>CAWUFW010018033.1:0-238190 GCA_963921515.1 Calotriton arnoldi
TCACTGAAAAACCATAGGTTTTAGGGACAGTTATAGTTAGTTGGACATTGCACTCGTACAAAACCCGTGAAATTCCCCCGTTATAGTTAGTTCAGCTAACTATAACTCGCGCCCCGCAATGCACTGCTGATGACGTCACATATTACATCACTCATGACATGGTCAGTGACATCACTGATGACATCACTGATGACATCTCAAATGACATCACTGATGACATCATCCAGTGACTGTGTGTTTCTGTAAAGTTTAAATATTTTTTATATATATAGGGAAAGGCGTATTGAAGAATGAGTGGGTGTATAAGTGTCTGTATGGATGATTTAGTAGGTGCGTGACTAATTCTATAAGTGAGTGATTAAACGTATCTTACTGAATGCATGGGTTAGTGACTAAACTGGGTGAATGTCTGTATCTGTCTGTTGCTGTGTAAGTGGCTGCATGGGTTTGTGAATAGCTACATGAGTGTCTATAAGAGTTATTGATTTGTTGTCTGAGTATCTGTATGGGTGCCTGAGTGTTTGTGTGGATGGGGTGTGTGCGACTGTGCATAGATGTGTGAGTGGGTGATTCACTGGGTGGATGGTTTCAAGAGTGCATCTGTGATAGACTGTATGGGTGGGTAAGTGTGTGTAAGAGTGTGTTAGTGAGTGAATGTATGTCCCAGTGGTACATGTGTGAGTAACTACATATGTGAAAGGCAGTATATATGTGTGTTGGAGTATATAAATAGCTATAAGCGAGAGTGAGTGATTGTGATAGTGGCTGTATGGATGAGTGTGTGCTTGTATCAGTGATTGTATAAGAGCGTAACAATGTGCTAGTATTTGTATGATTAAGTGAGCTGGTGTGTGTATAACTGTATAGGTGAGTAAATGGCAGTGTGTTTAATTATTTGCACCTCTATGGATGAGTGGCGGTGTTTGAGTGTCTATATAGGAGTAAGAGTGCATATGATAGTCCTGTATTGAGTGACCATAAGTATGAGTGACTGTACGGGTGAGTGAGTGGATGTGTGTGTGTAGACCTAAGAATCAGTGAGTGGGTATGTAGTTATTGGTGTTGGAGTGTCTATGGTACTGCGAATGGCAGTCTGTAATTTAGATTGGGTGTATCAAAGGTTATATTAGGGTGTGAAGAGCTGCATCAGATTATCACGTGGATGATGTCATCAGTGATGTCATTTGAGATGTCATCAGTGATGTCATCAGTGATGTCACTGACCATGTCATGAGTGATGTAATATGTGACGTCATCAGCAGTGCATTGCGGGGGCACGAGTTATAGTTAGCTGAACTAACTATAACGGGGAATTTCACGGGTTTTGTACGAGTGCAATGTCCAACTAACTATAACTGTCCCTAAAACCTATGGTTTTTTCAGTGAATTTCAAAGGTTTTTTAAATGCTAATTTGTAACTATAACGTCCCTAAAACCTATGGTTTTTTCAGTGAATTTCAAAGGTTTTTTAAATGCTAATTTGTAACTATAACATGTCTGAAACCTACGGTTTTTTCAGTGAATTTCAAAGGTTTTGTAAATGACAATTTTTAAATGTATTAATTGTTATATACATTTTTTTCATACTGATTTCGACATTTTTTAGAAAACATTTTTTTTACATATTTTATTTTTTAAATTACATTGTAATTATATTATACATTACAAAAAATACTTTCTCAGAATGAATTACTTTAGTTTAAATACTTTGCACATAGGCAATAGACTTTTAAGTACAGTAGTTACAGTTGTTGCAATGGGCAACACATTTTCAAACACAATGCAACATTCAGCTCAATGTGAATTTCTAGTTAAATGCAATTAGTTACTTTATGGATTACTTTTCTAACCACAGGACTGGATCCTAGATTCAGTCCTGGGACATCTCCTGTAAACAGTTGAGTAAAAGCGTTTTGGTTACAGTCGTGATTTTTAAGGAATATTATTGTACTTTAAAAGTTGACACTTAGAAACTTTTTCTCATAGAATGACCAATGTTATCCTATGGAAGGAAATTCACTTAGGAGGTAAAAACTGTTATCGTTACTTTTTGTTACTCAGTGTTGGATCCTGGATCCAGCACTGGTGCATCTCCTGTAAACAGTTGAAAGAATGCGTTTAAGTCATACAGGCGATTTTTAAGAAATATTTGTAGTTTGTGAAAATCGACACTTTGAAACTTTTCTGCTGAAAACCTGACAAAGGATTCCTATGGAGAAAATATAAGTTACTGGTAAGTACGGTTAAAATTACTTTTCAGGGTCAGTGCTGGGCTAAAAGATGCAGCACTGGGTTCTCTCCTGATAACAGGTGAGTAAATTGGAATTCGTACTTTGGTTGATTTTAGAGGAATATTATAAAGTTCCAAAACTCCACACTTAGAAGAATTTCCAAGTGAAACCAGTCAATGTTAGCCTATGAAGGAAATTCAAGTTACCGGTAAGTACGGTTAAAATTAATTTTGAGGATCAGTACTGGGCTGAAAGATGCAGCACTGAGGTCTCTCCTGATAACAGGTGAGTAAATCAGAATTCGGATTTCGGCTGATTTTAGAGGAATATTTTAAAGTTCCAAAAATCAACACTTCGAATCTTTTTCAGCAAAAAGCAGGCAATGATATCCTATGGAAGGAAATTCAAGTTACCGGTAAGTACGGTTAAAATTACTTTTGAGGATCAGTACTGGGCTGAAACATGCAGCACTGAGGTCTCTCCTGATAACAGGTGAGTAAATCGGAATTCGTATTTCGGCTGATTTTAGAGGAATATTTTAAAGTTCCAAAACTCCACACTTACAAGAATTTCCAAGTGAAACCAGTCAATGTTAGCCTATGGAAGGAAATTCAAGTTACTGGTAAGTACGGTTAAAATTACTTTTCAGGACCAGTACTGGGCTGAAAGATGCAGCACTGAGGTCTCTCCTGATAACAGGTGAGTAAATCAGAATTCGGATTTCGGCTGATTTTAGAGGAATATTTGTATGTTTCAAAAATCAAAACTTAGAAGAATTTCCAAGTGAAACCAGTCAATGTTAGCCTATGAAGGAAATTCAAGTTACCGGTAAGTACGGTTAAAATTACTTTTCAGGATCAGTACTGGGCTGAAAGATGCAGCACTGAGGTCTCTCCTGATAACAGGTGAGTAAATCGGAATTCGTATTTCGGCTGATTTTAGAGGAATATTTTAAAGTTCCAAAACTCCACACTTAGAAGAATTTCCAAGTGAAACCAGTCAATGTTAGCCTATGAAGGAAATTCAAGTTACCGGTAAGTACGGTTAAAATTACTTTTCAGGATCAGTACTGGGCTGAAAGATGCAGCACTGAGGTCTCTCCTGATAACAGGTGAGTAAATCGGAATTCGTATTTCGGCTGATTTTAGAGGAATATTTTAAAGTTCCAAAACTCCACACTTAGAAGAATTTCCAAGTGAAACCAGTCAATGTTAGCCTATGAAGGAAATTCAAGTTACCGGTAAGTACGGTTAAAATTACTTTTCAGGACCAGTACTGGGCTGAAAGATGCATCACTGAGGTCTCTCCTGATAACAGGTGAGTAAATCGGAATTCGTATTTCGGCTGATTTTACAGGAATATTTTAAAGTTCCAAAACTCCACACTTAGAAGAATTTCCAATTGAAACCAGTCAATGTTAGCCTATGGAAGGAAATTCAAGTTACTGGTAAGTACGGTTAAAATTACTTTTCAGGACCAGTACTGGGCTGAAAGATACAGCACTGAGGTCTCTCCTTATAACAGGTGAGTAAATCGGAATTCGTATTTCGGCTGATTTTAGAGGAATATTTGCACAATGGTGAAGGGAGGGGCGGGGCCTGAGGTGACATCTGTGCAAACGCGCCCCCGTGGCGCGTTTTAAGTTGGGGGATTAAGTCCCCTTGAATCCTGAGGGTCCCTAGGGGCCAACTAGCCCACCAGGAACCTCCAATATGCGCCAGGGGCTGCGTTGCAGAGACGTGTAGAGAGGCCACACCCCTTTACACCTCTCTGCAACGCAGCTCTGTGGCGCTTTCTGGATGTACCTGTTGGGCTAGTTGACCCCAGGGACCCTCAGGATTGAAGGGATTTAATTCCCCATCTTAAAACGCGCCACGGGGCCTGTTTGCACACATGTCACCTGAAGCCCCGCCCCCTCCCTTCACCACTGTGCAAACGCGCCCGTGGCGCGTTTTAAGTTGGGGGATTAAGTCCCCTTGAATCCTGAGGGTCCCCGGAGTCCAACTAGCCCACCATATACCTCCAAAAGCGCCACAGAGCTGCGTTGCAGAGAGGTGTAAAAGGGGTGTGGCCTCTCTACACGTCTCTGCAAGGCAGCCCCCTGGCGCATACTGGAGGTTCCTGGTGGGCTAGTTGGCCCCAGGGACCCCCAGTATTCAAGGGGAATTTGTCCCCCTCTGCAAACGCGCCAGGGGCGCGTTTGCAGAGTGGTGAAGGAAGGGGCGGGGCCTGCGGGCCCGATCGTTTTTTTTTTTTTTGTCCTCTGAAGGGGGCTGTGTGGCCCCCTTCCTTTTCTCTTTTTGGGCCCTGGGGACCCCATCCCCCAGGGCCTTACCCCTTTTTTAATTTTTCAAAAAAAAAAACGGGAAGGGGGCCGCGTGGCCCCCTTCCCTGGGCCTGTATTGGCCCCGGGACCCCATCCCCGGGGCATGGCCTCTATATTTATTATTTTGAGGGGGCAGCGTGGCCCCCTCCTCTGGCCATTTTAAGGCCCCGGGGACCCCATCCCCCGGGGCCGGCCTTTCCATTTAAAAAACAAAAAAAAATCTCTTTTTGGGAGGGGGCCGCGTGGCCTCTCCCGGGCCACTACTTGCCCCGGGGACCCCATCCCCCGGGGCTGGCCCTCTCCATTGGGGACTGTGGGGGTCCCAAGCCCCCACAGTCCCGCCGGCTCCCCGCGTCCCTTGGGAGCCGGCATTGCTGTTACACATGGGGAGCAGCTGACATGCTGCTCCCCATGTGGAAAAGCATTCCTTTGGATATTGGAAGAGAGAGCAGGTTTCCCGCTCTCTTTCCAATATCCAAAGCAGTTAGCAATGACAGGACGGGAGCCGCGAGGCTCCGTCCTGTCATTGCAAGCAGCAGTGTCCCGGGGTAGGCACCCGGGACACTGCAGGAGCCGGCCCTGGGGGTGGTGGTCCCCAGGGCCATCAAGGGCTCCAGGAGGGGGCCGCGCGGCCCCCTCCCATTCAGTACACAGCCCCGGGAGGTGGTGGTCCCTGGCTCTGGGTCCGTAACGGACCCCATATTAAATGTTTAGTGCCCCGGGAGGTGGCGGTCCCGGGCGTGTGGGGGCTGGAGCCCCCCACACTGGTTTTATTTTTAATAAAAAAGCCCCGGGAGGTGGTGGTCCCGGGGCTGTGGGAGGGCTCAGAGCCCTCCCGCACCATTTTCAAAAAGCCCCGGGGGTGGCGGTCCCCGGGGCTTGGGGGGCCCTTTGACGCCCCCACACATTAAATTATCCCCCCACCCCACCATGCCCCCGGGACTTGGGCCACCCGGGGCCAATTGACATCGAAGCGCGGGAGACCGCGCTTCGATTTTCCGGCAGGATTCGCGCACCCTGAGCGCATCCTGCCAATTTAAAAATTTTTTTTTTTTGCCCAGGGGGTCCTTGTGGGACCCCTGAGCAAACCTAGGGGTCAGGGTGTTTCTACCCTGCCCCCTTTGTGCGCTTTGCACACTTGTTTCTGTCCCTCGGTTCTACCGAGGGACAAAATGGCTGCCAAGATTTCCTGAATCGGAATGTTGACAGCCAGCTGACAGCCAATTAACATGCAGTTCGTGATCGGGACGGTGCGCGCAGGGTGCGCTGAGGGTACGCGGACCCTACTCGGCCATAGATATCACTAACTTTTTACTTTTCATTTTCTCAGCAACTACTGAACGGATTTACACCATTTAACAAAAGGGTTCTTTCTGAACCAAGAACTACCTCTTTGCCAAATTTGGTGTAATTCCGTTCAGCAGTTCGGGCTGTAGCCGTGTCTAAAGTTTCCTATGGAAAAGTGCATGGGGAAAACGCGTTTTGGGACCCCCTTTTTCTCGGCCCCCGCTTGACGAATCCCCCGAGACTTTCAGGGTAGGAGCGGACCGGAGCGGGCCACAAAGTTTGAAAATTTCGCGAAGATACGTCAACCGGCAAGAGAGTTATTTCAAATAGAATGTTGCGGATTTCCTATGGATAATAGGTTGTAACTATAACTATCTACTGGCGACCATCCACCCAGTGAATCACCCACTCACACATCTATGCACAGTCGCACACACCCCATCCACACAAACACTCAGGCACCCATACAGATACTCAGACAACAAATCAATAACTCTTATAGACACTCATGTAGCTATTCACAAACCCATGCAGCCACTTACACAGCAACAGACAGATACAGACATTCACCCAGTTTAGTCACTAACCCATGCATTCAGTAAGATACGTTTAATCACTCACTTATAGAATTAGTCACGCACCTACTAAATCATCCATACAGACACTTATACACCCACTCATTCTTCAATACGCCTTTCCCTATATATATAAAAAATATTTAAACTTTACAGAAACACACAGTCACTGGATGATGTCATCAGTGATGTCATTTGAGATGTCATCAGTGATGTCATCAGTGATGTCACTGACCATGTCATGAGTGATGTAATATGTGACGTCATCAGCAGTGCATTGCGGGGCGCAAGTTATAGTTAGCTGAACTAACTATAACGGGGGAATTTCACGGGTTTTGTACGAGTGCAATGTCCAACTAACTATAACTGTCCCTAAAACCTATGGTTTTTTCAGTGAATATATATATAGTTAGATAGTAGTACAACATGGTAGACACTGAGAATAGAAGGTCTAGATGTGAGTTTTTACGTAGGTGGTGTAGAATGTGTTTTTATTGTACAGGTTTGCTAATGCTTATCTGGTTTATTTTAGCAATAATAATTCCACTTAGGTTAGTTGTAGAAAATATATCCGTAATAGTGAATGACACGAATAATGACAAAGAAGCTATCATAAAGAACACTGCAGCATTAGAAGATAGTACTGATTTACACAGGGATAAGTCCATAACTGATTTCTCCAAAAATGTCTTCACAAAACTATTATATGAATATGTGGAGACAATGGATGTGAGAGATTGCTATGTTTGTATGCAGTTACCTGCGTCTGTCACAGAAGGTGTGACCTATCATCGCCTTCCTTTGACGTATGGGATAACTTGTAGCGTTTCTAGCTAGTTTATTTTACAAAACAGGTAGATTAGAATATTATTACACTGATATAGACACTGTTTTTGCTAAAGTTCCCGTAATCCCTGAATTAAATAAGGTAAAAGTCGCAAAATGTTTGGAGAATTTTTCTTAGAAAATAAAGATTTAACGTTAGAGTATATATTTAGACACAATCTTACCTGTGAATTAAAGAAAGATGAAAAGATTTTCTTGGACATGGTAGAGAACAGAAGAGTTAAGTTTCAAAGAAAGGTAGCAGAAGAAAAGATAAAAACACCACTTTGGGCGTTTGAAGAGAAAAATTACGACAAAGGAGAAACAAATGCAGCTATGGTTCTGGATTGGCCCCAACAGGGAAAATTGTGTATTAGTAGAAGTAACACTATGTATGATAATTATTTCGTGGGTTCTAGTGAGTGCCGAGATACATATAAAATTCTAGGGGATGGGGATTTAAAGGAGGAAAAGATCCAGTATTTCCAGGGATCTATTATATTTGTGAAATAGAGCTTATTATAGGTTGCCGGACCATTGGTACGGAACATGCTATCTAGGCCTGGTCTTTCCAAAGATTTTTCACGTGGAGAGAGGAATGAAAGGAATACACGAGATAGGTAAAACATTAACACGTAGGAGAAGGGAAAGCTTCTCAGAAATAGTAGGTGACATTTTTGGAGCATTGATACCAGCAGTGGGTATATCTTTGAATGCATACAAGATTCGGAAATTGTCTACAGTAGTAGATCGTTTATCAACGAATACTGCTGGAGGGTTCTTGATGGTAAACACCGAAATGGTTGCCATGAGAGCTATGGTAATGCAAAATCGACTTGCCCTTGACATTCTTTTGGCAAAAGAGGGTGGAGTCTGTGGAATGCTGAAAGTCCAACATTGTTGCACTTACATTCCAGACAAAAGTGAGAATATACAGAAGTATATAAAGAATATTACTGATTGCACAAAGAAATTGCCCCACTGGAGGTTGAAGGTGTTTGGGAGAGACTTGGTAAGAGTTTTTCCTCAATGCAGAGATGGTTCACAGAAATAGGTAGTTCTCTTATTGGGAAGATACTGATACCAGTAACAGTGATAATATTGGTAATGTTATTAGTGAGATTAGCATATGTGTGTATTAAAAGAAGAAAAAGACAAAATAGAGTAAAAAGAGAAAATGAGAAAAATAAAGAAAGAGAACGGGAGATGGGAGAGATAGAATTATAAGAGGTTAAAGAGAACATGTACAAAAGGTCTAAAAGGCAAGATGAGAAAAACACAGTTGTATGAACTAATAAGAAAGCAAGTGGACAAGAAACATTTATCTGATAAATTTTAGGATAGGTTTTTGTGGTGATATTAAATATACCCAAAGGGGGAATTGATGGATCAGGGTAAATAAAATAATTTGTACCCCTTGGAAAAAATGAATGAACTCTTAATAAATTAACAATACTAATTGTTTGAAGGAGCATGTAATAACCAACAAATGCACTTTTAGTAAACACTATATAAGGGTAACCTGCAAATTTGTGCAAAATCTAACTTATTTACAATTGTGAAGTTGATTAACCCTAATATTGTGATTTGCGTACTAATTAGAGTAAAATCGCATGATTTATGCTATGTAATAGATTTGTATTGTGTCAAAGAATGCAGATGGTAAGTAAAATGGCTTTAAATGTCGCTTCTGCTAGGTAACACCTAACACAGGTCTTTAGAATGGCGGGTGGTAAACAGAAAGGCTTATTTTCTTTGTTTTAATTTTAGTTGTGTTTGTTCTCATGATAGTTCGTTCGGGCCTGTTAGGCCGTGCTGCGAAAATGGCTGCCGAAACAGATGAGGTCACGTGAAAAGCCAAAGATGGCCTCTGGGCAGAAGAAATAGAGAAACTAAATCACGTGGATGCGGCCTGTGCACGGAGTGAGAGATGTCAAGGTCGTACTGACCTACCATAAGGATGGTGCCAAGAAAGACTCAGCACGTATTCGTGGGAATGGAAGAGAAAAGTACTGAGCAACAATGGACTAACTAAATTGTGACCATCGAGATTGCAACAAAATGAATGGGCAAGTTGGACTGCTTTTAACCCAGAAGTCATGAGACTCATTGTATGTTTAACTGTCCCCAAAACCAGTTTGAACAAGGAGGGCGATGAGGTGACCATCACCACCCTCAAATGGACCAATTAGCGTGATTCTTGCCCCTAAGGATTGCAACTTTTCGTGTAGTAAGCTAGAAAGTAGGGTATAAGAGGGTCTACTCTTATGTGGGGTGGGTTGCTCCTTTTACTGCTGCTGTGGCCGCTGCTATTGATGCTACTGCTGCTGTTGGTATTTTTTTGCCATACCATTTTTCCTATTTTCCATTTTTCCACCTCAATATTACGAAAGGACTCTGTCATTTTTGGACTTCGAACTTGACTGGGGAAGGAACGAGATCGTTGCGGGAAATCTGCATGGGAGGTCCATCCGAGGAGGCATTTAGCGGGACAGTCAGTCAGTTTGGGAGTTCTATTCTGTGATCTGCGGTTTATCTTCTTTGGTGAACCATTCCTATCCGCATCCAAATGGGCAAATGCATAATTTTCTATTCTTTATTAGACTTTTTACATAAATGTTATTAATGTATTAAAAGTGATTAATAAACAAAGAATTTCACCCGTGCAATTGAGAAATTAGATAAAATGTAATTCTAACTTAAAATTAGTCTGTGGTCCTTTAGTTTCAATAATAAGTTTAAAGGTTAACAGGTTTTAAGAGTGATTGAGCTGGTCTTAATCACCATCAACTTATTCTACTAGTTGGTCCATCGACCAAAGAGCGGAATACCTTGATGTTTTGAACTGACAGGATTAAAAGTTGATGTATATGATGTCTGAGGTATTATTCTGTCAAATTTAACAAGGTATCCTGTTCCTCCAGCAACACATTTCTCCTTGGTGAGTAATCCAGTGAACGAATGAATGTATGATATGCGGTGTCATGGGCCCCACCGACATATGGTTTAATAGACGTGAATGTTTTACCTGGATTCGTGTCCTAAGGAGAAATTTATATTAGCCGCGCTGGATCAGATTTCTTGGTAGCAGAGTTATGGTTACTATAGATTAGTTTGGTGATTATTGATTATTGATTTATTGATTTTTCATGTCTAACACCTTGTGTTGAATTGTATTATGTTATGTGTAAGTCAAAATTTTGAAGCTTCTGGGAAGTAGGAAGTGGACACGTGTGGCAAGAGAAGTCACACGGAATTGTGCATTGTCTGATTTTCAAAATTGGGGATAACACAGGATTGTGTTATGATAGGGACATTTCTTGTATGAAAATGCATGAGTAAAATAGCAACAGGTTTTCTTGTGAAACTCTGGCCTTAATTCTCAGGAGCAGTGTAGTCTCCACATGTGTTTTATCCCCAGAGAAACAGGTTTACCCCTTGCTTGAGAGAAGGGTAAGGTAGAGAGAAGTGCTACACTTATCGAACAAAACAGTATTCTTGTAAGTTAGAACAAACTATTTCTTTTGTTTAGTGAAACAGACAATGGTAATGTGTTTTACGTTGTAACTAATAAAATTTTGTCGAGAAGGTAAGAAAACTGCTGATAATATTTGTAAAGGAGGGGTCAGAAAAGACAGAAGTAGAACTGACGTCAACAAAGACCGCGCTGGTATTGGCCAGTTGTGGGAGAGCAAAGAGCTTCTTGATTGGTGCGATAGTGTGAAGACGCGCTGGTATTGGCCAGTTGAGAGTGACGTAGAGCTTTTGGATTGGTGCGTTGGTGTGAGACCCACTGGGATAGGTCCGAATAGCCAAGCAGTAGAAAGAACAGAGTGGTGAAGAATTTTCGTGTGTTTGTTTGAGAAAAGGAACAGTGCAATATGGCTTATTATGAGTATGGTAGAGAGAAGCCGTCATGGTTTGCGAAGATTAAAAACTTTTTCAAGAAAGACAAAAAGGTAGTGACTAGGGAAGGAGAAGTACTTCCTCCGCCGAAAACGCCAGCTTCTCATATGATGTTGAAAAATGGCTATCATACTTGCATTTGGTTGGAAAATTGGGCAAAATATACCCAAAACGATGGAGTATTGGCGTTTCCAGAAAATGGTTCGTTTAGCACAGCTGTACTTCAAAATTTGAGAGAGAAAATGATGAAACTTGAACCGAGACCTAGACCAACACAGTTCGAAGCATTAGGTGAATGGGAAGATGAGATGTATGAAAGAGAAAGACACAGAGGTGCAAAGAATTATAGTTTAGTCCATGGAAGAGTATGGGGAGTGAATCATGAAGACAGGATGAGACGATGGAGGTATGCTAATATGACGGATGGTTTGTTTCCTGTCAGAACAGTTGAAGAAGTTACAGGGAGAAAGTGTACGGAGAAAAAGAAACATGCAGTAGCAGAGAAATATGGGTATGGAGTTAGCGACACAGAGGATGAATTGCTGGAAGACATTTTAAATAGAAAACCCCTCCATACCAACAGAATTCTGCGGTGGTGACTCCAAATGCACCACCAATGGAAACTGTAGGAAGTCAAAGCCCTGAACGAAATTATGAAATAAATAGGTCTCATGAAAAATTAGAAACTCCACAGAATGCGAAGTCTGATAGTGGTAATACAGCTGAGTTAGCCAGAACCACAAGAGAATTGACTGAGAAGATAAGAGAATTAACCAAGAACATGGAAGCTGTGACTGTGCCAGTGACGATAGGGCCAGTAATTAACCTTGGGCAAAGCACTACGCTACGCTCGCGTAGTTTGCGAAGTTTGCACTACTTTTCACAACGCGAATTGCACGTAGCACAGTGCAAACACCCGTAGCGTAGTGCAGCAGTCATTTTGCTTGCTCGCGGTCCTCAACATCAAGTTGGCGACCGCGAGCAAGCAAAATGACATCCCGGCGAGACTTTTTCCTCGTTCGCGATCAGCAACATCAAGTTGCCGATCGCGAGCGTGGAAAATAAACCTCCCGGCGAGATTCTCAACGCGGGGAGGTCAGGTTTCTCATTGCGAGTGCTCGCATATGCTCGCGACCGCTCGCGATGAGAAACTACCAGTCCGCGTTGAGAAAGCTGCCGCTCGCGTAAAAATCTACTCGAGCGGCAGTAAAAGACAGCTCGCACTGTGCAAGATGCCGTTTCAATGATTGCACAGTGCGGACAAGCATCCGGCACTGTGCAATCATCGCGAACAGCGCACTACGCAGTTCGCGAACTGCACTTTGCGTAGCTCGCGTAGCGCTACTTCGCGAACTACACCCAGGGTTACCAGTAATACCGGTATTTGAAAATCAAAGAATAGATGAGCATTCCTTGACAATTCCACTGAACTCGAGTATACAAAGAGTGAGAGAAGGGATAATTCCAGAAACTAGAGAGACAAGAGATTCAGTTGGCTCATATAGATCGAGTCCACCTACAAATTTGACGATTAATGAGAGTCAGATAAATAGGATTCCTATGGGAACCGAGTCAGCAACTGAGACCCCAGAGAGAAGTGCAAGTTGGGTAGAGATGAATAATACCCCTGTGGGTCCGACTCCAGAAGAATTAAATGAGTGGATGAGGAATTTAAAGAAGAAAGATGCAGAACCACAACCATTGGATGTAATCAGACTAAAAATAGATATGGAAGAGTTAATTCTAGGGACTATTGGTACAGATAGATTGAAATACTACCAAGATGATGAGCTTATGTTCATGTGTAAAAGTGTTACTTGGAGAGCTAGGAATTTGCATGAAAAATTGGAAGAAACAGCGAATGAACTAGGAGTAGAATTTGGAAAAATCAGAGGATTGCAGAAACCGTACAGGGTAGACTTTAGTGAAAAGGATATAGAAAATCTGAACACATCAGGATGATTAACACAGATAAAGGAACTGATTGTGTTATTGAGAAAATGGGGAGATGTGGACAGATGGAGAAGCAGGTAGATAAGAAGAAAGGAGGGAATGACCGATAAAGCATCATTGGCTTTTCCGGTGAAGGAGAAGGAACCAATAGTACTGGAATATCCAATGAGGGAAACTCCAGGAGGTAGCTATGTACATGTTCCATGGTCCAGACAAGATATATTGTCATTCACAAATGACTTCCCAAGATTGAGAGAGAAACCCGTAGAATGGTATAGACAGGTAGAAAGATTTGTAAAGGTTTCAAAGGTGTTGTGGGAAGATCTGGATGGATTGTTTGAGATTGTAGTACCAGCAGATTTATGGACGGAATGTAAGATTACAATTGACTGGCCGAAGGAAGAATATCTTAGAGATGCAAAAACTAGAGCCCCAGGTCCAGAAGTAATGAGAAAGTATGAACAAGCCATCACGTTTTTGAAAAATAAGATTCCACCGAAAGAGACAGATTGGGTAAAGATTGATAGAACAACTCAGGAAAGTAAGGAATCTGTACATGCCTACTATGAGAGATTGCTTTTGGTTTTTAAACAGTATAATGTGAGAAGTTGGCCTGGTATTTGCTGTCCACTAATTATAGTGAGCACCTTGCACCAGTCCAAACAACCCCTTATTGGAGATAGGTTAAAGACAACCTTATTGAAAGCTATCCTAGTGGTAGCTATGGAGAGCAGCCTTCAGGCTAAGTCTTGAAGGAATGTAAAGCAGCTTGTTTTACCAGTCTATAATCTCTTGAGTGACCAAATGAAAGAGCACCACACCAGGTATATATTCAAAATATATGTATTTATTGCTAAACACACCCCTCTAGTCTCTTTATGAGGCTAGAGTTCGAAGTACATAAGTTAGAAGTTATTAAATCACAGTAATAGCACAAATACACGTTTGGGCCCTAGGGGCGTACCAAACCATATACCAATAAAGTGGTATGCGAACCACGACTGAACTAGACACTAGGCCTAGAGCCTCTAGAAGTGCTTCGACCACAAGGAACCACCCAAGGTAGTGACACAGGGGACCCACGGGAGACGCGTGCAGTGTAAATACACAACCGCGATACGCCATTGACTTCTATGGAGAAAGTCGGGATCGGGAAATTAGAGAAAAGGGACACTTAAAAGAGGACTAGGACAAAACCCTTTGAGATCTAGGACTTTGAAGAGTCTCTACCCACGGGAGCACCGGAGTACTCGTGTTACCTCACCCAGGGAAGCCGGGTGCATAGGTGCCTTTCGGGGTCGGGTTTCGTCGTCGATTCGAATGGCGATCTGCTGCAAAGTGCTGCTGGCGGCCAAGAGAAAAGTGTCCGGGTGGATCCAAGAGTGGATCGGAGTTCTGAAGAACCTGAAAGCAGAGGGGACAGAGTCTGGGTCACTAGCCAGTGACCAGGAAGGCGATGGACAGATGCCCACCGATGTCGAGTGCTTCAGGTGCGTTGACAGTCATCTTGACTCTTCAGCCACGAGGTCCAGGAGGCGTTGTCGGCAACCAGGAGCAGGATTCAGGCTGGTACACGATGTCTGTCGAGTGCTGAGGTGTCAGCGACCGGATTGGACCCAACAAGCCTTGGCAACGGCAAGTCTTGGTGAAGATGTAGATCGTCGATGGTGCAGACCAGCAAGGTCTGTGGAACTCACCCAGCGAGGGTAAGTGAGGGCAGGCCTGGAGCAACCAGGATGCCAAGTTAGAAAAGGATTGGCCTTCGTTAAGGGCTACTAGCCAACGGGCTAGCGACCGCAAAGGAGCCTCGTGACGCCACACGTGGATCTGGCTTACAGGACACTCGTGGAGTGGGGGCCAGTGATCTTCGGTGCAGGTGGTGCTGGAGGCTAGGGCTACTCGGAACCCAAAGCACGACTTCTTGGGAGACCCAGAAGAGGATACACTTGCAAATGTGCTCGGTGTCCAGGGGTCACGGTCTCAAGTCACCCACGATAGCCACGGGCCTCAGCTTTGCTGGAGACTCAGGGTAGCCTCGGGGAAGTCTGAGAATCCACCTCTGGTGATGCGATGACTTCGGCGTCCGACGGGAGCTTCAGAAATGCAAACCGGACAGATGCTTCTTTGGTGCCTGCCAAGCAGGGGAGTCACTCCTTGACCCCAAGGGAGATTCTTCTGTCCTCTAATCGTGAGTAGAGCGTCGAAGGTCCAGGATTCAGTTACAGAGTTTCGTCCAGGGATAATCTAAAGTCCTAAGGACTGGGTTCCTATCTTTATACTAAAGATAGGGGTTGGACTACTCTGTGGCCCCACCTATGGGTGGGTCAGGGCCGAGGGGTGGCTACACCCCTTTCCCTTTGTCCAGTTCGCGACAAAGCAGGGGCTGCAAGCCCCTGATTCGGTTTGAACTGGGGTATGCACAGGGACACGAAATGTGCCCCCAGTGCAGGACTTCAAAGCACCCGAAAGTGCTCCCGCCCAGCCCCAATACACATTATCCTGTCTGGGGAGGTGGTCACACCTCCCTGGGACAGGAAACCTATTGTCCAGGCCTCCCTGCCGGAGTTTCGTCCAGCAGCAGGAGGCCAGACTCGTGTCTGTGGCAGCAGCATCCATTTTGTGATGCCAGGGCTCTGGAAAGAAGTTACCGGACTAGTCAGAGTTAACATGTCTTTCCCTCTAGAAGGGTGGAATGCTACCCCCGCCGCCAGGATTGGCGGGGGGTAGTATTCCAAGATGTTTGACACCAAACACGACATGTTTAGGTGCAGCCATTCCAAAGTTAGCATTTTACCGCGAGGATATAATGCGCTTAAGAGTATATGGTCAGGCTGCACTACAAACAGCATCAGAGATGGTCTCCGAACGCTGCAGAGGGGCCCTGCTCATGCAGGGGCACCCTCTCACATAGGAACCATGCACTCTGCCTTTAGGATTGATAAGGCCTGCCTTAGGATTGACTTATAGGTTTATATGTGTGTATGTATTTAGTGATATAGGTAACCTATATCACAGTAAGGGGTGCATGCACCACCTTACCCAGGCTGCAGTAGCAGACCTGTGGTGTCAGTTTGGATGGCCTTCCAGGGGTGGCATAATACATGCTGCAGCCCCTGGCAGGCCTCTGAGGTACCTATGCCCTTGGTACATAGTATACCATATACTAGGGACTTATAAGGGCACTCCAGATCCCAATCAGTGATGTGCCTAAGGCACATGGAAACCATTTTAGAGAGGAAGCAGCTAGGCTGGGGTTCTGATTAGCAGGGCCCCAGCCAGACTAATGTCGAAAAACAGTGAAGCATCAGCAAAAAGTGGGGGTACCCATGTGAAGCAGATCCTACTCTCCTACACAACCCCCCAAACGTAGGGACATTAAACTAACCTTGCCCAGTTAAGTCTTCATGTTCTAAGTGGAAATACCTAGAGAGTCCATCTGCATTCGCATGGTTACTCCCAGGCCTATGTTCCACTGTAAAGTCCATCCCCTGTAGGGAAATGGACCACCTAAGCAGTTTGGGGTTTTCACCCTTCATTTGTTTTAGCCATAAGAGGGGCTTATGGTCTGTCTGAACCAGGAAGTGTGTACCAAACAAGTATGGCCTCAACTTCTTCAGAGCCCAGACCACAGCAAAGGCCTCCCTCTCTATGGCTGACCAACGTTTCTCTCTAGGGGTCAGCCTTCTGCTAATGAAAGCTACTGGCTGATCCTGACCTTCTTCATTCAATTGTGACAGTACAGCCCCTACCCCCAATTCAGATGCATCAGTTTGAACAATGAACTTCTTGGAGTAATCAGGACTCTGCAGAATTGGAGCAGTGCACATGGCCTGCTTGAGGTCATCAAATGCCTTTTGACAGCTAACTGTCCACTGAACCTTTTGGGCATTTTCGTAGAAGTTAAGTCATTCAGGGGTGTCACTATTGATCCATACCCCTTGACAAATCTCCTATAGTACCCAGTCAGGCCTAAGAAGGCTCTCACCTGAGTCTGGGTAGTGGGAGCAGTCCAGTCCATGATGGTCTGGATCTTGCTCTGCAAAGGTTGAACCTGGCCTCCACCCACAAGGTGGCCCAGGTACACAACCTGACTCTGCCCTATCTGGCACTTAGTGGCCTTGATAGTCAGGCCTGCCTTTTGCAGGGCCTGTAAAACATTCCTGAGGTGGACCAGGTGATCCTCCCAGGTGGAGCTAAAGACAGCAATATCATCTAGATATGCTGCACTATAGGCTTCCAGTCCTGTGAGAACTGTATTCACCAACCTCTGGAAAGTGGCAGGTGCATTCTTCAGACCAAAGGGCATTACCACCAATTGATAATGCCCACTAGGGGTTGAGAATGCTGTTTTGGGCTTTGCAGTATCAGCTAGTCTGATCTGCCAGTAGCCAGCTGTTAGGTCAAATGTGCTGAGATATTTGGCAGAGGCCAAAGTATCTATGAGCTCATCTGCCCTTGGTATTGGATGGGCATCAGTCCTAGTGACTGCATTGAGACCCCTGTAGCCCACACAAAACCTCATCTCTCTTTTTCCACCACTGGTGTGAGGTTTCGGTACAAGGACCACTGGACTAGCCCAAGGGCTATCTGAGGGTTCAATAACTCCCAATTCCAACATTTTCTGGACTTCAGTCCTGATACAGTCCCTGACATGGTCAGGTTGCCTATAAATCTTGTTTTTAATAGGCAGACTGTCCCCAGTGTCCACTTCATGAGTGCACCAGGTGGTCTGACTGGGTGTCAGTGAAAACATATGTCTAAACTGATTGAGGACTTGCCTGCAATCAGTTTGTTGCTGGGTAGTGAGGCTGCCTGCCAAGGCTACACCATCAACTGACCCATCGTCAGGGTTCTGTGAGAGCAGGTCAGGGAGTGGGTCACTCTCTTCCTCCTGCCCTTCATCAGTAGCCATGAGCAAGCCCATGTCTGCCCTGTCCACATATGGTTTTAACCTGTTGACATGGAGAACCCTGTGGGGACTCCTGGGTGTTCCTAGGTCCACTAAGTAAGTGACCTCACCCTTCTGCTCAACAATAGTGTGGGGGCCACTGGCTCCAACACCCACACCTTCTGCCCTGGCTGGTAAACAGTCAGAACAGCCTTTTGGTCATGCCAGGCCTTTTGAAGTTCCTGGCTAGCCTCAAGGTTTTTGGTTGCCTTTTTCATGTACTCAGCCATCCTGGAGCGGAGACCAAGTACATAGTCCACTATATCTTGCTTTGGGGGCTTGAGAGGTAACTCCCATCCTTCCTTCACCAAGCACAGTGGACCCCTCACAGGGTGGCCAAACAGAAGTTCAAAAGGGCTGTAACCAACCCCCTTCTGAGGCACCTTCCTATATGCGAATAAAAGGCAGGGCAAGAGTATGTCCCAACGACGCCTAAGCTTTTCTGGGAGCCCTTTAATCATGCCCTTCAAGGTTTTGTTGAATCTCTCAACTAAACCATTGCATTGTGGGTGATAGGGTGTGGTGAACTTATAAGTCACTCCACACTCCTTCCACATTGCTTTCAAGTACCCAGACATGAAGTTAGCACCCCTGTCTGATACTACCTCCTTAGGAAAGCCCACTCTTGAGAAGATTCCCAGGAGGGCCCTTGCCACCACAGGTGCTGTAGTGGTCCTGAGGGGAATAGCTTCTGGGTACCTGGTGGCATGATCCACTACCACCAGGATAAACCTGTGCCCAGAGGCTGTTTGGGGATCCATGGGACCAACAATGTCAATCCCTACCCTTTCAAAGGGCACCCCCACCACAGGTAGTGGTATCAGGGGGCCTTTGTAGTGCCACCTGCCTTGCCACTGGCTTGGCAGGTTACACAGGAGCGACAAAACTCCTTACTGTCTTCAGACATGTGGGGCCAGTGAAAGTGAGGGACAATTCTGTCCCAAGTCTTGTTCTGGCCCAGGTGACCTGCTAAGGGAATATCATGGGCTAGGGTCAATAGGAAGCCCCTGAACTTCAGAGGTATAACCAACCTCCTGGTAGCACCAGGCTTGGGGTCTCTACTCTCTGAGTACAGGAGTCCATCATCCCAATACACTGTATGGGGACCACTAGCTTTCCCAGCAGCCTCAGCAGCAGCTTGCTGTCTGAGGGGTTCAAGGGAGGGGCAGCTCTGCTGCTCCTGGCTCAGATCTGCCCTAGAAGGTCCCCCTGTCCCCAAGAACTCAACCTGGTCAGGTTCAAGTTCCTCTGGGACAGTTCCTTCTTCAGGACTGAGATCATCCCCTCAAGGGACTGATCTTCCTCCTGAGCCAAGGGGAAGGCACTGCCTTAACCCTACTACTCCTCCTCTTGGAAGGCACTTGGTCCATTCTTCCAGAATCCAGGTCCTGTTCAGTGCTAGACATTTTGGCTTGTGACCTGGTCACAGCAAACACATCTGCAGGGATCCCCAGCATTTATGCATGGGTCCTGAGCTCCACTTCTGCCCAAGCAGAAGTCTCTAAGTCATTGCCAAGCAAGCATTCGACTGGTAGGTTTGCACTCACCACAACCTTCTTAAGGCCAGTTACCCCTCCCCAGGAGAAGTTAACAACTGCCAGAGTATGGTCTGTTCTGACATTGCTAGCATTGGTCACTTGGTACATCTCACCAAGTATAACTTGCCCAGGATTCACAAGGTCTTGTGTCACCATTGTGACACTTGCCCCTGTGTCCCTAAATGCCAAAGCCTCACGTCCATTAATTAAAGGCTGTTGTCTGTACTTGCCCAGATTACTGGGACTCACAGTGGAGGTCACATCCATGGCTCCATCACAGACTAACACAGCCTGAGTCAGTTCTCTGACTAGGTCAGAGCCCAACTCAGTTCCCAGGGTGAACCCTACTAAACCCTTGGCTGGAGCACTCCCACCAACTGTACTAGGGGGAACAGGTGCCTTAGGGGCATTGGTGGGTGCTGGACTGGAGTCTTTGGACTTGGTGCAATCACTGGTCCAGTGGGTCTTTTGCTTACAGATCTTGCACCATGGTTTTCTTTGGCCTTTCCCTTTGGTAGACTGTGAATCCCCACCAGAAGAAGATTTTTGGGGGCCTGATGAAGACTTTTGATCTTTACCCTTCTCCCCACCCTTGTCAGAGTTCTTAGCATCTTGCTTCTTGGTTTCCCCACCTTGGTTCTGTACCTTCTGCTTCACCCTGGTTCTGACCCATTTGTCTGCCTTCTTTCCCAATTCTTGGGGAGAGGTCAGATCAGAGTCTACCAGGTATTGATGCAACAGCTGATTTTGACAGTTATTAAGAATCTGCTCCCTCATTATCAGATTGTACAATCCTGAGAAGTCACACACCTTACTGCCCATCAACCAGCCTTCCAGAGCCTTGGCAGAACAATCCACATAGTCTACCCAGTCTTGAGTCTGTGCTTTTGGGTGTCTCTGAACTTCAACCTGTACTGTTCAGTGGTTAGGCCAAACCCATCAATAAGAGCACTCTTCAAGACCTTGTAATTATCAGCATCCTCCTCTCTAACAGTGAGGAGCTTATCTCTTCCTTTGTCAGCAAAGGAGAGCCACAAGATTGCTGCCCACTGCTCCTGAGGGACCTTCTGTACCTTACAGGCCCTCTCTAATGCAGTTATCCATTTGTGGATGTCATCCCCACTCTGGTAGGGAGGGACAATCTTGCTCAGGTTCCTATGGTCATAGGACCTTTCCCTGTCTCTAGGGACATGGCTGCCACCATGGGACTCTAGTCCCAACTTTCTTCTCTCTCTAAGGAGATCTAGGGATTCCCTATATAAAGCCAATTGCTTTTTTCTGATTTCCAGCTGAGTTTCCTCATACTGGACCAGTCTGTCTCTTCTCTCATGAGAGGATTCCCTCCTGTGAGAGGAGATAGAGCTCCCTATGGAGGTGCCAGAGTGGTTAGACTCCTGAGAAGGAGATCTAGACTTCCTGGGCACACTCTTAATCCTTCCTGGGGGACAAAGTGGGGATCATTCAGATCATCCTCATCATCTTCCACAGGAGGGATTGGGTTATCCAGGTCAGGGTCATTGTCACCCTCCTGGCCAGTCTCAGAGGGGGCTGGGGGTATTGGTACCCCTGGCCTCCTCCTCTTCCTCTGCCCCAAGCTCAGCTCCTACCCCTTCAGTCCCCAAGGGCTTACTAAGGTCATAAGCCACCAACAACTCCTTGAGGTGTTGGGTGGTGGGGCTTTGGCCTGTCCTTAGTTTTCTCAAGTTACATAAAGCTCTCAATTCCAAGAATGGGAGTGTATCATACTTGGAGGGTGGAAGCTCAATGGCTTCCTGCAAGGATTCTTTAGATCCTACCCTTAAAGACATTACTAGTGTGGTGTGGTGTATGCACTACCTACTCTAGTGTGGCCTACTAAACTCTCTTGAGTTGTAGAAAGGGTTGTGCTATCCCTTAACACACAACTCTAAGTTCAGTAGAACTTACTGTATTCTAAGCTTAAATTATATGTACCTTAGGTACCTTTAGTGGTTTTCAGTTGATCAATTCAATTGAGATTATCTGGTAAAACAATAGCAAGCTGGAATCCCACACGCTGCACACCAATGTGAGAAGTTGGCCTGGTATATGCTGTCCACTAATTATAGTGGGCACCTTGCACCAGTCCAAACAACCCCTTATTGGAGATAGGTTAAAGACAACCTTATTGAAAGCTATCCTAGTGGTAGCTATGGAGAGCAGCCTTCAGGCTAAGTCTTGAAGGAATGTAAAGCAGCTTGTTTTACCAGTCTATAATCTCTTGAGTGACCAAATGAAAGAGCACCACACCAGGTATATATTCAAAATATATGTATTTATTGCTAAACACACCCCTCTAGTCTCTTTATGAGGCTAGAGTTCGAAGTACATAAGTTAGAAGTTATTAAATCACAGTAATAGCACAAATACACGTTTGGGCCCTAGGGGCGTACCAAACCATATACCAATAAAGTGGTATGCGAACCACGACTGAACTAGACACTAGGCCTAGAGCCTCTAGAAGTGCTTGGACCACAAGGAACCACCCAAGGTAGTGACACAGGGGACCCACGGGAGACGCGTGCAGTGTAAATACACAACCGCGATACGCCGTTGACTTCTATGGAGAAAGTCGGGATCGGGAAATTAGAGAAAAGGGACACTTAAAAGAGGACTAGGACAAAACCCTTTGAGATCTAGGACTTTGAAGAGTCTCTACCCACGGGAGCACCGGAGTACTCGTGTTACCTCACCCAGGGAAGCCGGGTGCATAGGTGCCTTTCGGGGTCGGGTTTCGTCGTCGATTCGAATGGCGATCTGCTGCAAAGTGCTGCTGGCGGCCAAGAGAAAAGTGTCCGGGTGGATCCAAGAGTGGATCGGAGTTCTGAAGAACCTGAAAGCAGAGGGGACAGAGTCTGGGTCACTAGCCAGTGACCAGGAAGGCGATGGACAGATGCCCACCGATGTCGAGTGCTTCAGGTGCGTTGACAGTTGTCTTGACTCTTCAGCCATGAGGTCCAGGAGGCGTTGTCGGCGACCAGGAGCAGGATTCAGGCTGGTACACGATGTCTGTCGAGTGCTGAGGTGTCGGCGACCGGATTGGACCCAACAAGCCTTGGCAACGGCAAGTCTTGGTGAAGATGTAGATCGTCAATGGTGCAGACCAGCAAGGTCTGTGGAACTCACCCAGCGAGGGTAAGTGAGGGCAGGCCTGGAGCAACCAGGATGCCAAGTTAGAAAAGGATTGGCCTTCGTTAAAGGCTACTAGCCAATGAGCTCGCGACCGCGAAAGAGCCTCATGACGCCGCACGTGGATCTGGCTTACAGGACACTCGTAGAGTGGGGGCCAGTGATCTTCGGTACAGGTGGTGCTGGAGGCTAGGGCTACTCGGAGCCCAAAGCACGACTTCTTGGGAGACCGAGAAGAGGATGCACTTGCAAATGTGCTCGGTGTCCAGGGGTCATGGTCTCAAGTCACCCACGATAGCCACGGGCCTCAGCTTTGCTGGGGACTCAGGGTAGCCTCGGAGAAGTCTGAGAATCCACCTCTGGTGATGCGATGACTTCGGCGTCCGACGGGAGCTTCAGAAATGCGAACCAGACAGATGCTTCTTTGGTGCCTGCCAAGCAGGGGAGTCACTCCTTGACCCCAAGGGAGATTCTTCTGTCCTCTAATCGTGAGTAGAGCATCGAAGGTCCAGGATTCAGTTACAGAGTTTCGTCCAGGGATAATCTAAAGTCCTAAGGACTGGGTTCCTATCTTTATACTAAAGATAGGGGTTGGACTACTCTGTGGCCCCACCTATGGGTGGGTCAGGGCCGAGGGGTGGCTACACCCTTTCCCTTTGTCCAGTTCGCGCCAAAGCAGGGGCTGCAAGCCCCTGATCCGGTTTGAACTGGGGTATGCACAGGGACACCAAATGTGCCCCCAGTGCAGGACTTCAAAGCACCCGAAAGTGCTCCCGCCCAGCCCCAATACACATTATCCTGTCTGGGGAGGTGGTCACACCTCCCTGGGACAGGAAACCTATTGTCCAGGCCTCCCCTGCCGGAGTTTCGTCCAGCAGCAGGAGGCCAGACTCGTGTCTGTGGCAGCAGCATCCATTTTGTGATGCCAGGGCTCTGGAAAGAAGTTACCGGACTAGTCAGAGTTAACATGTCTTTCCCTCTAGAAGGGTGGAATGCTACCCCCGCCACCAGGATTGGCGGGGGGGTAGTATTCCAAGATGTTTGACACCAAACACGACATGTTTAGGTGCAGCCATTCCAAAGTTAGCATTTTACCGCGAGGATATAATGCGCTTAAGAGTATATGGTCAGGCTGCACTACAAACAGCATCAGAGATGGTCTCCGAACGCTGCAGAGGGGCCCTGCTCATGCAGGGGCACCCTCTCACATAGGAACCATGCACTCTGCCTTTAGGATTGATAAGGCCTGCCTTAGGAGTGACTTATAGGTTTATATGTGTGTATGTATTTAGTGATATAGGTAACCTATATCACAGTAAGGGGTGCATGCACCACCTTACCCAGGCTGCAGTAGCAGACCTGTGGTGTCAGTTTGGATGGCCTTCCAGGGGTGGCATAATACATGCTGCAGCCCCTGGCAGGCCTCTGAGGTACCTATGCCCTTGGTACATAGTATACCATATACTAGGGACTTATAAGGGCACTCCAGATCCCAATCAGTGATGTGCCTAAGGCACATGGAAACCATTTTAGAGAGGAGAGGAAGCAGCTAGGCTGGGGTTCTGATTAGCAGGGCCCCAGCCAGACTAATGTCGAAAAACAGTGAAGCATCAGCAAAAAGTGGGGGTACCCATGTGAAGCAGATCCTACTCTCCTACAGTGGTTATGAGACTTTTAGTGAGAAGGGCATGAGTCGTTTCGTATATAGATTTGTATATGGATTGAAACCTGAAATAAGTGAAATGATTAAGCAGCATATGTTGTGTTGGCAGAATAGCACTGTAGATGAGGTATTAAGGTATGCAAAATATTGTAGTGATGATATCGAGTGTAGACAGCGCAAACTAAAAGAAAAGGCGATGTGGGCACAAGTAAAGGTTGCAGAAAAACAGGAAGCTCAGACGAATAATCAGTCTAGTGATGCAGGACAGACTAAATCCAAACCGAATATAGGTAAGGGAAAAGGTCAAATGAGTATAGAAGAGGCTAAAAAGAAATGGCCGTGTCACAATTGCGGAAAATTAGGGCATTGGAGAAACAAGTGTAAATTTCCTCCAAAAGCTAATACGGAAAATCAACCATTAAATCCATAGGTGCATAATGAGGTGAGTTACCAACAGCTGCAACAACCGCAGGTAGTTATTCAACAGAGTCAGGTGCCACAACCACCTCTTCCAAAGAGTGTAAACCCCCAGAGATACAGTGCAGAGGCAGGATTCTACGGAGGAGAGCAGGTAACAAAATTGCTGCGCGCAGCTGCAGTGTCGCAGTATTGGTTACGGCAGGATGGAAATGAATCGGATGAAAGATTATGACGGTGCCTAGGAGAGGAAGAAGAGTGCGTGCTTGGCGCAACTCTAGAGGTAGATCAATCAGGTCCATTTGTGGATGGAGAAGTGAATGGTGTAAATGTTACATTCCTTGTGGACACTGGAGCTACCCGTTCTACTGTTAGATCAGTGGAAATTCCAAACCTTCCTCTCTGAGGAGAATATATCCAAGTTGTAGGTGTTTCAAACAGACAGATTAAAGCGCCTCTTACCAAACCAGTAGAGGTGAAAGTTGGACCATTCAAAGAAATGCATCGGTTTGTGGTATGTGATTGCAGTCCTGTAAATTTGTTAGGACGCGATCTGCTTTGTAAAATGAATTGCACCATCTATTGTACCCCAGATGATATTGCTTTCCAGACACCAGATGAGGATGTCCTGTATAAAATGACAATGGCAGAACTAGAACCAGGAGTGAATGACATGTTTCCTGTGCTTGATGCAGAGAAAATCCCAAATGAATTGAAAGGAATAGTCAGATCTGATGTATGGGATTTCACAGGCGAAGACATTGGGCTAATGAGAGGAGTAGACCCTGTAAAAATTACTGTAATGGAAGGAACAAATTACCCAAATACTCCACAGTACAAATTAACGCCAGAAATTATTGAAGGAATAACACCTGTAGTTAATAAGATGATTGAACAAGGAATTTTGAGAAAAATAATGAGTAGCCCATGTAATTCACCTACAATGGGATTGAAAAAGCCGAATGGGACATATAGGATAGTACAGGACTTGAGAAAGGTAAATAAGATCGTTATCCCTTGTTGTCCAATTGTGCCAAACCCCGCTGTAATACTGTATCAGATTCCACATGATGCAGAATGGTACACAGTTATTGATTTGTGCCATGCATTCTTTTCTATTCCATTGCACCCAGACAGCCAGCCATTATTTCCGTTCCGGTTTGGAGAGCGTATTTTGGCATGGTGCTGAATTCCTCAAGGATATACAGAAAGTCCCTCAATCTTTAATCAGATCCTAAAGAAATCATTAGAAGATTTAAAAATGCCTGAAAAATCTGTGATGGTCCAGTATATTTATGACCTATTAGTGGCATCAAAAACCAAAGAAGCATGTGTTACAGACACAATTGCTTTACTGAATCATTTGGCAGAAGGAGGCAACAAAGTGTCCCCGTCAAAACTGCAATTTTGTCAACAGGAAGTACAGTATCTAGGTCATAAGATTGAGAAAGGGATGCGAAAGGTGACGACAGAAAGAATAAGGATTATCCAAGGAATGAGAGCCCCGATGACACAGAGAGAGGTGAGAATGTTTCTTGGGATGGTTGGTTATTGTCGACAGTGGATAAGTGGATTCTCATTAATTGCAAAACCTTTACAGCGATTGACAAAAAGGGATGTCAGAGATCCGATTGAATTGAATGAGGAGGAAATGAAGGCTTTCAAGGAACTGAAAACAAGTTTGTGTGAGGCACCAGCATTGGGAATGCCTGATTATGAAAAAGAATTTGAGCTGTATTGTAGTGAGAGAGATGGATGTGCACTTTCAGTGTTAGTGCAAAGGCATGGAAAAATGAAAAGACCAATCTCTTATTTCTCAGCTGTCTTAGACCCGGAAGTAAAAGCATTGCCTGGATGTCTGAAAGCAGTAGCTGCTACTTGTGTGAGTCTGGAACAGAGTGAAGGCATTGTGATGGGGTATCCACTGAGAGTATATGTCCCACACTCTGTTGAAATCCTTCTGACTAGAACCAAAACCCAATTCATGACACATAGTCGGCTGACTAGGTACGAAAAAGTGATTTTGAGTGCAGATAATGTAACCATTGAAAGATGCACGAGTGTGAATCCTTCAACTTCACTGCCAGATGAAGTAAATGTAGGAGTCAAAGATGATGTTGATCATAAGTGTTTGGATGTGCTTGAATTTTGCACAAAGCCTCGCTCAGATATTAAAGATGAGCCCTTAAAAGAATCAGATTATGTGATGTTTGTGGACGGGTCATGCCTGAGAACAAGTGAAGGAGTTTTAAGTGCTGCGTATGCTGTGTGTACAGTGGCAACCATAATGTAAGCTTCCTGTTTGAGAGGGATACGTTCAGCCCAAGTGGCTGAGCTGATTGCTCTTATTCGAGCGTGCAAACTGGGAAAGAACTTCCGGATTACGGTGATCACAGATAGCCAGTATGGCTTCGGAGTGGTCCACGACTTCGGACAGATCTGGTCCCAGAGGGGTTTCCTGACTTCTGCAGGAACTCCTATTAGGAACTGTGAGTTTGTGAAGAAATTGCTTGAGGCGATACAGCTACCTAAACAGATTGCAGTGGTAAAATGCGCTGCACACAAAAATGGAACTGATTATATTACAGTGGGAAACCAATTCGCAGATGAAATAGCTCAATACTGTGCCAGAAATATGGTCTCACTGAATAGGAGAAGAGAAAAAGAGAATGTTTCATGTCCCTTGCTGTTTACTAACACGGTTGAAACCTGGGATGAGGTAAGGCAATTGCAGGAAGAAGCAGATGAAGAGGAGAAAGATGGTTGGATAAAAGCAGGCTGCAGACAAAGAGAGGAAGATGAAGTTTGGGTTTATAGAGACGAAAGACCAGTTATGCCTAATAGCATGATCTCTAGTATGGCACGGATGTACCATGGACAAGCACACATTGGTAGGGATGCCATGATCAGACTTTTCAGACAGACTTGGTACAACCCGAAATTTAGGGCTATAGATGAAAGTCTCTGTCAAAGATGTCTTACATGCCAACAGATAAATCCTGGAAGGAAAACAGTAGTGAGTTTGGGAACAATAGGACGTGAAGGAGGTCCTTTTACCAGAATGCAACTAGATTTTATTGAAATGCCCCGAGCAATAGATTGAAATATGTCCTTGTGGTCGTCTGTTTGTTTTCTCGTTGGGTGGAAGCCTATCTGACAAGAAGGAATGATGGAGTTACTGTGGCTAAGCTCCTACTGAGAGAATTCATTCCAAGATATGGCTTTCCAGTAACGATCGAAACAGATAGAGTAACACATTTCCAAAATGAAATAATCCAATTGATATGTGAAGCACTTGACATTCAACAAAAATTGCACTGTGCCTACAGACCAGAGGCTGGAGTGGTAGAGCAAGTAAATGGAACAATAAAGAATAGGTTAGGGAAAATGTGTCAAGCCACAGGACTCAAATGGCCCGACGCCCTGCCATTAGTGCTGATGACCATCAGAAGCATACCTGACAGAAAAACAGGTCTGAGTCCTCATGAAATAATCATGGGACGAGCAATGAGACAAGCACATGTACCTGTCAACAAACTGCTGACTATAACTGATGATCTCGTATTGGACTATTGCAAAGGATTGGCTGATGTGGTGCATTCTGTGTTTCATCAGGTTGGACCGGATGCGACCACTCTTGAAAGAAAACCAGCTCATGATTTGAGTCCGGGAGACTGGGTCCGCATCAAAGTCCACAGAAGAAGAAACTGTTTGGTTCCTTGCTGGGATAAGCCACGTCAAGTGATCCTGGTGACAAAAACTGCTGTAAAATGTGCAGTTGTGAAAAATTGGGTTCATGCCAGTCATACCATCAGAGTTCCAGATCCTGAAGCTCGACCTGTAAGTCGACATCTGGAGATATCGGATACCAGCTCAGCATCCGAAGCAGAAGCTGAAACAAACAAAGTTCCAGATCCTGAAGCTCGACCTGTAAGTCGACATCTGGAAGAATTAGGTACCAGTTTGACAACTGAAAAGGAAACTGAAACGATCAGAGTTCCACATCTTGAAGCTCGACCTGTAAGTCGACATCTGGAAATATCGGATACCAGTTCGGCATCTGAAACAGACCAACCTGAATCTGGTGAAAAACAAAAGAGAAAGATAGGAAGCAAAAGAACTGATATTATAAATGAAGAAACCGAACAAAGAGACAGTGACAGCGAACAGCCAAGTACAAGTTATGGAAAAATTCCTCCAGAGATAGTTGAGGTAACTGAAGGAAACTTAGATTCAGATAGAGAGATAGGGGAAAAAACTGAAGAAACCCGAGGAGTAGTAGGGTCAGAAAAACAAATAGAAGAAACACAGGGAAATTTAGATTCAGATAGAAAGATTAATATAAATGCGGAAGACAAACGAGGAGGGATAGAATCAAATGTCCAAACAGAAGAGTCACAAGAAGGTTCAGATTCAGACAAACAAACTGAGATCAGAAGGTTCAAAGTTAGAGGAAAAGAAGTAAGGTCTGAGACAGAATCAGAAGAAAGTGAAGAAGAAAGAAAGCAAAGAACAGGACCAAGAAAGAGAACTTGGAGAGCTGAACGAGAGGAAAAGGAAAACAAACTAAAAAGGCCAAGAAAAGGAGACAATTGGCCCAACGAAATTAAAAGACTGAGGTATAAAATAATAAACTTGAACAAAAATAATGCGGAACAAGTAAATGAACTATTAAGTCAAAAAGGACAAGGAAAACAAAGTGAAAGACAATTACAGAAACCAAAAAGAGTGAAGAGACCTAACTTGAAATATAAGTCACCTGAAAGGCTATACATCGCATTGACCGACATTAAAGAAGTGGATAGCAGTCACGAAACCCAGGCGAAGGCTGTAAACAAATGGGTGGGAGTGAATTGCACCAAAACTGAAAGACAAAGAAAGAAAACCGGACTGGACACCAAAACTGATTAAGACAAGAAAGAGTTCTGAAAAGAGCTGAAGAAAGCACCAAAAGGAGACAAAATAAAGGGTAGAGTGGCTGAAAGGTCATTCTGAGGTGTAGAAGCACATTTTTCTGTACATATATATATATATATATATATATATATATATATATATATATATATATATATATAGTTAGATAGTAGTACAACATGGTAGACACTGAGAATAGAAGATCTAGATGTGAGTTTTTACGTAGGTGGTGTAGAATGTGTTTTTATTGTACAGGTTTGCTAATGCTTATCTGGTTTATTTTAGCAATAATAATTCCACTTAGGTTAGTTGTAGAAAATATATCCGTAATAGTGAATGACACGAATAATGACAAAGAAGCTATCATAAAGAACACTGCAGCATTAGTAGATAGTACTGATTTACATAGGGATAAGTCCATAACTGATTTCTCCAAAAATGTCTTCACAAAACTACTATATGAATATGTGGAGACAATGGATGTGAGAGATTGTTATGTTTGTATGCAGTTACCTGCGTCTGTCACAGAAGGTGTGACCTATCATCACCTTCCTCTGACGTATGGGATAACTTGTAGCGTTCTAGCTAGTTTATTTTACAAAACAGGTAGATTAGAATATTATTACACTGATATAGACACTGTTTTTGCTAAAGTTCCCGTAATCCCTGAATTAAATAAGGTAAAAGTCGCATAATGTTTGGAGAATTTTTCTTAGAAAATAAAGATTTAACGTTAGAGTATATATTTAGACACAATCTTACCTGTGAATTAAAGAAAGAAGAAAAGATTTTCTTGGACATGGTAGAGAACAGAAGAGTTAAGTTTCAAAGAAAGGTAGCAGAAGAAAAGATAAAAACACCACTTTGGGCGTTTGAAGAGAAAAATTACGACAAAGGAGAAACAAATGCAGCTATGGTTCTGGATTGGCCCCAACAGGGAAAATTGTGTATTAGTAGAAGTAACACTATGTATGATAATTATTTCGTGGGTTCTAGTGAGTGCCGAGATACATATAAAATTCTAGGGGGATGGGGATTTAAAGGAGGAAAAGATCCAGTATTTCCAGGGATCTATTATATTTATGGAAATAGAGCTTATTATAGGTTGCCGGACCATTGGTACGGAACATGCTATCTAGGCCTGGTCTTTCCAAAGATTTTTCACGTGGAGAGAGGAATGAAAGGAATACACGAGATAGGTAAAACATTAACAAGTAGGAGAAGGAAAGCTTCTCAGAAATAGTAGGTGACATTTTTGGAGCATTGATACCAGCAGTGGGTATATCTTTGAATGCATACAAGATTCGGAAATTGTCTACAGTAGTAGATCGTTTATCAACGAATACTGCTGGAGGGTTCTTGATGGTAAACACCGAAATGGTTGCCATGAGAGCTATGGTAATGCAAAATCAACTTGCCCTTGACATTCTTTTGGCAAAAGAGGGTGGAGTCTGTGGAATGCTGAAAGTCCAACATTGTTGCACTTACATTCCAGACAAAAGTGAGAATATACAGAAGTATATAAAGAATATTACTGATTTGCACAAAGAAATTGCCCCACTGGAGGTTGAAGGTGTTTGGGAGAGACTTGGTAAGAGTTTTTCCTCAAGGCAGAGATGGTTCACAGAAATAGGTAGTTCTCTTATTGGGAAGATACTGATACCAGTAACAGTGATAATATTGGTAATGTTATTAGTGAGATTAGCATATGTGTGTATTAAAAGAAGAAAAAGACAAAATAGAGTAAAAAGAGAAAATGAGAAAAATAAAGAAAGAGAACGGGAGATGGGAGAGATAGAATTAGAAGAGGTAAAAGAGAACATGTACAAAAGGTCTAAAAGGCAAGATGAGAAAAACACAGTTGTATGAACTAATAAGAAAGCAAGTGGACAAGAAACATTTATCTGATACATTTTAGGATAGGTTTTTGTGGTGATATTAAATATCGCCAAAGGGGGAATTGATGGAGCAGGGTAAATAAAATAATTTGTACCCCCTTGGAAAAAATGAATGAACTCTTAATAAATTAACAATACTAATTGTTTGAAGGAGCATGTAATAACCAACAAATGCACTTTTAGTAAACACTATATCAGGGTAACCTGCAAATTTGTGCAAAATCTAACTTATTTACAATTGTGAAGTTGATTAACCCTAATATTGTGATTTGCGTACTAATTAGAGTAAAATCGCATGATTTATGCTATGTAATAGATTTGTATTGTGGCAAAGAATGCAGATGGTAAGTAAAATGGCTTTAAATGTCGCTTCTGCTAGGTAACACCTAACACGGGTCTTTAGAATGGCGGGTGGTAAACAGAAAGGCTTATTTTCTTTGTTTTAATTTTGGTTGTGTTTGTTCTCATGATAGTTTGTTCGGGCCTGTTAGGCCGTGCTGCGAAAATGGCTGCCGAAACAGATGAGGTCACGTGAAAAGCCAAAGATGGCCTCTGGGCAGAAGAAATAGAGAAACTAAATCACGTGGATGCAGCCTGTGCACGGAGTGAGAGATGTCAAGGTCGTACTGACCTACCATAAGGAGGGTGCCAAGAAAGACTCAGCACGTATTCGTGGGAATGGAAGAGAAAAGTACTGAGCAACAATGGACTAACTAAATTGTGACCATCGAGATTGCAACAAAATGAATGGGCAAGTTGGACTGCTTTTAACCCAGAAGTCATGAGACTCAGTGTATGTTTAACTGTCCCCAAAACCAGTTTGAACAAGGAGGGCAATGAGGTGACCATCACCACCCCTCAAATGGACCAATTAGCGTGATTCTTGCCCCTAAGGATTGCAACTTTTCGTGTAGTAAGCTAGAAAGTAGGGTATAAGAGGGTCTACTCTTATGTGGAGTGGGTTGCTCCTTTTACTGCTGCTGTAGCCGCTGCTATTGATGCTACTGCTGCTGTTGGTATTTTTTTGCCATACCATTTTTCCTATTTTCCATTTTTCCACTTCAATATTACGAAAGGACTCTGTCATTTTTGGACTTCGAACTTGACTGGGGAAGGAACGAGATCGTTGCGGGAAATCTGCACGGGAGGTCCGTCCGAGGAGGCATTTAGCGGGACAGTCAGTCAGTTTGGGAGTTCTATTCTGTGATCTGCGGTTTATCTTCTTTTGGTGAACCATTCCTATCCGCATCCAAATGGGTAAATGCATAATTTTCTATTCTTTATTAGACTTTTTACATAAATGTTATTAATGTATTAAAAGTGATTAATAAACAAAGAATTGAGAAATTAGATCAAATTTAATTCTAACTTAAAATGAGTCTGTGGTTCTTTAGTTTCATTAATAAGTTTAAAGGTTAACAGGTTTTAAGAGTGATTGAGCTGGTCTTAATCACCATCAACTTATTCTACTAGTTGGTCCATCGACCAAAGAGCGGAATACCTTGATGTTTAGAACTGACAGGATTAAAAGTAACCCTGGGCGTAGTTCGCGAAGTAGCGCTACGCGAAGCTACGCGAAGTGCACTTCGCACTACGCGAGCTACGCGTAGCACTACGCGAACTGCGTAGTGCGCTGTTCGCGATGATTGCACAGTGCCGGATGCTTGTCCGCACTGTGCAATCATTGAAAACGGCATCTTGCACAGTGCGAGCTGTCTTTTACTGCCGCTCGAGTAGATTTTTACTCGAGCGGCAGCTTTCAACGCGGACTGGTAGTTTCTCATCGCAAGCGGTCGCGAGCATACGCGACCACTCGCAATGAGAAACCTGACCTCCCGCGTTGAGAATCTCGCCGGGAGGTTTATTTTCCACGCTTGCGATCGGCAACTTGATGTTGCTGATCGCGAACGAGGAAAAGTCTCGCCGGGATGTAATTTTGCTTGCTCGCGGACGCCAACTTGACGTTGAGGACCGCGAGCAAGCAAAAATGACCGCTGCACTACACTACGCTACGCGTGTTTGCACTGTGCTACGTGCAATTCGCGTAGTGCGAAGTAGCGCAAACTTCGCAAACTACACGAGCGTAGCGTAGTGCTTTGCCCAGGGTTAATTAAAAGTTGATGTATATGATGTCTGAGGTATTATTCTGTCAAATTTAACAAGGTAACACATTTCTCCTTGGTGAGTAATCCAGTGAACGAATGAATGTATGATATGCGGTGTCATGGGCCCCACCGACATATGGTTTAATAGACGTGAATGTTTTACCTGGATTCGTGTCCTAAGGAGAAATTTATATTAGCCGCGCTGGATCAACTTGCAATCCACTGACCTTTCAGTGGACTGCTCCCTTCCTTGCTAAGCTGCGTCTGGTAGCTGCTGCCCCCGATCTCCCTGCCGCTGCTGACCATCTGACCCTCAGGTCAGTGGTTTGAGGCCCTCCTCCACCCGCAAGCACCCGCCTGCACCTCAACCCTGGAGATCTGGTAGGAGAGTGTCTCTGCTCTGCTGCTGGGCTGCCATCTGTCTCTCTTTTTCTGCCTTTTTCTGTCCTTTTCACCCTTTTTGCACTTTTTCTCTCCTTTTGCATCATTTGTTTCATTTTGCTTCTCCTTTGCCACTTTTTGCCCCTGCGATCTCCCACCCTCTTCCAGTGCCTCTTTCCCGTTCCCCGCTCCAGTCCCCCCAGCACACTACTTACTGGCGGCCGATGTTTGGTGAAGGTGCAATCCACTGACATTTCAGTGGACTGCTCTCTTCCTTGCGAACCTCTGTCTGGTCGTTGCTTGCTGCCCCCGTGCTACCTGCTGCTGCTGACCATCTGACCATCGGGTCAGTGATTCAAGGACCTCCTCCACCTGTAGGCACCCGCCTGCGCCTCAACCCTGGTGATCTAGTAGGAGTGTCTCTGCTCTGCCCTCTGTCTCTCTTTTTCTGCCTTTTTCTGTCCTTTTCACCTTTTTTGCACTTTTTCTCTCCTTTTTCATAATTTTTCCATTTGCTTCTCTTTTGCCCCTTTTTGCCGCTGTGATCTCCCACCCCCTTCTAGTGCCTCTTTCCCGTTCCCCGCGTTTCTCCCCTCCGAGCTGTCCAGTCCCCCCAGCACACTACTTACTGGCGGCCAATGTGCTGTGAAGGTGCAATCCACTGACGTTTTAGTGGACTGCTCCCTTCCTTTTGCAGCTCGGCCTGATAGCTGCTGCCCCCGAACTCCCTGCTGCTGCTGACCATCTGACCCTCGGGTCAGTGGTTCAAAGCCCTCCTTCACCTGAAGGCAACCGCTTGTGCCTCATCCCTGGTGATCTAGTGGTAGAGTGTCTCTGCTCTTCCGCCTGGCTGCCCTTTGTCTCTCTTTTTCTGCCTTTTTCTGTCCTTTTCCCCCTTTTTTGCACTTTTTCTCTCCTTTTGCATCTTTTTTCTTTTGCTTTTCTTTTGCCGCTTTTTGCCCCTGTGATCACCTGCGCCACCGCCCTTTTCCAGTGCCTCTTTGCCAGTCCCCGTGTTTTCCACCTCCCAGCTTTCTAGCCCTCCCTGCACACTACTTAATGGTGGCAGCTGCGCGGTGAACCTGCAATCCACTGACCTTTCAGTGGACTGCTCCCTTCCTTGGTCAGCTCCGCCTGGTAGCTGCTGCCCCCAAACTCCCTGCTGCTGCTGACCGTCTGACCCTCGGGTCAGTGGTTCGAGGCCCTCCTTCACCTGCAGACACCCGCCTGTGCCTCATCCCTGGTGATCTAGTGGGAGAGTGTCTCTGCTCTGCTGCTGGGCTGCCCTCTGTCCCTCCTTTTCTGCCTTTTTCTTTCCTTCACACCCTTTTTGCACTCTTTTTCTCCATTTGTATCTTCTTTCCTTTTGCTTCTCTTTTGCTACTTTTTGCCCCTGCTGTCCCCCGTGGCCCCACCCCCGTCCACTGCCTCTTTCCTGCTCTCCGTATTTCCCACCTCCCAGCTGTCCAGCTGCCCGCACACTACTTAATGGCGGCTGCTGCACGGTGAAGGTCCAATTCACTGACTTTTCATTGGACTGCTCCCTTCCTTCCGCAGCTCTGCCTGGTAGTTGCTGCCCCCGAGCTCCCTGCTGCTGCTGACCACTGACACTCAGGTTAGTGGTTCGAGGCACTCCTTCACCCGAAGGCACCCGCCTGCACCTCATCTCTGGTGATCTAGTGGGAGAGTGTCTCTGCTCTGCTGCTGGGCTGCCCTCTGTCTCTCTTTTTCTGCCTTTTTCTGTCTTTTTCCCCCTTTTTTCCCCTTTTTCTCTCCTTTTGCATCTTTTTTCTTTTGCTTCTCTTTTGCCGCTTTTTGCCCCTGTGATTCCCCCACATTACAGCCTTTTTCCAGTGCCTCTTTCCCACTGCCCGTGTTTCCAGCCTCTCAACTGTACAGCCCTCCCAGCACACTACTTAATGGCGGCCGCAGTGCGGAGATCGTCCAATCCTTTGACCTTTCAGTGGACTGCTCCCTTCCTTGCAAAGCTCTGCCTGGTAGCTGCTGCCCCAGAGCATCCTGCTGCTGCTGACCTTCTGACCCTTGAGTCTGAGGTTCGAGGCCCTCCTCCACCCGCAGGCACCCGCCTGCCCCTCAACCCTGGTAATCTAGTAGGATAGCGTCTCTGCTTTGCTGCTGGGCTGCCCTCTGTGTCTTTTTTTCTGTCCTTTTCACCCTTTTTTGCACTTTTTCTCTTCTTTTGCATCTTTTTCCTTTTGCTTCTCTTTTTCCACTTTTTGCCGCTGCGATCTCCCGCCCCCTTCCAGTGCCTCTTTCCCGTTCCCCGCGTTTCCCGCCTCCCAGCTGTCCAGCCCCCCCAGCACAGCACTTAATAGCGGTCGATGTGCGGTGAAGGTGCACTCCACTGACCTTTCAGTGGACTGCTCCCTTCCTTGCGCAGCTCTGCCTGGTAGCTGCTGCCCTCGAGCTCCCTGCTTCTGCTGACCATCTGACCCTCGGGTCAGTGGTTTGAGGCCCTCCTCCACCTGCAGGCACCCGCCTGCGCCTCAATCCTGGTGATCTAGTAGGAGAGTGTGTCTGCTCTGCTGCTGTGCGCCCTCTGTCTCTCTTTATCTGCCTTTTTCTGTTCTTTTCACCCTTTTTTGCACTTTTTCTCTCTATCTGCATCTTGTTTCCTTTTGCTTCTCCTTTGCTGGTTTTTGCCCCTGCGATCACCGGCACCCCCGCCCTCTTCCAGTGCCTCTTTGCCACTCCCTGTGTTTTCCGCCTCCCAGCTGTCTAGCCCTCCCGGCACTCTACTTAATGGTGGCCGCTGGGCGGTGAAGGTGCAATCCACTGACCTTTCAGTAGAGTGCTCCATTCCTTGCAAAGCTCCACCTGGTAGCTGCTGCCCCGGAGCTTCCTGCTGACCATCTAATGCTCGGGTCAGTGGTTCGAGGCCCTCCTCCACCTGCAGGCACCCGCCTGCACCACAACCCTGGTGATCTAGGGAGAGAGCGTCTCTGCTCTGCTGCTGGGCTGCCCTCTGTCTCTCCTTTTCTGCCTTTATCTGTCATGTCTACCCTTTTTTGCACTTTTCCTCTCCTTTCGCATCTTTTTTCCTTCTGCTGCTTTTTGCAGCTGCGATCTCCCAATCCCTTCCAGTGCCTCTTTATCGTTCGCCACGTTTCCCACCTCCCAGCTGTCCAACCCCACAGCACACTACTTAATGGCGGCCGATGTGCGGTGAAGGTGCAATCTACTGACCTTCCAGTGGACTGCTTTCTTCCTTACGCAGCTCCGCCTGGTAGCTGCTGCCCGCGAACTCCCTGCTGCTGCTGACCATCTGACCCTCGGGTCAGTGGTTCGAGGCCCTCTTTCACCTTCAGACACCCTCCTGTTCCTCATCCCTGCTGATCTAGTGGGAGAGTGTCTCTGCTCTGCTGCTGGGCTTTCCTCTGTCTCTCTCTTTCTGCCTTTTTCTATCCTTTACACCCTTTTTTGTACTTTTTCTCTCCTTTTGCATCGTTTTTCCTTTTGCTTCTCTTTTGCCACTTTTGCCCCGCCTCCTTCCAGTGTCTCTTTCCCGCTCCCCGTGTTTCCCACCTCCCAGCTGTCCAGCCCCCGTGCACTACTGAGCAAACCCATCTGTGCCTGGACTGCTCCCCACGCAACAGACCCTTGTTCTCGGACATTCCACCAATATGACGCCAGCACCCTCCTCACCCTCAACACTGATGACACGCCGCTTGTCACCTCACGTCACCGAACGACAGCCAAGGACCCTTCTCCTGCCAAAACTGCAGCTGCACTCTCGCCCACCTTCTCACTCCAGCTACTTCTGCCACCCAGCCGACCAACAGCGTGCCTGACCGGCTCAGCTGCATCCTCCTCAACATGCACTTCCTCTACAAACACGCCACAGAGATATGGGACCTCCTCGACTCCGTCTCTCCGGAAATCGCCTTCCTGACAGAAACCTGGACCAACCCAAGCTCTGGCCCAGACATCACCACCGCCATCCCCGATGGCTACAAGATCACACACACCAACCAGGAGGAGGCATCACCATTGTCCACAAAAACACCCTCTTTCTGACCACCCACTCGGACGACCCAATGACAACTATGGAACACCTCCCCTTCCAGGTCCAGACCAACCCCAACACCACCCCCCACGGCAACCTTGTCTACAGACCCCCAGGCCCCCTTCTGCCCTTCACTGATGCCATTATCAACTTCATCGCACCCCAGGCTCTCGCATCCACCGATTACATCCTACTCAGTGACCTCAACTTTCACATGAACAACCCCAATGAGCAGAACACTGCATCCCTTCTGGAGAACCTCGCCACCAACTGACTCAAGCAAGTAGTCACCTCTCCGACCCACTCAGCAGGACACACGCTTGACCCTGTCTTCTCCTCCAGCAAAAACATCATCTCCAGCCACACCTCCGAACTCCTCTGGACCGACCACCACTGCGTGCACTTCGTCTTCACCAAAGCCACCATACACCACCGCCCCCCCACTGCAGCTGGAACAAGGTCACCAAAGAACATCTCACTGCCTCCTTCAGCACTACCACACAGCCGACATCCACTGACGCTAATACCTCAGCACGCAACCTCCTCCGATGGATCTCCAAACTACTCTGGCACCCCTCAAGAAGGCACCCGGCAAGCAACAGTCCAAGAAATCCAGCTGGTTCACTCCCACCCTCCACGAGTCCAGACGCACCTGTAGATGACTCGAGAAGAGATGGAGGAACAACAAAACCCTGAAAGCCCACGCAACCTTCAAAGCCGCCGTCATCGCACACCACCTCATCCTCAAAACCACAAAAAAAAGTCCTACAAGTCAGAATCAATGCCTATGCACGTAATAGCAAAGAACTCTTCGCCATTGTCAAGGAGTTTGCCAGGCACAACAACAAGACCACAGACCTCCCACCCTCCCAAGACCTCTGCAACAAACTTGGCACCTTCTTCCACCACAAGATCAGACAGATGTACGACAGCTTCGTCACCCACGACCCTTCCACAATGCCCAACATCACCGAACCCAACAAAGCCACACCCCAACAGATCCTGCTCAACTAGACCTCGCTCACCGCACATGATACACTCAAGACCATTAAGAGCATCCACTCCGGAGCCCCCTCAGACCCATGCCTGCACCACATCTTCCACAGAGCTGCCACCTCCCTTGCCCCCGAGCTACGCCACACCATCAACTGCTCCATCGAGACTGCCACCTTGTCCAATGACTGGAAACACGCAGAGATCAACCCCCTGCTCAAGAAGCCATCCGCCGACCCGACAGACCTTAAGAACTTCAGACTCATTTCCCTGCTCCCCTTCCAAGTCAAGATCACAGAGAAGGTCATCAACGCCCAACTCTCTGAGTTTATCGAAGCCAACCACTTCCTGGACATCTCTCAATTCGGCTTCCGAAGCAACCACAGCACCGAGGTTGTCCTCCTCGCCACCACCAAGGACATCCGCTCCCTCCTCGACCGAGGCGAAACAGCAGCCCTCATCATTCTGGACCTCTCAGCCGCCTTTGACACGGTCTCTCACTGCATCCTGATCATGAGACTCCACGACGCCGGCATCCACGACAAGGCCCTAGACTCGATTAACTCCTTCCTTACCAGTGGAACACAGCGAGTCAGGCTACCACCGTTCATCTCAGAACCCACAGAGATCAGCTGCGGCATGCCCCAGGGATCCTCACTGTGCCCCACCCTCTTCAACGTCTACATGGCCCCACTCGCAGCCATCGTCAGGAACCACGGACACCCAGCTGATCCTCTCCCTCACCAATGAACACACAGCCGCCAGAAACAACTTCCACAGTGGGATGAAAGTCGTCGCCACCTGGATGACAGACAGTTGCCTCAAACTCAACTCGGACAATACCAAAGTCCTCATCCTGGGACGCACCACCTCTGCTTGGGATGACTCCTGGTGGCTCGCCACCCCACAGGACCATGCACGAAATCTCTGCATCATACTGGATTCCTCGCTCACAATGAACCGCCAGATCAATGCCGTGTCCTCAGTATGCTTTCACACGCATCGCCTGCTTCAAAAGACATTCAGATGGATCCCTACCGAATCCAGAAAGACGGTCACCCACGTACTCATCAGCAGCAGACTCGACTAAGGCAACGCACTCCACGCATCACTCAGAAAATCCTCAAAAAACTACAGAGCGTTCAAAACGCCACAGCCAGACTGGTCCTCAACATCCCCTGCCGCAGCCACATCACCGAACACATTTGAGAACTCCACTGGCTCCCAATCAACAAAAGAATCACCTTCAAGCTCCTCACACATGCCTACAAAGCCCTCCACGACGCAGGACCAGCATACCTGAACCACTGCCTCTCATTCCACATACCCACCAGACACCTCCGCTCCGCCCATCTGGCCCTGGCCACTGTCCCACGGATCTGCAAGACCAGAACCAGAGGAAGGTCCTTCTCCTACGTCGCCGCCAAGACCTTGAACACCCTGCCCCTCTACCTCAGGCAGTGCCCGTAGCTGACCCAATTCAGGAAGGATCTAAAGACCTGGCTCTTCAACTGAACCCCAGTGCCCAGGCGGATCAGCAGCCCCTCACTTCCCCCCCAGTGCCTTGAGACCCTCACGGGTGAGTAGCCGTGCTTTACAAACCCTGATTGATTGATGTAGTTTTTCAATGGTTCCCTGGGTTGCAGCACTGCTTAATCCCACAGTCACAGTGCTTCTGCTTTTGAAATGGACTGTAGCCTCATTCTCTTTCCCCTGGTTCCTACTAGTTTCTTTGATCTGGGCTGCTGCTCAGGTTTCTTTAATTTCCTAGGCTGATGAAGACTACATGCTAGGAAAGAGGCAGCCTAAGCTAACTTTCTTCCTAGGGCTTCTGAAGACCTTTCTGCAGCAGGGATGCCTGGTGCCCTATAGGTGCTCAAGGGGCGGATAATGTTTTTATTTTCTTTCAGTTTCCTTTTTGCAATTTTCATGCAGCTGCATGCATGATTTACACCCTCTGTTTCTTTACACTCTTACCTGTCCTAGTCATTAATGTAAATATTCAAACCAGCATGCTAGGAAAGATGATTGAAGACTGGCTGTTATCTTGAAGAGTAGTTTATCGAGTTAGTTTATCGAGTTCCACATAAGGCAAGTAGTGTTCATGAGCTCACATTTTTGCGGAGCACGGTTGCTGGAGCCACAGCATTATTTCAGCTCTGGGCTGTGCGTGGATCAGAGGCACCGGCAGTGAGGTTTTCAGTGCTTATATGAGTTAGACCCCTCAGCAGGGCTTTAAGTGGGCCGGTTCCTGCAGGTGCTCAGCACCGGCAGTTTTAAAAAGCAGGTGCTGAGACTAGTCCCTATCGTGCTCTCCATTTTTGCCCTCGCCATCACGGAGACAAAACAAAATCTCAATTCTGCAGCAGAACTTCCCTTCACTGCCTTTGATGCAACTTCAAAGAGACTCATTATAGTTCTTCCATAGTCCCATCATGTTAGAACTGAAGCATTTTCAATGTTATATACAACAAAGCCGTAGTTGGTGCTTATTTATCATATGCAACTAACAACCATTGACAAAGCCAATAGTCCTGGCTTGTTGTAGGTGTAATGTTACTTGTATTATATATCTGATGGAGACAGAAGCAGCAAAATACTAGTCGGGCAGCACACTATGCTAAGCACAGATTTTTAGCGTAGGTGTTTTTAAGCCACACCCTTAATTACATTGGCAACACCCCTTTGAGAGACCCCCCCCCCCCCAGTTTTTTCATGTCACTTAAAGCTCTGCCCCTCAGAATGGTGAATAACTGTGCGGGTCTGAAATTACCAGGGAGAATAAACAGGATTCCCAATTTCATGGTGTTTTTGCAATTATTTATCACCTCCTCTGTAGATGTGCTACAACGCTCCCTACTTAGGGGCATTTGGGCAGGCATCTGCAGTCCCTGCGGTGTAGTGGGAGGGGCAACCCTTCATGCAGCTCACATTCAGCTTAGCGCCACCATACCTGCATCACAGTGATGGGAGATGAAAGAGCGGGGTACAATGGCACAGACAATGGACTCGACCTATGGTAACAGATCACGTCACTGGACATAACAGGAGCCCTGCCTGCTGGCTTCCTTGACGTCAGTTTGTAAGTCTGAGACTCGTGCATGCCACGAGCAGCGCCTCTAAGCACTGGCCCGTTTTAGAGGCTGTTGCTCAAGGTACACATCTGCTACAGACTCGTCATATTGAGTCACTTGAGAGCCATGAAAGTTATTCAAAAGGCAAATCAGTGATAAGATTCACATAGAACAAACACCGCTATCCTTCTGAATCCAAATAACTGACTAACCTATCCACCACTCACCACCATTACTTTCGTATTTCACTATACTAATTCAACACTAATCCTTTATGGGTTCCCGAGCAGCGTGCTGCTCGCCGAAAAAGCACTTCAACGCCTCGTATGGGGTAGTAAGCGCTATATAAATGCAATTACAATACAGTACAAAACAATTAGAAGCGTTTCTGACCAAAGCACATTTTCCTCTGAGACGTTTGTAAATAAAAGAATGATCCCTACAGCAGGATGAAGGATGCTGAATGTAACAGCCCAGAATTCTTTCGTGTGATTTAGTTGCTCTCTGCATCTTCTAACAATAGAGAATTTAAGGAGAAGTCCTGGGCCCAAGAGGACAGGCGTTTTCTTTGGATTTATTAAGCTGTCTGATGGTCTGATTAGTCGCTTCATCAGCTTAGTCGCTTCATCAGCTTATTGCTTTCCACTGTACTTCACTTCATCAAAGACACATTTGCTCTGCTGGAAGGATATGACCAAGTAGCAGATCAGATTGATTATGCTTGGCACCTGTAAGGCATAATTCTAGTGGCAGACCCAAGGCCTTTTTGATTGACCTGAACCCTATCAGCTTGAAGAAACAAGGACACTGTTAGTTGGAGTGTCCACCGAAATCTGTCAATAGATGCACCAGCACTTTATCAAAGTGAATGCAGCATGTGAACCTTACTGTAAGGCTGCGGTTACATGTCAGATGTTACAAAACGAAGGTTAAAGTAATGTTATGGTTAGGTGTTGGAATGAGATGCAGACATGAGCTAACATTAAAAACCCCCAAACCACTGAAATATACAGGGTATAGTTTAGTGAAAAAACTATAACTTGCACCCCGATCACTTACACACCTTTGGAATGTGCATCTCTGCGCAAACAATCCACATTCTCTTCCATTTTTTTAAATGTCTTAAGTGAAAGGGGTAGCAAACTACTTTCGGTAGGAGTGCCTAGGGATGTGGCGGGAGGGCTGCTGTGATGACAGCCCTCTATTTAAACCCTGGCCAATGGTCTATATTGGTGGGAAGTGCTACACCCCTCTAGTTAGCCCAGATTCCACACCTGAAGGAGAGCCAGACAAGAAAGAACACCTCCCCCTGGTACAGACATACCAGGCACCAGGAAGAGTAGGTGTGCACCCTTTACTCAACCAAAAACAAAAAAATTCTAAGCACAGACTCAGAGATTTGAAATGCATGCATAACAAAACAGTTTATATGTATTTTCACTATAATTTGCTTTAGCAGAATTGAGTTGATCTAATTATGCACTTGGAGTATTCACTTACCTTTGGCTGCCTTAAACTTCATCGTTGAACGCTTTGTACGCCCTGGTGGGACAGGAGTCCCAGGGTCAACATCCCCAGTGCCAGGCTTCCTGCGAGGGGTCCAGCATCGCGGAAGGGGACTCCAGGTCCCAGAAATCTTCGCTGCTGCCACAGGTGCTGTCGTGAGGGGGAGGCGCTTGTCATCGCGCTTATAGCGCTGCCTCTCCCACCGCGGCGCAGGAGTATTCACTTACCTTTGGCTGCCTTAAACTTCATCGTTGATCGCTTTGTATGCCCTGGTGGGACAGGAGTCCCAGGGTCAACATCCCCAGTGCTAGGCTTCCTGCGAGGGGTCCAGCATCGCGGAAGGGGACTCCAGGTCCCAGAAATCTTCGCTGCTGCCACAGGTGCTGTCGTGAGGGGGAGGCGCTTGTCATCGCACTTATAGCGCTGCCTCTCCCCCCGCGGCGCGGGAGTATTCACTTACCTTTGGCTGCCTTAAACTTCATCGTTGAACGCTTTGTACGCCCTGGTGGGACAGGAGTCCCAGGGTCAACATCCCCAGTGCCAGGCTTCCTGCGAGGGGTCCAGCATCGCGGAAGGGGACTCCAGGTCCCAGAAATTTTCGCTGCTGCAACAGATGCTGTCGTGAGGGGGAGGCGCTTGTCATCGCGCTTATAGCGCTGCCTCTCCCACCGCGGCGCGGGGCGCGCGCGGGACGTAGCCCGGTCGAAGCCCGGGCCAAGGGTGGGCCCGTCTGTGCCCGTCAGGGACCGGTCAAGGCCGGGCTGGGCCACCCCTCTGACATTTAGTTTGTGTGGCCGTGTGGGTTGGAGCAGTAAGTGGGGTAACTTCAGTTGCGGTGCTTGGACATTATGAACAAATGTAAACCTACAGTGGGTGCGGGGGTTGTGGGGACTCTTGATGCGTTTCTTACCAGGGCAGAATCAGTGTTAAATCACCAAATACAGCTCACCGAACGTAGGCTATCGCTCGAACCAGTAGTTTCCGCCAGTATCCCTGGACCTTCCCCACTTCTCCCGCGCTGTGAGTTAGTTGCTATTGAAGCCACTGATCAGCAGAGCGGTTTGTCTCCCCTACCCCACAGCAGTCAAACGATGTCTCTCACATCTAACCTAGGAAATGTGGAAAGTCCTCTCAATACCTCTTTGGTATCTACCAGTGGTCAGAAGCCTAGTCATGTCAATACTGTTGAACCACCGTCTAAAAAAGGAAAGCCTGAGGATCTTTAAAAAATAACCATATGCCCCTTAGATCTGGCAAACGTAAAGGGGAGCCTATTGCGAGCACTAGCAACATGATGGCTAGTAGCGGTTTAACTAGCCAGCCCCGCTCAGTGGATGCATGTGTTTCCTCCCACCTGAGCAATGAGAGCGATCTTTGTACTAGGATAGAACTTAAATTATCGGCACTGATCGACCCCATAATTAAGAAGCTGTCCCTGATTGAAGAAACACTTAGCAAAATAGAGATGGGCATTGTCAAACTTCCTCTAAACAATTCCAATGGGTCAACGGTGGGTGGGCTTCCAACACAATTGAAAGAGAGGTCAGAGGGAGTATCTAGGGCCCTGGTTAGTAATGTAAGTAGCTCTCCATCTTTGCCAGGTGTTGTCACAAAGGAGACACAACCTGACAATCGATCTCAAATCATAAAGCCCTTATTTTCTACTAAGAGGCAGGTAGAGAGACTCTCAAGCCCGAAGACACACCAGCCCCCCATCATTAGCCCTCCGAGTAGCCAGACCTTTCTTCATCTACCCCTGGAAGCCACGCCACACACAGTCGTTTTGTCCAACATCCCAGTGCTCCCTTTTGGAGTGCAGGAGCATTGGTCTACGCTTAGAAATAAGGCACTGCATATGTTGAGTGTTAGGACCGGCATCAAGGAACCTCTTTTTGGTGAGTTTAAGATGGTGCGTAGAGTTCCTTGGGTGGGTAAATCTTACAAGTCTCTCCCAGGTGATTGTGTGGTTCTTAGCTTCAGATCCCCCAGATTGGTCCAGCACATATTGGAGAGGGTGGGCAATTGTTATACCAAGGAGGATGATATCAATTGTGTCCCGCTGGGCTTTTTCTATAAAAATGAAGGGAGTATTGGCCTTAGAGCGAAGAGGGGCGAACCTAATTTGTGTGGCCAACATACTTTTCAGATCTCCACTTGCAACCGATTTGATGCTTTAACTACCATGGAGGAATTAGATTGACTTAAGGTTCTTGGCGGCCCGACTCAGTCAGGAGCCCTAGTTTATACACGGCCATTTTGTACTTGGGATGTCTCAGTTTCCGGTTGTGTCTATTCTAGTCGTGTTGACCCTGGGAATGTTTGTGGAACTGGGATGGTTAAAGCACTTGAGGAGAGGATGAGGGAATCTATTATTACTCCCTCGGCTACCCCTACCCCCTATAGCGTTTTCCAACAATGCAATAGTCTTCCCAGTAAGCTAGTGGTTGTGGGCAACAGTAGCACGGGTGAAACGGATCATCTTTATACTACTGTAAAAGGGCTTGCTCAGCCATTGATGTCTTTTTCTTCCTGGAATGTAGCTGGGTTGTCTACTAAAATTGTCTCTACCGACTGGGCTGTCTTCATTGATTATTATGACATTTGGTTTTTTCAAGAAACTTGGTCTTTGGCCCCCATCTTCTTCCCTGGCTATCTTAATTTTTCTAAACCAGCGCTGAGGGGCCAGAAAGGTAGGCCGTCTGGTGGTCTCACATGCTGGGTCAGGCAGTTAGATGGATGTGTGGTGCAGGAAGTTTCTATTGACAGTCCTGACATAATGGTATTGCGGTTACGGATGGCGGATGCGTTAGAAGTTCTGGTAATTAATGTCTATGCCAGAGGGTTGCCTGGGGGTAAAGCATCATCTGTTGTCGCCCACCTTGACAAGTTTTTAGGTAGTCTGGGGGGTGGTTGCAACCTGATAATAGCGGGCGATTTTAACTGCACTTTTGAGCCCCTCGACTACGAAGACGGTAACCTTAGTCTGGAAGAGGATGCCCAATGGAATATCCCGCAACTAAATTTAAGCCCAATTAAAAAATGGACTGAGGCTGCATTACAGCTCAAGGGGTTGTGTTTGGAAAGGAGACTTAGAGCAGCCAATGGGAAGACGCATTCTGACAGTAAGGGTACTCACACTTTTGACAATGGATCAAGAAGTAGTCGTATTGACTACATATTTCTTAATGTGGAATTCTGGTCTTCTATGTTGGATATGGTGGTCCAGGAGCGGAATGAAAGTGACCACAACCCGCTGATCCTAACCTTAAAGATTCCTGGCCTCTCTAGTAATGACCCTAGGGTCGCTGAGGACAAGCTAACCGAGGCCATACTTACCAATGATATGAGGAGAGTTAGATGGGCTAGGCTGGTGGATAACAAGGGGGATGTGGCCGAGATGAAATCTTTGGTCGGCCGCTCACTCTCTATTTTACAAGATTGCGCCACCCAAGAGGCGGTTAACTATATTATTCCCGAGGTCCACAACGAGCTCTTTGGGAAGTTAAAATGTTTTTTTATTAAACCAAACAAACAAACGAGGGCTCCAGTTATTAAGGCAGCCTCCTGGTATAACAAAGCCTGTAGAGAGGCTTATAGGTCACTGGCTAGGGCAATTAGATCGCATGTAGCGGGGGATATAAAAAAAGCTAGAGCAAGGTACAAGGCATCCCAATTGCAAGCAAAGAAGGACTGGGATGAGTCGCGATGGCAGGACTTGCTTGTAGCAAGCAAAGAGCGAAACCTGACGCATTTCTGGCAACTTGTTAAATGGGGCAGTGGAGTTATATCCCAAGTTCCCATGAACCATGTTGCTCCTGAGGTGTGGGTGTCCCATTTTGAGGCGCAGTTTTTAGCCACTAGCAGTAGTTATCTTATCAACTCCCTACCTGTTTTGGCTACCAGTGCCTCCTTCTCCTGCATTGAGGTGGAAAAAGTGCTAAAATCGATCCCGCGAGGTCGCGCCCCAGGTCCAGACTGTATTCCGGCTGACCTGTTTTTATCGGACCAAGAGAATTGGGTCCCCTATATTAAATATCTTGCAAATGCAGTAGCTAGTGGCGCAGCTATCCAGATACTTGGTTTGGTGCTGAAATTTTACCCATATTTAAGAAGGGAGATCGTTCCCAGCCAGGCAATTATAGGCCAATAAGCCTTATATATTCCATCCAAAAAATAGTTGCTAGGCTCGTCTTAGTCAGAATTCAGGCCTGGATAGACGAGATGGACATTTTGACCCCCTTACAGGCAGGGTTCCGTCCCCACATAAGTACCATTGATCAGGTGTTTAAGTTTGCTCTTGTTTATTGGAAGGTAGTTGCAATTGGTGGTGGCACGATTTACGCGGCCTTTGTAGATCTTAAGACTGCGTTCGATCTAGTTCCTCGTGCCAAAATGTGGAGTGTATTTCAGGCTCTGGGGATGCCCTACGAACTACTAAGTATTCTGGTTAAACTGCACGAAACCAATTATGCACAGGTTCGTTGGGGGAAGCAGGGGAATGTTACCGAAAGGTTTGCGGTAACTAAGGGGGTCCGGCAAGGGTGTGTATTGGCCCCAACCCTGTTTTCACTCTTTATTAATAGGGTGGTCCAATACTTTACTTCTCATCCCACTGATGCTCCAATGCTGGCAGGAATGAAGATACCGCTGCTTATGTTTGCGGACGACACCCTGCTACTTTCCAGAACCCAGAAGGGGTTGCAAGCGGCACTGGAGCGTTTTGGGGTTTTCTGTCATGAGCATGAGCTAGTGGTAAATGTAGACAAAACGAAGTTCATGGTGTTCCATAGGTCAAAGGCCGTGAGGGGGAGGGTGTTGATGGAGCAGAGAAAATAAAATTTTTTAACCCCTAACAAATTTTATAAATAATTAATAAAATGTTCGTTTAAATGTATTAATCAACACTGTGCGTGTGGGAGGGTAATACGCAAGTGTATGTGCTGAATAATCTATTAACGAATGTCTGTGTGTCTAATTATAACATAAAAATAAATGCGTACTAATTTATAATAAATGCATGATTTGTGCTTCATAGAAAATAAATGTGTCGTTGCAAAAACAATAGTGATGGTAAGTAAGGAACAGCTTAAATGTTGCTTTCTGCTAGGTAATAACTAATTGGGGTACGTAGATGACGGGAGGGAAACGAAAAGGCTATGTTTCTCTATTTTAATTATGTTTTGTTTATTTCAAAATAGTGCTTCTAAGTATAAACGAGTGGCAATATAAAATGGCTGCCAGTTAATGAAGTGCGCAAGTGCGGGAAACACGTGACAAGGGAGAAAAGTTGGAGAAAAGCTAACCTCGTGATGTTACTGAGAGGCTAGGATGCGAGAATGGTCAAGGCTGATGTGACCTAATTGAACTGATAGTGTGCCGTGGTGATCAGCAAAGAACCGTGGGAAACCATTTTAAGAGAAAGGACAATGCCTGCAGAGTTCTCGAATGTATCGAAAGAAGTTACAAATGTACTGATCGAAGCGGATGGAAACATGTCTTGAACTGTGAGAAAGGAAATGATCCAAGGACCCGTTGGATCCGAGAGAACTTGATTAAAAGAATGAATAAGATGACATGCATGGACCAATGAAAGAAAAGCGTGTTATTAATGTTGCAACAATTAGTTAGCAAAGTTAGAATTAGGGTATAAGAGGGCCTACTCTTAGTGGGAGGGGGACACAGTCACGATCGGAGTTGGAGAGTCGTGTTGGTGTTGGTGGCTTCCAGTGCTTGGTGGTCCTGATCGATCCATTACTGAGCGGGAGATGCTGAAAGACTGTTAGATGAGACGGGTTGCAGGTAGCTGATGCTGACGAGCTGAAGTTTCTGTTGCTGCCTTAATTTTCCAGTTGAGTATGAGAATCAGGTTATTTTTAATTCTTAAACTTAGGTTAGAAATCATTAGGCTAAATTAGGAAGGTAGGCAGGTAATTAGGGTTTGCTTCATGACAAAAATTTCCTTTCTGCAATAAAATTGATTATGCTTAATAAATATTTGAATTAATAATGAATGAATAATTGAATAAAAAGTTTAAATTCTTTCTCATGCTTTTAAAATTATATAAAATGTAAGATTCTTTAAATCAAACGACTCAGTGGTTATTTTACTAAATGATTGTGACACCAGTAATTGGTTATTGTGATTTAGCTGGTCTTAATCACTATGAACTAATTTCTTACATGAATGATTCATCGACAAAACAATGAGCAGGAATATCTTAAGAAATAACTGAAAAGAAAACGATAGTTTTAGGTAATAAGATATCCCGGCTCCTTCCAGCGGTACATAAATGGTGTTTTCCATTTAGTTCTCATGCTTCTCCTAGGAGTACAGATTTTCGTAAAAGTGTAAAGGAAATCCAGGTGTGTGCGTGTGTGATAGGCGATGTTTATGGGCCCCATCGTCATGTGGATGTGAGAAAATATAGTTCGCCCCTGGATTTACCAATAAGTGACCTAGGAGGAGAATAGTTTTATTGTACGCGCTGCATCAGATTTCTTGGTAGCAGAGTTATGGTTTTCTATAGATTAGTTTAGTGATTATTGTTTATTGATTATTGATTATTTTTATTGAATAATACTATATGTTGAGTCGTGTTATGTTATATGTGAGTTTTCACGCTTCTGGGATGTAGGAAGTGGAACACGTGTGGCAAGAGAAGTCACATGGAATTTGGTACATGGTCTGAATTCATTTTGGTAATAACAGGTTGTGTTTTGTTAGGGATTTTCTGTACGAAAGGTGTGTAACTGAAATAGCAAATCACGTTTTCTTGTGAAACTTTGGCCTTAATTCTCAGGAGCCTAGTCTCCACATGTGTCTTATCCCCAGAGAAACGAGTAAATTGTTTGCTTGAAAGAAGGGTAAGGTAGAGGGAAGTGCTACTTTATCGGCGAGAGTTAATAATTCTGTGGTAGGGTAGAGGTAAGCGCTGTCTACTGGAAATACAGGATTCTTGTGTACAAGGGCAAAGCTGTCACTTTTGTTTAGCGAATCAGACTATGGAATTGTTTTAATTGTTGTAACTAACGGAGAAAACAGTGAAAAGAAAAATTGCCGATAAATTTTGTAAAGGAGGGGTAAAAGAGCAGGAGTGACGTGGAACAGTGCCGCGCTAGGATTGGATAGTGCGCTAGTCACGTGAACACAGAGTCAGGAGTGACGTAGAAAAGTGCCGCGCTAGGATTGGTTGGTTCGCGGACGAAGGGAATTGTTCTGATTGGTGCGTTAGTGTGAGTCGCGCTGTAATTGGTTGAAGTTCCGTACACAGAACAGCGCTAGTGTAAAGAGAAAAACAAATCGAAAAACATGCCGTATTACGAGTATGAAAGGGAGAGAATGTCATGGACGACAAAAATAAAGAATTTCTTTAAGAAAGACAAAAGGTTGTGACTAGAGAGGGACAAGTAATTCCTCCGCCGAAATCAGCAGCTTCACATATGATGCTGAAATATGGATATCATACATGCATATGGTTAGAAAATTGGGCAAAGTATACGAAGAATGATGGTGCTTTAGCTTTCCTGAGAATGGTTCATTTAGTGTAGCGGTTTTGCGAAATTTGAGAGAAAAGATGACAAATCTAGAACCTAGACCTAGACCGACACAGTTTGAAGCGTTGACGGAATGGGAGGATGAGATGTATGAGCGAGAGAGATTCAGAGGTTTAAGAGATCATGAGTTTATGCCTGGAAGAATGTGGGGAATAAATCATGAAGATAGAATAAAAAGATGGAGATGTGCTAACATGACAGGAGGTTTGTTTCCAGCTTTTACAGTTGAGGAAGAGACTAAGAAAAACGGACTGAGAAAAAGAAACATATGGAGAGGGAGAAATATATGCATGAGAGCGAAACAGATGATGAATTGCTGGAAGATATTTTAAATAGAAATCCACCTCCGTATCAGCAGAGTTCTACAGTGGTGACACCAAATGCGCCGCTAATAGAGACTATGCGAAATAAAAGTCCGGAAAAAAGAATGGAAATAAATAGGTCACAAGATCAAATGAGAACTTCACAAAATGAAGGAATAGAAAGCGACAATGCAAGCGAATTAGCAAGGACAACAAAAGAACTAACTGAGAAGATTAGAGAATTAACGAAAAATATGGAAGCAGTTACTGTGCCTGTAACAATAGGTCCAGTAATACCAGTTTTTGAGAATCAGAAAATTGATGAACGATCTTTAGTGATTCCCATGAGTTCACAATTTCAGAGAGAAAAAGAAAGGATGGAACAAAGTGCAAGTACAAGTAATTTGGCTAGTACTTACAGACCAAGTCCACCTACAAATTTGACTGTGAATGAGTGCAATGGTAGGAAAATGCATATGGTAACAGAATCTGCAACAGAGACTCCTGAAAAGAGTGGTAATTGGGTAGAACTAAATAATACACCCATAGGTCCAACTCCTGATGAGTTAAATGAGTGGATGAAGGCATTTAAAATAAAGGAACCAGAAGAAAAACCATTAGATGTAATTAGGTTAAAAATTGACATGGAAGAATTAATTCTAGGAACAATTGGTACAGAAAAGTTAAAAAATTTCCAGGATGATGAAATAATGTTTCTGTGCAAAAGTACTACATGGAGAGCAAAGAATTTACATGACAAACTAGAAGAAGTAGCCAGTGAAATTGGAATAGACTTTGCAAAAGTGAAAACATTGCAAAAACCATATAGAGTAGACTTTTGTGAAAAAGATATCGAAAATTTGAACACGGCAGGAAGGCTGACACAGATAAAAGAGTTAATTGTGTTATTGAGAAAATGGGGTGATGTGGACAGATGGAAGGTTAGATGGACAAAGAAGAATGAGAAAACTACAGACAAAGCTTCTTTGGCTTTTATGATAACTGACAAGGAACCTGTTGCCAGAGAATACCCTATGAGAGAAACTCCAGGTGGTAGTTATGTGCACGTTCCCTGGACTAGGCAGGATATACTGTCATTTACAAATGACTTTCCGAAGCTAAGAGAGAACCCAGTTGAATGGTACCGACAAGTAGAGAGATTTGTAAAGGTTTCAAAGGTGTTGTGGATAGATTTAGATGGATTATTTGACATAGTGGTACCAACTGATTTATGGTCAGAATGTAAGATTACAGTTGACTGGCCAACTACAGAATATGCAAGAGATCCTAAGACAGGAGCTCCAGGTCCTGAGGTGATGAAGAAGTATGATAAGGTGATTACCTTTTTGAAGAATAAGATTCCTCCTAAAGAGACAGATTGGGTAAAAATTGATAGAACTACATAGGAAAGTAAGGAGTCTGTACACGCCTATTATGAGAGGTTGTTGTTGGTTTTCAAGCAGTATAGTGGATATGAGGAATTAAGTGAAAAAGATATGAGTCATTTTGTGTACAGATTTGTGTTTGGATTGAAACCAGAGATTAGTGAAATGATTAAACAGCATATGATTAATTGGCAGAATGGCACAGTCGATGATGTGCTGAGGTATGCTAAGTATTGCAGTGATGATATTGAGAGTAGACAGCGTAAATTGAAAGAGAAGGCAATGTGGGCACAGGTGAAAGTGGCAGAAAAACAAGAAGCTCAATTGGATAATAATAGTGGGAATGAAACAGGACAGAATAAAATGTGACCTAACATAGGTAAAGGGAAAGGTCAAGTGAGTCTAGAGGAGGCAAAGAAGAAATGGCCCTGTCATAATTGCGGAAAATTAGGGCATTGGAGAAACGAGTGTAAGTTCCCACCTAAACCTAATCCGGAAAATCAATCATTAACTCCACAAGTGCAGAATGAGGTAGTTGTTCAACAAAGTCAGGTGCCGCAACCACCACTTCCCAACACTGTTAACCAGCAAAGATACAGTACAGAAACAGGATTCTACGGAGGATAGCAGGTAACACAGTTGCCGCGAGCAGCTAACATTTCTCAGTATTGGTTGCGTCAGAGTGAGGATGAGCCGGATGAAAGTTTCTGACGGTGCCCAGGAGAGGGAAAGAGTGCGTACTTGGCGCAACTCTAGAGGTAGATCAGTCTGGTCCCTTTGTGGATGGAGAAGTGAATGGTGCAAATGTAACATTCCTTGTCGATACTGGAGCTACCCGTTCTACTGTTAGATCAGTGGAAATTCCAAACCTTCCTCTCTCAGGTGAATGCATCCAAGTGGTAGGAGTAGCTAATCAGCAGATTAAAACACCACTTACTGAATTAGTGGAAGTAAAAATTGGTTCTTTTAGCAAAATGCATAAATTTGTAGTGTGCGATTGTAGTCCTGTAAATCTTTTAGGTCGTGACCTCTTGTGCAAGATGAATTGCACAATTTATTGTACACCAGATGGAATTGGATTTCAGACTTCAGATGAAGATGTCTTGTATAAAGTAACTTTGATGAATCAGGAACCTGAAATGAATGGTTTGTTTCCTGCATTTGATGCAGAAAAACTTCCAGAAGAACTAAAAATTGCAGTGAAAGAAAGTGTGTGGGATTTTACAGGAGAAGATATTGGATTAATGAAAGAAGTTGATCCCGTAAAAGTAACAGTAAAAGAAGGAACAACTTACCCGAATACGCCACAGTACAAATTAACTCCAGAAATAATTGAAGGAATAACTCCTGTAATAAATAAAATGATTGAACAGGGAATTCTAAAAGAAATAATGAGCAGTCCATGTAATTCACCTATTATGGGACTGAAAAAGCCAAACGGAACATATAGAGTAGTACAGGATTTGAGAAAGATCAACAAAATAGTTGTGCTCAGTTGTCCAATAGTGCCAAACCCTGCAGTAATTCTATATCAAATTCCACACGAAGCTGAGTGGTACACAGTGATAGATTTGTGTCACGCATTTTCTCTATTCCTTTGCATCCAGATAGCCAGCCATTATTTGCGTTCCGGTTCGGAGAGCGTATTTTGGCATGGTGCCGAATTCCTCAGGGGTATACAGAAAGCCCCTCAATCTTTAATCAGATTCTAAAGAAATCTCTGGAAGATTTGAAAATGCCAGAAAAGTCAGTGATGGTGCAGTATATCGATGACCTATTAGTAGCATCGAAAACAAAAGAAGCATGTGTAAGTGATACAATTGCTTTACTGAACCATCTAGAGAAAAGAGGACATAAAGTGTCCCCTTCAAAATTGCAATTTTGCCAAAAGAAGTTCAATATTTAGGGCATAAAATTGAGAAAGGAGTGCGAAAGATAGCGACAGAAAGAGTAAGAATGATTCAAGGAATGAGAGCACCAATGACGCAAAGAGAGGTAAGAATGTTTCTGGGAATTGTTGGATATTGCCGACAATGGATAAGTGGTTTCTCTTTGATTGCAAAACCATTACAAAAGTTGACCAAGAAAGATGTAAGAGACCCTTTTGAGTTAAACAACAAAGAAATTAAGGGGCATATTATCAACGGCCAGGGATAATTATCGCTGGCCGTTCACAGCGTGAGAATAGTTATCGCCGGCTACCGCAGATAATTATCGCCATGCTAGCGCTGTATTAACAACGCATAGCGCAATGGCGATAATTATTCCTGCGATAGCTTGTTTTCCATGGAACATCGCTGGTTTTCCAGCGATGTTCCATGGAAAACGGCGATAACCTTGCTGATACGACCCTGTGGTCGTATCAGCAGAATCCATCTCCCATGTAAAGTATGCTTAAGTCAGGAATTTAACAGACGTTAAATTCCTGAGTTAAAGCTGAGGTAGCGCGATTTCTTTTATCGCTGCACCTCCTTGTTAATATCGCGAAGCTGCCTTGCGATATTAACTTGTGTTGTTTTCACAGCCACGCCTTCTTTGCATCTCATTAGCGATGCAAGGCGAGGCTGTGAAAAATCGAGCTCTACATCAAGGAAACACGCGCTAGCGTGTCCTTGATGATATTGCGATATAATTATCGCCGCTTTTCGCCCGAAAACGGACGCTAAAGCGGCGATAATTATATCGCCAGCCCTTGATAATATGCCCCTAAGTCTTTCAAAGAGTTGAAAAAGAAATTGTGTGAGGCCCCTGCTTTAGGCATGCCTGATTATGAGAAGGATTTTGAATTGTACTGCAGTGAAAGAGATGGATGTGCGTTTTCAGTACTGGTACAAAAACATGGAACAATGAAAAGACCAATTGCTTATTTTTCAGCTGTTTTAGATCCTATAGCAAAAGCATTGCCCGGATGTTTGAAAGCAGTTGCTGCTACTTGTGTAAGTCTGGAACAAAGTGAAGGTATAGTGATGGGGTATCCACTGAGAGTATATGTTCCCCATTCAGTAGAAATTCTTTTGAAAAGAACAAAAACACAGTACATGACACATAGTCGGCTGACTAAGTACGAAAAAGTAATCTTGAGTGCTGAAAATGTGACCATAGATAGATGCATGAATGTGAATCCTTCAACATCATTGCCAGATGAAGAGAGTATAATTGAACAAGACGAAGTAGATCATGATTGTCTGAATGTGCTGGAATATTGCACAAAACCAAGAGCTGACATAAAAGATGAACCGTTAAAGGAATCAGATTATGTCATGTTTGTAGATGGCTCATGTTTGAGAACGAAAGAAGGAGTTTTAAGCGCAGCTTACGCAGTATGCACAGTGGCAACTGTGATGGAAGCGTCTTGTCTGAAGGGAATAAGGTCTGCACAAGTTGCGGAACTGATTGCTTTGATTTAAGCATGTAAATTAGGAAGAAATGTGCGAGTCACGATTGTGACCGATAGCCAATATGGTTTCGGTATCGTACATGACTTCGGTCAGATTTGGTCACAAAGAGGTTTCTTGACGTCTGCAGGAACACCTATCAGAAATGGAGATTTTGTTAAAAAGCTGCTTGAGGCGATACAGCTGCCTAAACAAATAGCTGTAGTGAAGTGCAAGGCACATAAGAAAAACGAAGATTACATAGCTGTTGGCAATAACTATGCTGACGAGATCGCCAAATATTGTGCAGAGAACATGGTGTCCCTGAATAAAAATAGAGAAAGGGAGCATATCTCTTCTCCTTTGCTTTTTACTAACACTGTCGAGACATGGGATGAAGTAAGACAGTTACAAGAAGCTGCAAATGATGAGGAAAAAGATTACTGGATAAAAGCAGGATGTAGAAGACAGGAAAATAATGGTGTGTGGGTGTACAGAGATGAAAGACCAGTTATGCCTGATAGCATGATTGCAGACATGGCACGGATGTACCATGGACAAGCTCATATTGGGAGAGATGCAATGATCAGACTTTTTAGACAAACCTGGTATAACCCAAAATTCAGAGCCATAGCTGAAAGTCTTTGTCAAAGATGTCTTATTTGTCAGCAGTTTAACCCAGGAAGAAAGATGGTAGTGAGTCTAGGAACAATAGGACGAGAAGGAGGTCCGTTCACTAGAATGCAGTTAGACTTTATCGAAATGCCCCCTTGTAACAGACTAAAATATGTTCTAGTGGTCGACTGTTTGTTTTCTCGTTGGGTGGAGGCATACCCCACTAGAAGGAATGATGGAACAACGGTGGCAAAGCTTATGCTGCGAGAATTCATTCCAAGGTATGGTTTTCCAGTCACGGTTGAGACAGATAGAGGAACACATTTTCAAAATGAGTTGATCCAATTGATTTGCGAAGCATTGAGTATTAAACAAAAACTACATTGTGCTTACAGACCAGAGGCTTCTGGGGTAGTAGAGCAAATTAATGGAACAATTAAGAACAGATTAGGAAAAATGTGTCAAGCTACAGGACTCAAATGGCCAGATGCACTGCCTCTTGTTCTGATGACCATCAGAAGCATCCCTGAAAAGAAAACTGGACTTAGTCCTCATGAGATGATCATGGGACGAGCAATGAGACAAGCACAAGTACCTGTCAACAAGTTATTGACTATAACTGATGATCTAGTACTGGATTATTGCAAGGGACTGGCTGATGTGGTGCGTTCTGTGTTTCATCAGGTTGGACCGGATGCGACCACTCTTGAAAGAAAACCAGCCCACGACTTGAATCCAGGAGACTGGGTCCGTATAAAAATCCACAGGAGAAGAAACTGTCTAGTTCCTCGCTGGGACGAACCACGACAGGTAATCCTAGTGACAACGACTGCAGTCAAGTGTGCAGGAGTGAAGAACTGGGTCCATGCCAGCCACACAATTAGAGTTCAAGAACCTACTGATCGACATGTGAGTCGACGTCTGGAAGTGTGGGATAAAAGTTTAACGGCTGGGACAACAAGAATAAGAGAAAGGGTGCCAGAACTTGAAGATCGACCTGAAAGTCGACATCTGGAAACCCCAACTGCGAGCACCTCTAGAGAAGAAGAGGAAGAAGAAGAAGAAAGAAATTCCAGAACCTGAAGATCGACCTGTAAGTCGACATCTGGAAACATCTGACACAAGTTCAGGATCTGATGATTCAGTTGCAAACTGTGAAGAATTTTGAAGGAGAACTTGGGGTTATAAACCAATTAGAGAAGAAAATGAGCAAGAAAATGATCTAGATGAGCAACCAAGTACAAGTTATGGTGGAAATCCTTCAGAAATAATATTAATAGACGAAGTAGGGAAAGAAGTACACAAAAAGCTAGAGAATCGAGAAGAACCCCGAGGAGCAATAGGGACAGATAGAGAAACAAAAGAACAGGGAAATTTAGAAGTAGAAAGTGAGGAAAACACCAAATCGGAAGAACACCGAGGAGGGACAGTAATAAGGGAACCCAAGAAGGAGAAGACAGATCCACCAGTAAGAGATGACGAGATCATAAGCTTCAAAATAAGAGACAATAGTGAAACAGTTGAAACCGAAACTGAAGAGAGTGGAGAAGAGGAAAAAGCAAAAACTGAATCAAGAAAAAGAAATTGGAAATCAGAAAGAGAAGAAAAAGAAGGTGAAGCCAAAAGGCCAAGAAAAGGAGATAATTGGCCCAGCAACTATATAAGAAAATTGAGATATAGAATAATAAGAGCAGGAGAAGAAAGTGCTGAACAAGTGAATGAAATAACAAGTCAAAAAGGACAAGAAAAGCCAAGTGGAAAACGACTACAAAAGTCTAAAAGAACGAAGAAAGTGAATGCAAAGTATAAGTCACCTGAGTGGCTGTATATCGCACTGCCGGATTACAAAGAAGAAGAAAACACTCACGAGAACCAGAGACTAAGAAGTCGAATGGGAAAAGGTGAGATGTAACAAACCTGAAGTGAAGACTTATAGTGCTTCTGCCGGACATGACAATTCTACTGGATGTGACAAATCACCAGATGTGACAACGAAAGAATTCTGGAGAGAATTAAAAGAAAGTACCAAGCAAAGACTTTTTGAAAGCAGAGTGGCATCTAAGTCATTTCTGAGGTGTAGTGACACAATTTTCTGAAACTTAACAAATAGATAAAAGCAAAATGGAAAATACTAGGGATAGAAGAGATAAATGTGAGTTTGTAAAAAGATGGTGTAAAATGTGCTGCTTTTGTACAGGGTTATTAATGACCATATGGATAGTTTTAGCAATCACAATTCCTATTAGTTTAGCTATAATAGAAGCAAAGAATGATACTAAACCAGAAAAAGAAACTAATATTAAAGAACCAGTTATTTTAAGAAGTAGTGCAGAATTACATAAGGATAAGTCAGTAACAGACTTTTCTAAAAATGGTTTTACAAAATTGTTGTATGAATATGTAGAGACAATGGATGTGAGAGATTGTTATGTTTGTATGCAGTTGCCTGCATCAGTGTCAGAAGGTGTGACTTATCATCACCTACCTCTAACTTATGGAATAACCTGTAGCGTAATAGCAAGTTTATTTTATAAAACAGGTAGATTAGAATCTTATTATACTGATATAGATAAGATTTTTGCAAACGTTCCAGTAGTACCAGAACTTAACAAAGTAAAACCAGCAAAGGTTTTAGGAGAATTCTTTCTAGAACATAGAAAATTAACCTTAGAAGAAATAGTTAATAACAACCTTACCTGTGAGTTAAAGAAAGAAGAAAAGGTATTTTTAGAAATGGTTGAAGAAAGAAGAATGACATTTCAAAAGAAGCAATAAAAGAGGAAGGAACACATCTATGGACGTTTGAGGAAGGAAATCATGAAGGAAAAAGATAAATGCAGCAATGACATTAGATTGGCCGCAAACAGGAAAGTTGTGTATTAGGAGAAATAAGACAGTCTATGACAATAACTTTGTAGGTTCCAGTATCTGCCATGACAATTATCAAATTCTGGGAGGTTGGGGATTCAAAGGTGGAAAAGATCCAATATTTCCAGGTATCTATTATATTTGTGGGAATAGAGCTTATTACAGGTTACCGGACCATTGGTATGGAACTTGCTATGTAGGCCTGGTCTTTCCAAAAATCTTTCATATGGACAGAGAAGAAAAAGGAACATACAAGATGATTAATAGCTTTACACGTAGAAAGAGGGAAAGTTTTTCAGAAATTGTAGGTGATATTTTTGGAGCATTAATACCAGCAGTGGGAATATCTTTGAATGCATTTAAAATTCGGAAGTTATCCACAGTAGTAGATCGGTTGTCTACAGATACTGCGGGAGGGTTCTTGATGGTAAATACAGAAATGGTTGCCATGAGAGCTATGGTAATGCAAAATCGGCTTGCCCTTGATATTCTTTTGGAAAAGGAGGGTGGAGTCTGTGGAATGCTGAAAGTCCAACATTGTTGCACTTACATTCCTGATAAAAGTGAAAATATACAGAAGTATATCACAAATATTACAAATTTGCACAAAGAACTAGTTCCACTGGAGGTTGAAAGTGTCTTGGGAAAACTTGGTAGAGGGTTTTCTTCAGTAGCAAATTGGTTGACCAGAATGAGTAGACTAATGATAGGGAAAGTTATAATAATAGCAACTGTAGTAATATTGTTAGCCATGGTGTTGAAAATTGTAATAACGTGTATAAAAAGAAAAGTAAGACAAAATAAGATAAAAAGAAATAACAGAATAATGAAAGAGAGAGAGAGAGAAATGGGTGAAATTGAGTTAGAGAAAATGAAAGAAAGCATGTATAAGGAGACAAGAAGACAAGATGAAAGGGAAACCGATGTGTAACTAACAAAAAGCAAAGGACGAAAGACATATGCTGCCTGAAAAAGAAGTATAACTTGGGTTTTATGTGGTGATTTAAAAATCACCAAAGGGGGGAGTTGATGGAGCAGAGAAAATAATTTTTTTTAACCCCTAACAAATTTTATAAATAATTAATAAAATGTTCGTTTAAATGTATTAATCAACACTGTGCGTGTGGGCGGGGTAATACGCAAGTGTATGTGCTGAATAATCTATTAACGAATGTCTGTGTGTCTAATTATAACATAAAAATAAATGCGTACTAATTTATAATAAATGCATGATTTGTGCTTCATAGAAAATAAATGTGTCGTTGCAAAAACAATAGTGATGGTAAGTAAGGAACAGCTTAAATGTTGCTTTCTGCTAGGTAATAACTAATTGGGGTACGTAGATGACGGGAGGGAAACGAAAAGGCTATGTTTCTCTATTTTAATTATGTTTTGTTTATTTCAAAATAGTGCTTCTAAGTATAAACGAGTGGCGATATAAAATGGCTGCCAGTTAATGAAGTGCACAAGTACGGGGAAACACGTGACAAGGGAGAAAAGTTGGAGAAAAGCTAACCTCGTGATGTTACTGAGAGGCTAGGATGCGAGAATGGTCAAGGCTGATGTGACCTAATTGAACTGATAGTGTGCCGTGGTGTTCAGCAAAGAACCGTGGGAAACCATTTTAAGAGAAAGGACAATGCCTGCAGAGTTCTCGAATGTATCGAAAGAAGTTACAAATGTACTGATCGAAGCGGATGGAAACATGTCTTGAACTGTGAGAAAGGAAATGATCCAAGGACCCGTTGGATCCGAGAGAACTTGATTAAAAGAATGAATAAGATGACATGCATGGACCAATGAAAGAAAAGCGTGTTATTAATGTTGCAACAATTAGTTAGCAAAGTTAGAATTAGGGTATAAGAGGGCCTACTCTTAGTGGGAGGGGGACACAGTCACGATCGGAGTTGGAGAGTCGTGTTGGTGTTGGTGGCTTCCAGTGCTTGGTGGTCCTGATCGATCCATTACTGAGCGGGAGATGCTGAAAGACTGTTAGATGAGACGGGTTGCAGGTAGCTGATGCTGACGAGCTGAAGTTTCTGTTGCTGTCTTAATTTTCCAGTTGAGTATGAGAATCAGGTTATTTTTCATTCTTAAACTTAGGTTAGAAATCATTAGGCTAAATTAGGAAGGTAGGCAGGTAATTAGGGTTTGCTTCATGACAAAAATTTCCTTTCTGCAATAAAATTGATTATGCTTAATAAATATTTGAATTAATAATGAATGAATAATTGAATAAAAAGTTTAAATTCTTTCTCATGCTTTTAAAATTATATAAAATTTAAGATTCTTTAAATCAAACGACTCAGTGGTTATTTTACTAAATGATTGTGACACCAGTAATTGGTTATTGTGATTTAGCTGGTCTTAATCACTATGAACTAATTTCTTACATGAATGATTCATCGACAAAACAATGAGCAGGAATATCTTAAGAAATAACTGAAAAGAAAACGATAGTTTTAGGTAATAAGATATCCCGGCTCCTTCCAGCGGTACATAAATGGTGTTTTCCATTTAGTTCTCATGCTTCTCCTAGGAGTACAGATTTTCGTAAAAGTGTAAAGGAAATCCAGGTGTGTGCGTGTGTGATAGGCGATGTTTATGGGCCCCATCGTCATGTGGATGTGAGAAAATATAGTTCGCCCCTGGATTTACCAATAAGTGACCTAGGAGGAGAATAGTTTTATTGTACGCGCTGCATCAGTGTACATGGATAAAGCCCCCTTGGAGCAGACCAACACCTTTACCTATTTAGGGTTAACTCTGGGTAAGAAACTCAGCTGGAAATCCCAGATTGACCTGATGACACTTAAACATTCCCAACTCGCAGGTGCATTGCTTAAAGAGCATAGGCTCTCTAAGACCAAGCCCCTAGCCCCTGTGTTAAAGATATATAACCATAAAATAGGTTCAGCATTGTTGTATGGGGCGGAACTATGGGGTTTCAATGATTTAACATCTTTGACTGTCGCCCAAAATAAATTTGTGAGAGCTTTGACTGGTCTTCCGCAGTCTACTCCATTGCGGCCTTTATATTTGGATCTGGGCTGTAATGAAATAGCGGACCAGGCACGGTTTAGACCGGTAGCATTCTGGAGAAGGCTCTGGACTACTCCGGAGCTTACTCCGTATGCTCAAGCCTTCTCTGATGTTAGGTCGCTGGGTTGTACAAATAAAATCCCATGGATAAGGAATCTAAAAATTACTTTGTTTAGTATGGGGCTGAGTAAACTGTGGGAGGATCCAGCCGCTGCTATCTTCCCTGCGAAAAAGGATTTGAAAGCCGCATATTGGAGCATGGTTAGATTGCAGCAACTGTCATATCACCAATGTAGCTCCTTGACTCGGGTTTTTAACGAACATAAATTTGAGCCAAAACTCGAAACATACTGGGACATTATTACAAGACCTATTGATAGGAAGTTGTATCATCAGTTTAGGGTGGGTTCACTTCCTATCAAAGTGCTCACCAGTAGTTGGTACCCCCCTTCGGATGACAAATGTCCCTTCTGTCCAGCCGAGAATGAGTCACTAGCTCACATTTTTTTGTATGCCCTGCCTATAGGTCACCCAGGCACAAATGGCTGAAACCCATTTGTAAGAATATGGGCCTCAGAGTAGCTATGGAGGCCTTAAGGATTCTGAAAACCAACACAGAGGATCCTATTATTATAGCAGTGGCCAAATTCTTGAGCTGGTTGTGGGTCATTCGAGCAAACAAGATGAGGGATTGTTAATATGGCCATTTTTTAGTAAATTGTTAATAATTTGTCACAGCTCTAGTATTATTATGCAACATGTTTATATTTGTCATTGTTTTTATGTCACGTGCTCCCCTGTGATTTTTAGCTATCTATATGATATAAGACCAGTTTTTTAGACAATCTGTTATAATGTTACCATATGTACCTTCCCCTTTTTTTTTTTTTTTTTTTCTCTAACTGGTTATTTTAACCGTATTTATGGGAACACTAGATAGTATGGTATTGACCCAGTTTGTATGCTTTGTTGATGTATGTTGTCTTTTATGATTATCGACAATCGAAATAAAGACATAATCAAACGGAGAAAACGGAAAGGGGTAGCAAACTACTTTCGGTAGGAGTGCCTAGGGATGTGGCGGGAGGGCTGCTGTGATGACAGCCCTCTATTTAAACCCTGGCCAATGGTCTATATTGGTGGGAAGTGCTACACCCCTCTAGTTAGCCCAGATTCCACACCTGAAGGAGAGCCAGACAAGAAAGAACACCTCCCCCTGGTACAGACATACCAGGCACCAGGAAGAGTAGGTGTGCACCCCTTTACTCAACCAAAAACAAAAAAATTCTAAGCACAGACTCAGAGATTTGAAATGCATGCATAACAAAACAGTTTATATGTATTTTCACTATAATTTGCTTTAGCAGAATTGAGTTGATCTAATTATGCACTTTGTAGAATGCACGTGTAGTGACAAAATGAAGATGATTTAGATATGAGCCCATTATGAAGCAGACATTTTAAACAAGATAAAGTTGATATACATATGTATTAATTGCAAGGAAAATTATGTAGATTGAAATATGCAACAGTGTGAGGCTAAAGTTTTAAGCAAAATTAAATTGATTTAAGTATGCGCACAGTGTGATTCACAAGCTGTGGACAAAATGATGTGGAGAGTCAGGCAGGCAACAGAGTTTAGTGATGATGGTGACAGCAAAGGAGTAGCGAATGAGGCATCAAAAGAGGGGATGCTCACAACCTCACTTGGCAAAAGATGTGGCTAGATTTGAAGCAGGAGATAACAAAAATCAGTGGCTAGTGAAGTGGCCTTATAGATCTATGGGGTAGACAACAAACACTGGAGTACAGTGTTATGGGGTGTTACCTATCCATGGGGAGGCTGCAGCTCTGAACCTAGCTGAAACAGAGGAGAAAAAGTGCACTCACATGGTGTACAAAGGTTTAGGCCTATATCTAAGCAGTATCGCTAAATGTTTAGGGACACTCACAGGGAGGGAGTCACAGCAATGCTGGGAAGATGTTGCTTCTACTTCAAAAAAATAAATGGAGGCAAGGGTAACGGTCGCACCAAAGTATATCGTTACGATGGGCTCTATAGTCTGATTATGAAAGAGCACATTTAATTAATTGTTTTACAGAGCTGCACCAGCATCTAGTGAACTCCCAGCTCACTAACCCAGGGAGCTTGGGAGAGAGGCTTATCCTTGGGCCAACACCAAAATTTGCCTGAAGGCATAGGATGAAACCACAAGAAGTATGCATGAGATCCCAGGCAAAAAAACAACAGTAATGACCACTTATTGCCAGTAGCTACAGAGAAAGTCTGGTACTTTGATTGTCTTTAGAAAACACACAAGAAGGAAAACAGGAGTTACCAGACGTATTGCAATCAATCTCTTCAACCTGAAATAGGTCCTGATTTTGGAGTTGGACTCTGATGGTAAGTTGGTAATCCCAAAGAGTTCTGAGATAATCTTTCAGAGGACCATAGTATGAGACCAGCCTCCCTTCGGCCATTTTGGTGAAGGACCTATGTGAGAATTTGCAGCATGGTAAAAAAGGAAGTGCTGAAAGAAGGACGCCGATGTTTGGTGTAAATCTGCCAGGATTGTCCGTGGAATTCTTGAATTACTTAGTATGGCACATGATAAAAGTGTCTCCTCACTACAAAAACCAGAACATTCCTGGAACTGGACGAACATCTGGAGAAAAGATGAACTTTCACTATATATGAAAATGGGAAGCAATGACTACATGAAAATGATCATAAATGTCATGGCAGACTTCCCATAATACATGATTTATCGATGTATTGATTCTTTTGTTGGTATATATCAGCATGCAGGTGTGTAATAGTCACAATCAGGTTATATTTAATAACACAATACAATGAAAACATCAGTGTCCTGATAATTGGTAGCAAAAGAACTGAACTCCACAAAACAATAAATATAATGTTGAGAACCACTAAAAATTACAGCCAACACATATTTTGCAGTTGTGAGCCTCTGATTCAGAGATAAGAGATAAACTTCCCTTATTCCATTATTAATTATAAGCTTTCCATAGTTCACTTATCTATTATGTATAGCATTCGAACTAATCAGTGATGTTAAACAACAAATCAAGGTCAAATGCACAAAGACTAGTTTTTCAAATGACATTTATAAGCCCACAGGTGAATCCAAGTTCCACCTCACTCATCTTCTTATATTGCTTGCTTTTGTTTTTTTAAAAAATATATCTTTATTGACTTTTTCCAAAACAAACATCACTGGTAACGGCATGGACCAAATCATGAGCATACATTACTGGTCATTCAAAGTCCACATACAACAGGCCGTAGCCTAAGTTCTACAACGGTAAGTTCAGCCCTAATCAGTCTTCTCACCCACCTATACCTCGCGTATTAAGCACGGACGAAGACCATCCCGCGGATCCCCGCTATGGCCCATGCCCCCAAGCTTCTGTACTACGGGTCAGCCACCTACCCCCCTCTCATACCCCTAATCCCCAACACAACTCCCCCCCACCCCCCTGCCTTGTCTGGTGTACAATGTCTCAAGATGTACCTGGTATACCACGCTCCTCTACTCCTTCCGTTTCCGTTCCAGGAGAACTACGCTACTCTGCCTCCCTCAACTCCCCGGTATTGTCTGGCTCCCCCCCTGAGTGTATGTCCCCCTCAGCCCCGTCACTGTCTGCTCCGTCTGCTCCCCCAGTGACCAGCTCTGCTACCATTGCACTCCAGGCCTGTACGTCATCTTCTAGTTTCTCATTGCGTCTGGTCTGCTGCATCCGAATCACCTCGGCAGTTGCCCATTCCTGCATATCCCGCACCCACTGTGTCATATTGGGCAGACGGCGACCCATCCACGAGATGGCTATCCGCTGCTTGGCAAGTACCAGCCCGAGAAGGACTAGCTTCTGACTAAGGTTCTTGTTCTTGGGGCGAGGCAGCAGTCCCAGCAGCACCACCCAAATCTCTCCCGCTATCTCTCACCCTGTCACTTCCCTTAACGCCTCCAGGACTGCAGTCCAGTACCCCTGAAGCTCAGGGCATGCCCACGCCATATGTATGAACGCAGCCTCCTGCGCTCCGCACCGAGGACATTGCCCCGGTCGTTCTGGGTATATCTTGTGGAGCATTCTCAGAGTCAGATACGTTTGATGGACACAATTAAATTGTATTAATTTAAACCTCGTGTTTGCACTCACTTGCTTCACCCCCTCGTGAATCTTGCTCCACTCCTTATCAGTGAAATGGTCCCCCATCAGTGCCACCCACTTCGCTTGAATTGGCAGCCCCCCGGTCACTCGATCATCCTGTATCGCCCGGTACAGATGTGAAATCAGCCTGCAGCCTTTAGCCATTACTAATAAAGTCTGTAGCACCAGGGAAACCGGGGGTTCATCCTGAAACGCGGGCCATAAGTCCCTCGCCCCCTGTGCAATCTTTTCATATTGTAAAAATTGTCCGGGACCCAGGTCAAACATCTCCCGCGCCTGCTCGCGTGTGATATACCGTGCCTTATCATATAGGTCGCCCATGGTCAGGCATCCCCCCTCCCACCATCTCCGCACCGACATGGAGGTGGCGATCTGTCGGAATGGCCGAACCACCCACAGGGGCATGTCTGGCGCATATGGAGCCCTCCTCAGCACTCTCCGGACCACTACTTCCCACAACTCCGCCACATGTCGCACAATGTTTGGGCATGTCGGGGGCACCCCCGCCACCATCATGAGTAACTCAGGCAACTCGCTTCCCCCACAAGACCCAGCCAGCAGGATCTTTTCCCAGTTATTGTCCCCGTCTAACCAGTGCACTGCGTGCTGGAGCTGCGAGGCGATGTAGTAATATTCCAGGCATGGTACCTCCAACCCCCCAGCTTTCCATGTTCGTTGCAGAGTAACCAGGCTAACACGTTTACGCCTGGACCCCCAAAGCAGATCGACGATAAGCCAATCCAGTTCAATGAAAAAGGATCGGGGGATCCGATAGAAGGAGTGTTGCATCACGTACAAACATCGAGGCAAGGCCACCATTTTAATTAGCGCTACTCTCCCCATGAGAGATAAAGGCAACTCCCACCAAAAACGCACCGAGCTTCTCAGACCCTCCACTACCCTGCCGATATTATGCGCCAAAAATTGATCGGCTGTGTCTGCTAGTCAAATCCCCAAATATCAGGGTGCGGACCGTACCCATGGAAGTCCCACCTCTGGTAGCTCCTCGTCCGGGCAGAGGGCCAGTCGCCCCAACGGAACCAGCTTGGACTTCCCCTGATTAATTCGTAAGCCCGACACACGCCCAAACCCCATCAGCGTGTCCAGCAGCACCGGCATCGCTACACTTGGATCCCTGTGATACACCAATGTGTCGTCCGCATACATGGACACTACGTGATTAGTCTCGCCAATCTTGATCGCATAGGGCAGCATCCTTTCCCGGAGAGCTACCGCAAGTGGCTCCATCGCTACCGCGAAAAGTAACGGCGAAAGCGGGCACCCCTGCCTGGTGCACCTTTGCAGTCGGAAGGCCCGTGACATCAGGCGCCCCACTCTGATCCTGGCATACGGTGCCGAGTACAGCAACTGCACCCATTGCAAAAACCGGTCTCCCACTCCCATTGCCCGAAGAACCTCCCAGAGATATGCCCACCCTACGGAGTCCAATGCTTGTTCGATATCAAGAAGTGCTAATGCGCACTCCTCCAGCTGGAGCACGGGCGAGTGGCAAACATGTGACAGACGTCTGAGATTTAGGGCCATGCTACGCTTAGGGATGAAACCCGCCTGGTCCGAGTGAACGAGGCGCTGCATGTACGGTTGCAGACGTCCGGCCATGATCCCACTAAGAATCTTCATGTCACTATTTAGCAGTGATATAGGCCTATATGACCCTGGGAGTTGGTTGTCCCTGTCCACCTTTGGGAGCATCACCACCACCGTTTCATTCAGGGATGGCGGGAGTGCCCGGGACTGGAAGGCTTCATTATATACCTCAAGGAGGTAATCTGCCAAAATATGTGCGGATTTCTTAAAAAATTCAGCCGGAAGGCCGTCACTGCCAGGACTTTTGGCTGATTTCAGCGATTTAATCCCTCCCATGACTTCCTCCTTCTTGAGCAGCTTGTACAACAACTGACTGAACTCCGCCTCAAGGCAGGGGAGTTTAAGAGTAGTGAGGAAATCCTCTACTGTCTCCCATGCTGGAGCTTGGCGCCCCGTGTATACTCCGGCCAAGTGATCCGCCAAAGTGCCCATCCACAGTCCTCATCTGGACTATCGGTGAGGGCTGCTTCTCATTACGAATCAACCTTGCCAGCAGTGCCCCGGAGCGACCTCCCTCCGCATGTAGGCGCTGCCGGAATGTGGTATAATGGAACTTTTCCAGGCGGCATAACGCCACCAGGAATTCCTCCCACGTCTCCTGCCAATCAGACCAGCGGCCTGGATCCGACATCAGCACCCCCTCCAGTTTCCGCTCAGCAACTTGGATATCACGTTCGAGCTGCTTCCGAGCACCATAGGTTGTGGTGAGGCATACCTCCCGAACAACCACCTTCATCGCTTCCCACTCCGTGCCCCTTGACGACGCCGAGCCCCAGTTAGTCCTAAAATAAGACGTACGTTCCTCCTCCAGTTTCCCGGCGAAGGGCGGGTCCGTGAGCGCTTCCGATTGGAGCCTCCATGTAGGGATCGCCGCTCTTGGTCTGGCCATACTCAGCGTCGCTAGCAACTGGGAGTGGTCTGAGACATGCCTCGGGAGGTACGTTATTTCCTCCACCCTGGACATTAAAGTCTGTGATACTAAAATCTGATCCAGCCGACTGTACGTATTGGACGCAGGTGTATAGCATGAGAACACCCGCGACTCCGGGTGCCGGTTCTGCCAGGCATCGATCAGGCCCATCTCCCTCCTCACATCTATCAGGGCCCCAGTCATGCTGGGCTTGGTATTCGCGTGGGGAGGCTCGCGGTCTTTCGTCCGGTCCAGGACACAATTAACATCCCCAAAGAATATAATATCTCCACACAGGTATGGTGACGCCACCCTCATCACTTCATAGAAAAAACCGGGATTATCCACATTGGGGGCATACACATTAATGAAGCATACTTCCTGGCTGTCCAACCTACCATATAATACTACATAACGTCCCTCAGGATCAAGTGTGTGATGTAGGTGTTGGAAAGGGGTCCCAGGAGCCACCCAAATTAGTGCCCCCGTGCAAAACCCGAGAATGAGGTGGCATAGAGCTATCCGCGCCACCTATGCCTGATGAAAGGTAGCGCCTCCCCCCAGACATGTGTCTCCTGCAGCCCGCTATGGCTATTTTATACCTTCGTAAGAATGAATGCACCCTTCTACATTTTTCTAGCGAGGCCATTCCCCGTGTATTCCACGTGAGTAGCTTCGTCAGGGAAGGAGACATAAGCCTGTACATCTGGTGGTCCGATTCCATTCCCATCCCGCCAGCACATCATCTAACTGAACATTCTGTGGTTGTTTTTGACCCAGACATGGATCCCCCCGCGTCCCCAACAACCATAAACAACCAGTAACACAGAGCAAACACCCCGGCCCTCCCCCCACACGCTGGGCAGTGCGACAAGACCATCCCCCCGCCAACAGAGCGAGTGAGCAGTGCTATCCCCCACCCTATACCACCCCCTCAGTCATTTCCAAGAATACATTAGGACTCCTTACCCCCCTCCCCCCCGAAACACAGAGCACGTCCAAAGGAAACATACTCTGACTCTTGACTATCATTAGTGCCACGCAAGCGACTGGCTCCCAAGCCGGGCGCGAGGTCTGAGCCTCTAGCTCCCAGAAGAGGATCCAGCCGCTAGTGAGGGGCGTGTCCCACTCCCCTGCGGCATGTACATACGATTAATCCACACCCATAAACTTGAAACGTGCAACCCAATAACATTGGCTACAGTGCGGCAAGATACAGTCACTTATCTGCACATCCAGTGTCCCAGCCATCTTCCTCATCCCCCTCCAAGTGTTCAGTCCACATTTGTGTCCGGAATGACCTCCGATGAGGCCAATTCAGAGTCTGGCGAACCATCCACTACCTGCAATGTTCCATTGTCGCACACCTGAACCCTCCCGGAGTCCCCCGTGTCCCGTAATCTCATTCCTTCAGACATTCGGCGTTGTCTTCCATTCCGGTCCAGCGAGACCGTGCGCTGGCTCGACTGCGTCTGCGTCTTCTTCCGGAGCTCCCGATCTCCTCTGCTGTCCATCCAGTCAGAGGCCTCCATCGCCGATCCAAAAAACAGAGTCTTGCTCCCATGCTCCACCCGAAGCTTGGCCGGATATAGAAGGCTGTATTTCAACCCGCTTCCCTCATTCATTTTTTAGCTGCCATAAATGTGCATCTCTGGTCCTGTACCCTCTGGGTGTAGTCGGGGAAGATAGCAATATGATGGCCCTCAAAGCTTAAATTGGACTTGTTGCGAGTAGACTGTAGAAGCAGGTCTCGGTCCCCGTAATTAACGAAACGGGCTATAATGGCCTGTGACGGCGCTCCTGATTTCCGTGGAGGTGCCAATGCCCTGTGGGCCCTTTCGATATTAAAATTTTTTGACGGTTTGCCAGGAGCCAGGATCTTCGTTATCCAGTCCTCCAAGAATACCTCCGCCGAGGGCCCCTCCGCCCGTTCAGGAAACCCCACAAACCTCAGGTTGTTCCTCCAGGGAGCGCCGTTCTTGATCTTCAGCGCGGTCGTCCAGCCTGATCGCCTTCCTCTGGAGTTCCATGACTGTGGTCCGTAGGCCCTTCACCTCTGATTGAAGCGTGTCCACGTTCTGCTCCGCTGAGGTGACCCTGTCCGAAACTTTGCGCAGGTCACACCGTAGAAGGTTCACATCAATTGCCACAGCATCAATTTTGGTCACCATCTCATTCATCTCTCGTCGTCCGTACCGCCGCCAATATATCCCTCAGAGAGAGGTCTCGCACGTCTTCCCCCGGAGCCGTCTCATCGTCATCCTCATTGCGCGTATCTCTCTGGTGTAGGCCTTGCTGCAGGGGCTGCGCGTAATTCAAAATTTTGTTTGTTTGTGCCTTAGCACCCTTCTCCTTCCCCATGGTGGACGTCAATGTGGCGCCTCCTCGCCTCCAAGCAGTATAGGCTTGCCCCGGATTCCACTCCTCAGTCCTTGTCCCACCACAGCCACGTGACACCGCTGACTTTCAGGATCTCTGATAATCCCAGTCCAAAGGGACCCACCGTGTTCAGCACTGGTGACCAGCTCCCCAGACCACTGGGATCCACGTGCGCCCTGCCGCTCCTCTGCTTTGCGATCCCTTCGAGGCTTCTCAGCAGGGCCAGGAGTAGGCGCAGGTGTCTCAGTCCCACAGCCAATGTATTCCGGTAGCACAGCAACCAGGCCCTTAGCAGTCTACCTTGCGTGCACCCGCCTCACCGCACCTTCAGGTAAACCGCCAAACAAATACCGGCCACGCGCCTACGACTGCACTCCCTATGTTTTTATGGCCTTTTCCTGTCGGTCTGCTAGACGTAGCTCCAACGCTCCATCACTGATGCCCCTGGATGCCTCCAAGCCTCTTCCAGCAATTCCTGGGCATGCACTTCGCAGGGAGCCTTCTGGGCCTTACACTCCAGCCTCCAGAAGTCCCCGAGTGCAGGTGTGTCCCCGGTGCAGCCGCCCACTGGCAAACACACAGCTTCTCTATCCCATGAGGCCCGGGCCCCTGGTGAAGCTCCGGCATCCGGGTGCAAAGGCTGCGCTGCAATCAATGCATCCCGCTTCTCTCACCTGCCTCAGAAATGATCTTGGCACTCCGTGCAGTGCCTGCACGCCCCCCTCTACTGTCCTGTATCCTCCTGAGCTCCGAGGTCTGGGTGAGAAAGCCGCCCCTCCTGATCTCTGGCGCGTCCGCAATGAGCCCCGCTCCAATCAAGATGGCGGCCCGCTCTCTGTACGGACTTCCTTTCTAGCGCCATGCGGCCGCTCGCCCACTTCCCCGCAGCTTATTTCACTTGCAGCGGGCACACCGGGTAGTAAGGATTATGGGGCGAGGTTGGTGCCTAAATCAGCACCACAGGATCATGCCGGAGTTTGCCGTGGTAGGACGGAGCTCGACACCGCACGTCCTACTCAGCCATCTTGTCGGCCACGCCCCCTTATATTGCTTCTTGAACTTCACTCCTAATCGGAGAATCAACCGATCATCAACTGTCCTTTTCCATTCTTTGAGACTACTTCGACGGTCAGCCAAACAATCAAATGTTTTTCCCTTAATAACTGTCAACGTTCTCAATTCATAGTATTTGTGGTAAGCATCACGTTTCCTCTGCAGGCATATTTGTGTCATGTCCACTATCACCAAATCATCTACATAAAGGTGAAAAGGTACATGTGAGCCCCCCATCTTAGAAGAGAGCTAGACACTAGGTAACCTTGTGGGTATGTTTTAGGATGAGCACCCTAATGAAATATACTCAGTAGGGAGCTGATTTAGCTGGTTGCCTCTATAAAAAGATCTCATACACTTGGCAAGGATGTTTCCTTGGGACAATTGCCTGGTTCTTCCAGCTCTTGCTCTGGACTGCTCTCTAAAAGCCAGCAGGATCACTATCAAAAGACACTGCCATCGCCTGGCTTCAGACACTGATAAGTCGATGGCACAGTCCATGTACAGAGCCCCAAGGTCACACCACAAAGATTGATTGCCTGAGAAATATTTCATTCTCCTTCTCCATTCCCTAATTTCTGACTGTAACAAATCAGGTTATTGGTTGAGGGGGATGTGGAAGCCACCCTCAGGTAACGGCCACAATCCTTGTCAGGGTGAACCACAAAAGTCACTAAATAAACTTGTGCTTAACCTTCTGGTAGCTTGGCACAAAGGCAGTCAGATTTAACTTAGAGGCAAGGTGTAAAGAATTTATGCAGCATGCAAACAGTAATAAATTGAAAACACCACGCAAGCAAAATCTCAAACCAATTTAGAAAAAGAGTACTTTTTGTAAATAAAATGATACCAGGACAACAAAAATCCAATCAGTAGAACCACAGATATGCAATTTTAACATTTTGGGTAAGTATAAGGCCTAAAAGCAGCAAGCACCACTTGCGATCATCTGGTCGAGCCAAACCAGAGGAAATTTACAAGTTCAGACTGACTGTGACAGAGCGCAGGCCCGATACAGGAACCTGGTTAGTCCTGCTGAAAAAGTTACCTTCTCAGTCTGGCGCAGAGTTCCGCTCGCTGAGGAGGAATAATATATTTCTGCTCTGTATGTGAATACCGTGTTGTTTTCTCTAATTTTTATTTTCTTAAACTTTTTTAAAAAACTATTAAAAAATATCAAAAAAATGTGAAGCAATGCATGCAATTGTCGGTAGCCACCTGACCATAATGGAAAGAGGATATGAGAGCGATGTTACTGCACAACTCCTCATCCCTGACAGGTGATTCGCCTTTCATTTTATTAATGGGGGAGAATACTGTGTTCAAGGGTGTGTCCTCTTGGATGGGAACGTGTGGTAGAAAAGTGGCATGACAATAAGCTTTGGTAGGAACTAGGGGACTCTTCTGATGTGCACAAGAATGAGATCTGGAGGGAACCCTAGAAAGGGAGAATTCCAAATTCGGAAGCCCAGAAAATTAATTAAAAGATTCATCCTAGTCGGGCCTTAACGGCTTGCCCATTGAACTCTATAAACGTCTGGCCAACAAATTAGAACTTCATATACTTAAAATGTGGACTGAGGCGCGATCTGTGGGCCAACTACCTGAGGACCAAAGACAGGCAACAATAGTAGTGATTCATAAGCCAGGGAAGCCACTGGATAAATGTAACTTGTATCGCCATATTTCACTCCTCAGCGTTGAGATAAAAATCCTAGCGAAACTCCTGGGCAGTCATCTCCACCAAGTCATCAAATTCCTGGTCCACCCGGGTCAGTCCAGCTTCTTGCCAAACAGGGGGACCAGACTGAACCTGTGAAGGTTATTCGGGGTCATGGCGGGATCTTAAGACGAGACAATATCGACGATGGGGCTAGCCATGGATACCTCCATGGCAATAAATACTTTGGAAAGGAACTATATGTTTGAGGTACTGGAACTAATGGGGTTTGGGCTGAACTTCATAGGATGGATGCGTCTTCTCTATAGCGACCCTATAGCACACGTTAAGGTGAACGGGGTGGTCTCTTGGGCCTTTGCTCTCTGCAGGGGCATGAGACAGGGTTGCCCACTTTCTCTGCTGATTTTTGCCTTAGCCCTGGAGTCCCTTTCGGCATGGGTCTGGCAGGACAAGTTGGTGTGAGGTATCCAATGGGGGAAACCCTGGGAGGAGCGCATTTCAATATACGCAGGCAACAGCCATTTTTATGTCACAGACCCCCCTATGACCATCGCTCGATTGACCCAGATACTGCGTATTTTTGGACACTATGCACAGAGCTGGACTGGTAACCGAAACCGGCCCTGGCAAACTGCTCGGCCGCCCCCCCCTGCGGGGTAGGAGGGGGGTGCGGCCGAGCTGCTTGATAGGGCCGGTTTCGGCCGATTTTGTTACAAAGTGCCGATATTGCTGGCCCCCGGTAACAAAAACGGCCCCCACCGTGGTGGCCCACCGGGGAAATGCCCGGTGCCCGCTACAGACAGTCCGGCCCTGACCATGCAGGTTACACAATAAATTGAGACAAATCCCTTATGCATCTCATTACGGGTTCCATGCCCACGTTGCCCGGCAACATTTGTCTGTCTGTTTCAATGGAGAGCTTCAAATATTTAGGGATACATATCACGACAGAACCCCAACTTTCTTATTGAAAGAATCTGGTCCCCATATTACCTGACAAATTTTTCCAGAAAACAAAATCTTTACTCCGTCTACTCTTGCTGGGCACGAGCCCTCACTGTATAGCCTCCACAAGCTTATGTATGCTGGGGGAATTGGCTTATGTATGATGGGGGAATTGGCTTACTGGATATCAGGAAATATTATTGGGCCGCTCACTTAGCGGTGGTCATGGACTGGGCATTCGCCGCCTGGGATGACCCGGCGCTTAGATTGGTGAGGTTCTCATGGGGGAAGGTGGGCTACCTGGGAGTACTCTATAGGTCGAGAGCCCCAGGGGTCTTTCTGCCTCAGACCCAAATCGTGGCACAGATCTTGAGAGCAGCCACAAATGCTCAGGGGTGGAGGGGGAGACTGACGGAGATGACCTCTTTGTGGAACAGTGATATCCTGAGAGATGTGGTGAAGCGTCAGGGATTCGCAAAATGGAATCTTATTGGTATCTCCACCCAGGGGGACTCTAAGCTTAGTCTGTCTGACATGCAGGCCCAATTTAAGTTGTCACTGTCGTGTTCTCCTTGCTCCAAGGACCACGCAGGAGTCTGGTAAGGGTTTCGTTTCTCCTTATTATATCATATTGCTTCCCATGCCCACATGCATGTCCGTCCTCGTGCCCTCCTCGTTGATAATGCCCCGTCCCACCCCTTGACCGGAACTGGTGTCCAGTTCCCTTCCTGCCTGGTGGTCCGATGCAGGGTCCTAGTGCCCTTCACCCAGGCCACTACATCTCCCCCCTGTGTCGTAAAGAAATGATGAAAGTAAAGAGAGAGATAAAGTGGTAGAGATAGGGAGAAAGGAAAGATAGCTCAGAACAAGAAATGATACATGTGTATCCCCATCACTGCATTTCTTCAATAAGTCTTTTCGGCCTTCTGCTCGCTCTTTTTGGACAAGTCTCTTCCTGAAATTCTTCTGCTGGCTCTTCACCCTTGTCCGTTCCCTTCCCGTTGTGACCCATCACTTCATCTCCTCCGGTTGCAGTGTCTTGGCCGTCTTCATTCCCTGTCTTCAATCCTTTGAAATGAGAACTGTTTCTTGTTATTCGGTGATGTTCTGATGCAGCCGTAATCATTGGCCCCTTCACGTTTATGATCGTTAGCGGTTCCTTTAAGAACAGGCTGTCGGACTTTCTTTGCTGTCGCTGACGTGCTACCACTGTGTCTCCTTCTTTGAGGTGTGACGGAGTGGCATGACGCCTTGCATCTGCATATGCTTTCATTTTTTCTTTAGCTTCCTTGTCTGTGGCTGCGATGTTACTGTGATCTGGTGACGCCATGGCCTCTATCTGTGGTAGTCTGGTCCTGCTTGTCCTCCCCAATACCAACTCAGCGGGGCATCTACCCGTGGAGCTGTGGGGTGGGTTTCTGTAGTCTCGTAAGACCTGACCTAGAGCCTGTCCGGTGGAGATCTGCGCCAGCTTTGCTCGTTGGACCGCTTTCTTTATTTTCCTCATGAATCGTTCCACCATGCCGTTTGCTTGTGGCCACAGCGGTGTTATCTTCCTGTGATGAATGCCTAGGTAGGACATAAACTTTCTGAATTCTTCTCCTGAGAATGGAGGACCATTGTCTGTCTTTAAAGTTTCTGGGGAGCCCCAGGCCTCGAATATATCATCCAGGATTGGTAGCGTCGCTGCTGCTGACGTTGATGACACATGTCACACTATGGGGAATCGTGAGTACTCGTCAATGATCACGAGCAGGTAGTTGCCCGTGTCCAGTGGCCCAAAGAAGTCCGCTGCCAACATTGTCCATACCGCCCTTGGGAGTACTGACATTTGTAGCGGTTCGGGTTTGGCAGGCTGTCCTGTCGTTTGACAGATGTGACACGTCATGATGGTGTCTTCTACCATTCTATCCAGGCCAGGGAACCATACTTTCTCCCTTAGCAGTTTTTTTGTTGCCACCATCCCGCGGTGTGACTCGTGTGCCACATTGACAATCTGTCGCCTTAGTGACCTTGGTATCACTATTCTCGTTCCTCGCATCATTATACCTGTTACTGTCTCTGACAGTTCTTCATGTATCTTCTTTAGTGCTAGCATTTCCTCCCTGTTCACTCCTGTTCCCCAGGTGCAGTTGTTGTTGACGTGTCTCCATCTTTGCATCCTTATTGTTTCTTTGGCCAGCTGCATGGTGACATCTTTCGCTGTCTCCCGCTCTAGCTCCGCTAATGTTATTGGCGCCGGAGTGTTTTGCTTTAGTACAAAATTGAGATATTCCTCAGCCATCGATGCAGACTCCGGTACCTGTGGTAAAGGGTGTCTCGACATGTAGTCGGCCGGGTTATGTTCCTTCCCGGGCTTGTGCACAATTTGAAGTCATAGTCCATCAATGCGAGGTGGCATTTTTGCCGACGGATTTCCATATATCGTCACCAGAGCCTGATGATCTGTTATGATGGTAAACGACTTCCCGTATATGAACATGTGATAGTGTTCACACGCCCACACCACTGCTAGGCTTTCTTTTTCTGGTTGGGAGTATGCCTGCTCAATGTCGGACAAGCTTTTGCTTGCATACGTGACAATTTTTCTTGGCGAGTCTCTTCCCGGTAGGTGCTGCGCTAGTATGGCTCCCAGACCGACTGGGCTGGCATCTACTGTCAACTCAGCGCACATTGAGGGGTCAAAATAGGCAAGATGCTCTACAGTCATTACAGCGTTTCTGATAGCTTCAAACGCCTGACCGCATTCCTGTGACCAGAGGAACTTCTGCCCTTGCTTGGTTAGCTCCCGGAGCGGTGTGCTCACTGTGGCAAAGTCCTTGATGTAGCGAGTGCAGTAGCTGGCCAGCCCCAGAAATGACCGTACCTCTGCAACATCTGTCGGAGGATTCGCGTTTCTCAGTGTCTCTACTTTGCTGGGATCTGGCCTCATTCCTTTCTTGGAGAAGATGTGTCCAAAGAATACCAATTCACTCCTCCCCAGCTCGCACTTGTCTGCGTTCAATGTTAGTCCCGCTTGTTCCAGCTGCAGGCATACTTGATGTAGGGCATTGTCATGTTCCTCATCTGATCACCCAAATACCAGGATGTCATCACTATAGTTTAGGCTGTTCTTTACCGGCCTTATCATTTGCCTTATAGTCTCTTGAAAAATCTCTGCAGCCGATGAAATGCCTAAACTCAGTCGCTTGTAGCGGAACAGGCCCATGTGCGTCGAGAATGTGGTGATGTATCTCGACTGTTGGTCCAGCTCTAGTTGGTGGTACCCCTTGCACAAGTCTAACTTCGAGAATCGGCAGGCCCCAGTGAGACAGCTGATCATTTTGTTTAGATGTGGTCCTGGGTGGCGTTCTCGCTCAATGGCTGTGTTCGGTATCCTCATGTCCACACATATGCGGATCTTGGAGGTGTTCTTTTTGGGACTGCCACTATTGGAGACACCCATGGCGTCGTCCCTTCTGCGGGCTCAATGATATCCTGGGCCAGTAGACTTTTAATTTCCTCTTCAACTTGTGGTTGTAGGTGTATGGGCACCCGTCGATGGTGTTGAGCTACTGGCTTGATCGCCTCATTGATGTGCAACGTTATTTGTTTCCCTTTCAGTTTTCCTAGTCCGTGCAGCAGGGCCGGATGTTCCTGTAGAATGTTCCGTTTCTCCGACATGTGATATGTCATTGCCAGTAGGCCCATCACCTGCGCCGTAAAGTTGCTTAGCAGGCATGGTGCTGGGACGTCACCTTTCAGCACATGTATCTCTTCTTGGCAGGACATGTCCTTGTACGTCAGAGTCTCTGTGAACTTTCCCATGTTTTCTACTGGCCTTTGAGAGCCCCACGTGAACACATCCACCGTGGACGGTGATAGCGGCGGCTTCCCTTTCATTTTCTCATACTCCGACATGCACATGATGTTGCATGTGGCCCCGCTGTCAAGCACGAACTGTGTGGTATGTTGCCCTATTACAATGTTCACTGTTGCGGTTTTCTTGATATGATGTTTCTCCACGAGATGAATGTGTTCTGGTCTCCTGTCTTCTTTGGGGGCGTCTGACATTAGATATAGTCGTGCCACACCCACAGGTGCTACTGTTTCTTCCGACTCATCAGAGGAACTGTGACTCGCTGTTTCCATGTGTCTGACATATCGGCTGTTGGTCATCCTTGGTTTTGCCGCTCTCCCCGCTCACTTCTAACCTGCCTGCTCATACAGGCGCTTGCGAAGTGATTGTCCCTGTTGCATTTCCTGCACCTCTGGCCCATCGCCGGGCATTCACCGACGTGCGGAAACTCTAGTCCGCATCGGTAGCACGTTTGTTCATTCTTCTTTGTTGGTGAGAGCGCCGGGTATTCTTTCTTCTTGCCGTTTCCTGCAATGCGATTCGCTTGTTCCACTCTTTTTCCTTTCCCCAGCTCCATATCTTTGGCGTGCGCCGTTGCTCTCGCTTCCGTGCGTGCCATGGTCAATATCTTCTCCAACGTCGTTGGTTCCTTCAGGACACGTGCCCGGAACTCTACCGACTGACAGCCTTCGATAATGCGCAGTCGTATCGCTTGCTCATTGTCAAATTTGTCAAACTCACAGTAGGTGACCAGCTTCCGCAGTCGTGTTGCGAAGTCGTCAAGGGACTCTTCTGTTCGCTGACACGCTGTGTTGAAGGTGTATCTCTCAAAGTCAATGTTCCGTTGCGGGTCAAATCTTGCTGTGAGGCACTATATCACCCTTTTGTATGTCACTGTTTGTTCGCTGGGAAAGGTTATGAGCAGGTCCTCCACTTCATCCCCTGCGAGATTCAGAAAGAGGTCCAGTTGTTTGCTGTCTACAATGTCCGTGGCGCGCATGTAGCGCTCGAATTGCCTAATCCACCTTTCCCACCTGATACCAGCTTGTGGTTCCGATAGGCTGAATGGCAATGGTCTTCGGAATATTGCTTGTGGACTCTTTTTGTCACCTTCTGTGTCAACCATTTTATTTATTTGATTTTGTTACTGACGTGCAGCTCCTGTGCAGGTCTTCTTTTCCAGTAATTGCTTTCGTTCTGTGGTGACAGCGGAACTTCCGTCTCTATTTACTGTCACTTTGTTGTCACAATTTTTTATGTACTTCTTTCTTTAATTTGGTGTTTAATGTCTTTAGGATAACACCTTTCTCTATCTATTCGCCTGTTACACACTTGATCTGGCCTCCCGGCCTTGAATTCCCTTTTTATTCCACTTTTGCCTGACTTCAAAATGGCCTCCCGGCCTTCCTCATCACCTATTGGCTTCCTTTGCCTGTCCTTAAAATGGCCGCCGGCTCTCGCGAGACCGAGATTTCCGGTGCCTGACTCTTCAAAATGGCAGCCGGGTCGTCCTGGGCACTGATTGGCTGCTCTCGCCTGACCCCACGATGGCTGCCCTTTTCACGCGAGATTTCCTTCAAATCTACGCGCAAACCGGCTCATTGTGCTGCAGTGGGCGGCAGGGACACAGTCGGGTGCACCGCTGCAGGGCACACAAGGCTCCCGCACAGCTCCCAGTGTATCGCTTGCCTTCAGGCAGGTGGGGGCCTCTTACCGCGTCGTCGCTGCGGCTGGGCGGGCTCCCGCACTTATTCTCCTGCAGCGCTTGGACCATGGTGGGCTCCTGGCTCCGTTTCTTCCCGCGACCGGGTGGGCTCCGGACGTCGCGGCTTTCCACTGCTCTGTTTTCCGGTGGCAGGCGGACCAGGGTGGGCTCCTGGTTCCGTTCTTGAATCTCGAGGGACCACGGGACCACGGTGCACACGTTTGGTGGCATCGTGAAATCCCACCTTGCTCGTCGCCAGTTGGCATGTTCTCCTTGCTCCAAGGACCACGCAGGAGTCTGGTAAGGGTTTCTTTTCTCTTTATTATATCGTATTGCTTCCCATGCCCACATGCATGTCCGTCCTCGTGCCCTCCTCGTAGATAATGCCCCGTCCCACCCCTTGACCGGAACTGGTGTCCAGTTCCCTTCCTGCCTGGTGGTCCGGTGCAGGGTCCTAGTGCCCTTCACCCAGGCCACTACAGTCACCAACTGAAACATTTAAATATCTCCAGCTTCCTCATGCGCTAAAAACACATATACCCCCACATACTCTGATCGCGGAGTCCTCCATGTTGGTGGACTGAATCCTCACAGAACCGCTACCTAGAAAGGCCATATCACTCACATATAAGAAACTGATTTACAATTTCTTAGACACCCTTGCCACCCTACGCTATAAATGGGAGTCGAAGGTTGGGCCCTTTGAGGAGGGCAAGTGGGAGGAAGCCACTGGGGCATTTAAGGAAGTGGCAATCAAATCAGGGTTTTGTGTCATACAGTTATGCATACTACACCACTCATATTACACCCGCACTACTATACAAGCTATGGGTCATAGCGTGTCAGATTTATGTCTCCGGGGGTGTGTAGAGAGGGGGACGTTTCTTCACACTATATGTCCCATGATCCAGCTCTACTGGTTGGCACTGCAGGAACTCGTGGGAAAAGTATTGGGGATTGAGGTGCCGGACTCAGCCAAGATGTGCTTGTTACAAATTTGGGGAGATGATCCACCACCCCGCTCTAACAAATTATGGCTATCCCTGGGTCTGTCGGTGGCCAAGAAAAATATAGTACAAATGTGGGGCTTATGAGACATGCCAACACTGGCGGGATGGGAAAAAGACGTGGATTGGTGCATGTTGGCTGAGAAGACTATCTACCAGGGTCAGGGATGTCCCCGAAAACTGAAAAAAATGTGGTCCCCGTGGAGATCATATAGGGGAATAGGGGAAGACACCATGGAGATCCCCGTAGCCCAGGGTTGAGGTGAAGTCCTGACTGGTGGGCTTCGGAACATGATTGAGGCTGTGTCTTTTTGCTTTGATTGCTTTTAATATTTCTTTGCTTTATGGTCATATGGCTGCAAAACTCCCTTGAGGGCCTATGTCTATACTACACTGCTTGTGATATATGTGTTTTGTAAAACTCAATAAAAAGATTTCTCAAAAAAAGTAAAATCCTCCAGTTCAAATTTCTACACGATGACAACCACGTATGGGTACGTTCTGTTAAATGTGTAATTTTGCAAAACTTACAGATGTTGTGTTTTAATAACACGTGGCATTCCGCCTGCAAATTCCTTGAGAAAAACAAGCTTCTCCAAGCGTCTCTTCTAATGCATGGACTGATTTTACTACTGAAACATGGAATCTCATTCAGTGGCATAGCTAGGCCTTAGGCCGCCCCTGGCGGCCCCTGCGTTTGCGGCCCGCGGCGGCCTGATCGAACAGCGGAGGTGCTGGCGATTCATGCGGCCGCGTGTAAGAGCGGGGGTGGGAGGGATTGGGGGGTGCTGCCGATTCTTGCGCCTGCGACGGCCGCAGGTAAGAGTGGGGGATGGGGGGCCGGCCGCCGCCGCCCCCAAAACTTGTGCCGCCTAGGCCGGTCTGCCCCCCCCAGCTACGCCACTGATCTCATTTACCAATAGGATTCGGCAAAAGTCAGGCTGTAGTAGTTTAGTAGCATGGACTCCTTGGCTTGTTTGCGCTCTTCACATTTGTTAAGTTCACTTTGCATACATTATCAGAGGTTAGACGCTTCACGACACAAAAACATTTGGCATTGCACTCGTGTCAACTTTACACCGCAAAATATATTTGGCGTGGGAAAGCTTACCCAGCTGCTGTTTATGCTCCCTTACTTAAGTCAGGTAGTGTTGTTTTGTGTTGAGTGAGCAGTGGCGTAAATGGATTATACATCTGGGCCTGAATCTTTTAAAAAAAGAAAAAGATCCATCCCAGTCCAGTGGTGCGAGACGGTGGTTAAAAATGGCACACCAGTGAGCTGTCGAGGTGTGATAATGTGGACATGGCGTCCCAGTGTTGTAAAGAATCTCACTGTGTTCCCTGGTGGGAAAACGAGGCATGCAGTCAATAAATGTGACACCACGGAGTCCATTCATGTGAAAAGGCTCCCAAGAATTGCGGCTGCCCGCGGCCCCCGCAGGGGGCCACCCTAAAAGGGTGGCCCCGTTAGTGTCATTTGGGCACTCCCCCCCCCTTCTAAGGGGAGGGACCCGAGGAGGAGTCCCCATGCCAGGCGCACTAGGCGCGTCAGTTCCGGCGCGCCGTGGGGTGGGGTGTTCATGAGTTTACTGGGGATAATTTATTGTGGTACTGTTTTTGCTCTACCAAGATTAATGCTTACATAGGAAGCGTTTTGCAATATATGAATAGTGGTTATGTTACATGCAGACTTCTTCTCTTCTCATGTGACATAATGTCGTTCTGTAATTGTGGACGAAGATCTGTGGTCGTTGCTCCTGCCTCTTTCCTGCTATAACGCCATATTTTGCATCTGTAATATATTCTTTGTTATATTTTACTGTGTCTGCTGTGTAACGAGTTCCAACAGGTCACACGCGAGGAACTGTTACTTGAAGCAGGAGAATCTGTTTTTGCCAGACTTGCACTTCAGAACAAAACATTGCTGAGCATATATTCCAGAAATTAACCAAAATGTCACGTATTAACCTTATCTCTTCCTCATTGGTCCCGTACAGCTTCGAACTCTGCAAAGCACTGGAGACGCTTCCACCCATGCCCCAAATTCGAATGTGTTGCTAGTGACCTCCCTCAACCCTCATTGGGCAATAGCTCTGCAGCACACCCCTGATGCAAAATGGCAGACTAGGGGAGAGACACTGCTTGAGATCGCAATGTTCCCCAATAGTATTTTTATGGTCTGGCTTGGCCTGGCTTGACAGGACATGTTGGGAGCCAGGAGTACGTTTTGATTTGTCTGTTGTGTGCATACACAAAAAAATGCTTGCCATCCCTACAGCTGTGATCATTTTGTTTATTTATCCAGCTGCCTGAGGTTAAACTTTCAGGGTTACACAAATTACATTGCAATGCTATTACAGTGTCTTCGATAACTAGACAAGTTATGTTGTTTTTCTCTGGTTCCCTGGGTTACAGCACTCCCTAATCTCACAGTCATAGTGCTAGAGTGAGTCACACCAAAAGCTGCTTCTGGTTGTGGCTCCTTCTGCTTTTGAAGTGGACTGCTGCCTCATTCTCTTTCCCCTGGTTCCTAATAGTTTCTTTGATCTGGGATGCTGCTCAGGTTTCTTTAATTTCCTAGGCTGATGAAGGCTACATGTTAGAAGCAGCCTCGGCTAACTTTCTTCCTATTGCTTCTGCAGAGCTCTCTGCAGCAGGGATGCCTAGTACTGTATAGGTGTTCAGGGGCAGATAATGCTTTTATTTTCCTTCGGTTTCCTTTTTTACAAATTTCAAGCAGCTGCATGCATGGTGTGCATCCCTTGTTTCTCTACGCTCTTACCTATTCTCTCCATTAATGTAATTTCAAACCAGCATTCTTGGAAATATGATTGAAGGCTGGCTGTTATGTTATTTGCATTCATAAAGCACGAACGAATCACCCTCGAGAGGGTCTCTCGGAGCTAATGCACTCTAAAGCAGAACAGTAATACCAAAAGAAATTAGAAGAGCCAAGTTTTGAGGAATTTTTTTAAACGAGCAAAGTCCGGGCAGGCTTGTATGTACAAAGGTAACTTGTTCCAGTGATGGGGGGCCAAAAATGAAAAAGATCTGCCCCCATATCTGACAGTATAGATATGGCGGGGTGAAGTTGCTCACTCAAAATAATTGGAAAGGTCATCACAAAGAGAATGGGATGCTGGGATGGATGAGGCACATGCCAAAGGCTTGCTAAATTCATTTAAAATCTTATATAATTCCTTTGTTGCGTTTCCGGCGTTGTTAATTCTATCCACTATATGGGACTTACTAGTTATTTTGATGTTTCTATGGTAAATGCCTAAGGCTGCTGTGTAAATGAGTTTGTCTGCACACGTTTTATTGGTTCGCCACTTGCATTCCAACTTTCTGCTGGCTGCTTTTTCTGTCTTTAGAGACTCAGGGAGACATGGAATTCTGAGGTGGCTGAGTTTTATGGGAGCGATGATATCTAATGTCTGGGTAAATGCTTCCTCAAAATCCTTCAGACCAAGATTAATATCTACGTGAGCGGTAGGGAAGGAAGGAGTAAAATGTGAAGTAAAGGACTGAAGAGACACCTTTCTCCATGGTCTGACTGTTCTAGGTGCTACGGTCTTGAGGTCCAGGGATTCTCCCACAGGGAGATAAAAGTTGATACAGCAATGGTTTGTCCAGATCTGAGTCATGGGGAATTCAACCTGTAGGTTAGGAGAGTTTGTGAATATGAGATCTTATGTGTGCCCAGCTATGTGTGTTGGGCCTACTACTTTTTGATAGAGGCCTAATGATTCTAGGTCAGAGAGCAAGTGTGAGGTATCAGGGTCAGAAACCAGCTTTGCATGGTAATTAACATCCCCAACTAGCATGAAATTATCTGATGGCAAAATATGTGGTGCCACATATTTGATCAATTTATTACTGATGTCATATTTGGGACCTAGAGGGCGGTATACTAATGCACCCTTCCAAATTGCCTTCGATAGGGTTTCCATTTTGAAGACACAAAGCTCCCCCCAATCTGTTAGCAATGAGTCCAATAGAGTGCCCTTCAACGGTTTGTGACAATAGTCACTCCGCCTCCCGGTTTGGACTCTCTATCTCAGTGCTTAATTTCTGCCGGTGCATTCCGGTGCTTAGCACCGGCGGTTATTTATCAGGGCCCGGTCTAGATGTCAGGGCCAAGTTCCTACTCACATCAATGACTGCACATTGTGTGCAGTGTCAGATAATATAATCAACTTTTGAAACAATGTCTTTCCGGTGAAGAGCTGAGCCGATAATAAATTTATGCCTTCCGTCAGTGTTGCCGGTGGGTGGACCACTGATTGGGCTGGATTTGGTCCTGTGCAGCCGCGGCAGCGTGCGTAAACTTTTTAAAATTTCATTTGCCACCGGCCCGCCATATCGTCATGAGGCACGCATGCACTACGCACCAGCCAGCAGCCCGGCACAATTAATTGAAGTAGCAGCATGCTGTGCAGTGTGCAGCAGCATGCCTCTTGAAAAAAGCAGTAACCAAGTAAGTAACCAACTCTACTTTTACCTGAGCGCGCCACATAGGTCACTGAACAGTGCAATCTGCTTGTTCGGAAATGTTTTCTGACCACAGCTTTTTCACGGGCACCTGAAAGGTGGCATCTGTTTATTTTGCAATGTTCAGTGTCTGCCATGTCTTTACAAGTCAATAAAAGGTTTGATCGGTTTGTTCTGGAAGCTTCGGTGTGCAGCTGGCGCTGGGTGATGCAAGTTCATTTTCCACAGTGTGACGGTCACGGGCCAATTAGTAGCCAAGACAAAGGATTTAAGTGGTCTAATGCTGGAACAAGATATTGAATTTATGTGCAAATTAATGATCTCTGGCACTCAGGCCACGATGTGCAAATTAATGATCTCCGGCACTCAGGCCACGAGCTCGATAAAGAGAGAGATAAACAGAGCAACAGGAAGTGTAGGATGAAGACGGGTCCTCGCATTTCCCTGGTGCAAGCTCCTCGTGGTACCCCCAGGTGCCAGCCTATCACACTGCCCACCTATGCCAGCTTGTCACACTGCTTATCAATGCCAGACAAGGGAGTATACAGAAAAAGAGAATACCTCCCTCTTTGACCATCCATGTAAGGCGCCAGTGAGCGAAGCGGGGACCCCACTATCCCTAGAGGTTTTCAGGGGAGTTAGTGCTCAAGAAACCTTTTTTAATAGCTAATGATAAAATAGGGTTTTAAAGAAATCCCCCAAACAAAAAATGGCTTCTGAATTCGTGCCCATGAAAAAATACAAAACGTATTTCCAGTTTACTGAGGCTGACATAAATGGGGTTTCCTTTCTTTTTGTCACCCTTTCTCCACTTTTCCTTTCATTGATGTTTTTTTCCTTTTCTCATTTCCATACTGTTTGTTTCCTTTTTGAAATTTCAGCCTTTGTGACCGCGAAAATCTTTCAAAATCAGATTTATGTGGATAAATGTAAAGTCTGGAGTGCTAATAAAAAACAATGCTGACGGTGTAACACCTGATGTAATGCCAGGGAACATTTCCAGTCCTCAATTCAAATATTCAATTGATTCAAACACTATGGTGTCGATTCCGATTTCGGCCGGAAAACGTACTACCCGACACGGACCTGTCAATTTTTCCGACCGAACCGTACACACGCCTTACAAATAGCTGAGTACGATGCGAAGCTTGAAATTTACGACCGACTCGGCCGGAAAATATATTATACGTCCGAGTCAGCAGGAAAGGAGCCTGACGCGATAGACTCGTACGCGCAAAATTCGAGATAGCCAAGCGTTAATCCGCAGACACGTACGCGAACGACTCCATGTAGCCAAGCATCAACACGACACGACAGACTCGGACGCGAACGATGCCACATAGCCAAGCATCAACACGACCTGACAGACTCGGACGCCAACGATGCCACATAGCCAAGCATCAACACTACCCGACAGACGCAGATGCCAACGATGCCACATAGCCAAGCTTCAACACGACACGACAGACTCGGACGCCAACGATGCCACATAGCCAAGCATCAACACGACCCGACAGACTCGTACGCCAACGATGCCACATAGGCAAGCATCAACACGACCCGACAGACTCGTACGCCAATGATGCCACATAGGCAAGCATCAACACGACCCGACAGACTCGGACGCCAGCGATGCCACATAGCCAAGCATCAACACGACTCGACAGACTCGGACGCCAATGATGCCACATAGCCAAGCATCAACACGACATGACAGACTCGGACGCCAACGATGCCACATAGCCAAGCATCAACACGACCCGACAGACTCGGACGTCAACGATGCCACATAGCCAAGCATCAACACGACCCAACAGACTCGGACGCCAACGATGTCACATAGCAAAGCATCAACACGACCCGACAGACTCGGACGCCAACGATGCCACATAGGCAAGCATCAATACGACCCGACAGACTCGGACGCCAACGATGCCACATAGCCAAGCATCAACACGACCCGACAGACTCGGACGCCAACGATGCCACATAGGCAAGCATCAACACGACACGACAGACTCGGACGCCAACGATGCCACATAGCCAAGCATCAACACGACCCGACAGACTCGGACGCCAACGATGCCACATAGCCAAGCATCAACACGACACGACAGACTCGGACGCCAACGATGCCACATAGGCAAGCATCAACACGACACGACAGACTCGGACGCCAACGATGCCACATAGCCAAGCATCAACACGACCCGACAGACACGGACGCCAACGATGCCACATAGCCAAGCATCAACACGACCCGACAGACTCGGACGCCATCGATGCCACATAGCCAAGCATCAACACGACCCAACAGACTCGGACGCCAACGATGCCACATAGCCCAGTATGAATGGAACAGACTCGTCCAAAACAAATTACATAAGAACAAGCATCAAGTGCTGTCAAAACGACTTACAAAATGAAAAGAAAAAAAACCAATGGAAACTGAAAGAAGACTACCAAAAAACGCATTGTCATCTCCAAAAAAACACATTTTCAAATAACAAGACACACCCACAACACAACAAATATAAAGGGAGCCAAAAGTTCCCAACACCATTTGCTACTTCGACAGACATGCAAGCACACCACACCACTAGACAGACAACTCATCTAGCTACCACAAACACACACATCCCATCCACCAAACAACATCCACACAACTAGCACCAAAGAAACACACCTCCACTCACACACACTCACCCTCACCTTCACACACACACACATCTCCACCAACACCCATCACCATGCCCCCAAAGAAGAATCCACAGTTCTTAGCTGCTGAGTTGGAAGTGATGATAGATGAAATCATCCGAGTTGAGCCACAGTTATTTGGCAGCTTGGCCCAACAGACCTCCCAGTCCCAGAGAACCAAGATGTGGGAGAGGATTGATAACAAGGTGAATGCCCATTCACCTACCCTGCGCCGAAAGGAGGATATCCGGAACCGGTATTATGACGTTCACAGGAGGGTAAAGAGGCTCATTGCCAGAGAACATGCCCTGAGCACCAAGACTGGCAGTGGACGTCATAAACCGGTGCATTTCACCACCTGGGAGGTGAAGGTGCGGGACCTCCTCCCACAGGAGGCCATAACTGGACTAGCTGGAATCCCTGAACCTGGTGAGTACATGTACAAATTGTCTAAATTCACCCCAAATACACAGCCACAGACACCACAGCAACACATCTTTAATGTAACTATGTACACACTGTCATGGAACCCTGGAACATGCTGGCCCATTTGTCCTGGGTGGGAGGAGGAGTGGAAGCAATGACCACTGCCACCAGCACACACTAGTCCCCCCCCAGTCCCACAAGAACACATCTGTCACTATGCTGTCCCTGAGAGTGAATGCAAATGCCCTGTCAAGATGGCTGACACTGGCCACGGTGTGGGGAACACAAGGCCCTGTAGGCAGTCCTGTACAGCATGACTGCAGGCACCACTGTCAGACATCTTGAATGTAACTTTGTACACACTGTCATGGAACCCTGGAACATGCTGGCCCATTTGTCCTGGTTGGGAGGAGGAGTGGAAGCAATGACTACTGCCACCAGCACACACTAGTCCCCCCCAGTCCCACAAGAACACATCTGTCACTATGCGGTCCCTGAGAGTGAATGCAAATGCCCTGTCAAGATGGCTACACAGGACCATCCTGTACGAAATCTGGAAATATCTACTGCCAGTTCTTGGCCTACTCACACAACTACAGACCATAACCTTAACTGCACATTACATACACTGACAGGTATAGATCAGTCACATGTGCCCTCAATGTGCATGCTACAAATGTGTGTGGAGGACAGGACACACTCTAAGTAGGTGTCACACCACATAACACAAAACACACACAGATAAACACACATCCGGGACAATGCCCACGGACAGTAGATGTGAGGTGTAATGCAAGACGGCTGACACTCTTTCGTTGTGTAATGTGCACAAGGCATTGTTGTGTGTAGCATTGTTATTCAACATCAGTCAGCGGTCTCAGCATCCTTCAAAAATACCACCCTCACTGTCATTGCTCCTCTGACAATGATGAGTAAGCTGGTCTGTTAGCCATTGGAAAGTGGGGTAGAAGTCAACACAGCCTAACTCAAGCACTAAACACACTGTACCTCACAGCTCTGACCATGAAAAGGCAAAAGATCATCCCTGGGAAAGATCTCTCTGTCCATGGAGAACAAGTAGAATGTACATGAAGTGATCATGTGCAAAAGTATGCAGCTACAAAATGCACCACATCAAGATATACACATGTGTGCAAAGTGATGAAAAATATCGACATAAATATGACTACTCACATTGCATACGTTCACAAACAATGCAAAAAATACACACGTATAACAACAACCATGTTGGGACATAGCAGAACAGCACAATGCGAAACATCACACAAACTTGCTGTAGGCTCTGCGCAGGAGTACAAACTTATACTATTCACCATTACAAGTCCAGTGTGGGCAACATTAGGGAATGTCAGATCATACCATTATCGCATAATACAACTATGCATTTGTCATAAGAAACGCGTTGCTACTGCATACGAGGTTACACATGTGATGTCATTGATTGTTCACATCAACACATACATCCAAGCAAAATCATCTAATGATGACACATATTCAGGAGAGTGAGTTTACATGTCACCCCAGCAATGTAACTGTGAGAAACTCCACAAAGGCAAGCACAGATGCACAATTCCTGCCAAACATAAGATTAGTTACAGTATATATGTCATAGTGAAAACACTGATGTGTGAAATAACAACACACCTGGCTCATGCACAGTGTGACACTTGCCAAAAAATTAATACGAACAGTCAAGGATAACAATACATGTACATTGATGCACAGAGCTGGACATGCTCAGTAAACCACATGTCTCCAAAATAACAATGTTAGATTACAAAATATCTCAGTGTCTGTGACGATTGATGAGTAGAAATAAGAAGGAAACGCAACATTATCCACAACATCTTCACATTAGGCTGTGCATGACAACATAACATCTGAAAATACACAACTAACATTGTGTCTCTCTACTACCCACAGGCACTCCAGAACAGAGGGCATCATCTGGAGAAGATTCAGAGTCCACCAGCAGCTCCAGCACAACGTCGGACACTGAGACCTCCAGTGTGGATGACTCTCACACCTCCTCGGGCGATGGGAACCAACCTGGCACCTCCGGTGTGGGTCAGCATGCGGCACCAGTATGATCAGCAGCCCCAGCGACCACTCCTGCAACGTCCATTAACATCCAGACGCCCCGGATCCCCACAGACACACCCAGACAACAAAACCCTGGGAGCACAGCAAGTCAGCCCAATCTGGATTTGGCAGGAAATACCAGCCCTGTCAACAATGAAGGAGGACAGGAGCTGTCAGTGCGTGCTACGCCACGCAATGTCCGTGCGGGTAGGGAAAGGAGTGGTGTGAGGGTGCGTGGTGGGAGGACACGTCCCACAGCTGGTGTCGGACAACAAGCTGACCCCGAGTTACAACGCATTTTCGATGTATATCGCGAATGCACTGGAGACTTTGGCCAGGTTGTCGGGATCCTCAGGGACATAAAACATCAGCAGGCTGCACATTTCGACCGGATGGACAACCATATGGACCGTGTGGACCAACACATGGACCGTATGGACCAACACATGGACCGTATGGAGTCCAACTGGTCGAAAATAGACAATCTCACGGCAGTGCATAGGGACATACTTACATGCCTACGCCAGATAACCACCAACATTACCCCACCTCCCCGTGTGCACTCCACACCTTTTGCCTCTACATCGGCAACTGCCACAGGGAGGGATGAGGAGTCTGGCGTAGAGTCCCCTCCGCTGCTGCAGCCTGATACTGGGTCCACCCACAACAAAGAAGAGGAGGGGCCGTCCAAGGAAGGATGGCAAGTGAGAGACTGATGGACATGCATCCGCCCCGGAACCAAAGAAATGCTCTGGATATCCTCCATTGTGTGCAAATCATTCACTTTGTTGACAGTCCCTGGACTCTCCCACATGGGATGGAGCATGTAAGTTGGACTAAATGCCAAATGGACTGTGGATTTCGCTCAGAAGGATTTTCATCTGACAACACTTCCAACTCCTCTATGAACTGTGGATAATAAATTTGGGAATGCAATCACCTTTACCTGTTAGATTTTGTCACATGCACATTAATAAATTCATATTCACACAATCCCTGTGTCATCTGTGAATTGTACACTGTACCCACTTATTAGCTCATGATCTGTATCACCTGGCACTGTCTCACACTGAGGTGCATGAGTTCTGTGGTAGTGATTCTTCTCATACAGAAGTATGCACGGCAAAATAGGCCGTTGTCGAAGGATGGCTGGACATAAGTTGCACATCAGAACACACAATCCAATGACCTACTACCTCTGGTGTCTCATCATCTCTACAAAATATATGCAGAAGACACCCAATGATTCTACCACCCAGTAGCCAGCACCAACAACATCTCCGAAGCAAGGTAGCAATGCACACATTCACGCTCACTCACCCATGCTTGTCCACCAAATCAGGAATCAGAGTGTGTGTAATGTTCAATAATTCACGTGTGAGAAAAAACAATCTCTGACTGTTGTCCTACAATGCAGCATACGAGCTAGCCCCAGCAGCAGTAAACATGATTCTCAAACAACATACAATTCCATATTCAAACATGATAATACAGGTGAAATGTGTTTACAACCTCAGTGTGGAAAGCACCACCCTCCCTGTGATGGTGACAGATTCTACAAACCATTGAAGAACTCTGTGGCAATACGGGTCAACCGCTCACCTCAGACAGTAGGAGTACTGGTCACAGCATATGCACAGCAAAGCGCTGGTGCGTATACGTAGATCTTCCATCTGTGTAGATTATTGCCCTGTGCGTCAATGTAATGCAAGTATTCCACTTATGTGTAACAAAGTGTAGCAGTTCATGGTGAAACTATCCGTGCTGACTAGTTCTACCATTACAAAGAGTCCTGTTTTTCAACCTTGTGGCGCAGCGCTTCAACAGTACCAAAATGATCTCATGTGGACTCAAAGGCATCTTGCACTACAATCACAGAAAGAATATGTGCTAAAATGTCACACACAAAAGTATTATGTCAGCTTGGCTCTGGTAACTTTAGCATAATACAGCATGATCCTAGGGACCAGCTTACAATTCATCTACCGCCTCATGAAGAAATGTCACATGACACATACCAGAGATAGCCACGCAAGGTCAGCACAACACACATAGCACATGCAACATTAAACATTGCACACACTGTTGTCAAATAAAAACCATTGACCCGCACAAACAAAGACCATTGTCTAATGAAATGAACACCATGGTAGAAAAACATGATATGAACGGTTGTAGCATGTTTTTGCTACGGAGAAGGCAAACATCAATGTGTGTAACAGGTTTATTACACAGGCAGAAGCTCTGCTCAACACAAAAGCAAACTGATGACAGTTCCAAGTATCCAAATAAAACAAAGAAAAGACAAATCTGACCAAATAGATTGGCTGTCAGAGAGTACTGGTCCAAATTGAAAATCCATTATGGAACAGCGTTGCGTGTACCCACACAACAGCCAAAGGAGCCTGTGAAGGAGAGACATAGTACAGTCTTAAATACAACTTGCCATGATGACATATCCAATCATTGACTCACTATTGTCCATTGTAAATTCTGACCAATTGCTAGGAGTGAATACAACAATGTAGTGGAGAGCATCATAACTTAACATACACTGTACAACGGCAATGAGCCTGTAAATTAGCTGACCCACACACATATCACAACATATTGTCCTACATACACACATCACGCTTAGGAAAGGCATCATCAGACATATATGCATACTTACACTCAAGCAAAGAAGTTGTCAATGAGCTGTCTCCTGACATCCACCTCCTCTTCCTCCTCCTCCTCACTGGCAACGTTCCCCAGGCCTGGATCCTCCCATGAGGGAGGACGTTGGTCCCTGTCATCCTGAATGAGCGGTAGCTTATTCCTCACAGCCTTGTTGTAAAGCATGCAGCACACTATAATGAATTTGCACACCTTCTCTGGGGAATATTGAAGGGCACCTCCTGTCCGGTCAAGGCAGCGGAATCTGGTCTTCAGCAGCCAAAATGTGCGCTCAATCACACGCCTGGTCCGCCCATGTGCCCCGTTGTAACGGACATCAGCAGGTGTGACCGGGTTCCTGAGTGGTATCAGCAACCAGGGCATGTTTGGGTATCCAGAGTCTCCTAAAATTATCAAATATGAAGGAACAGTTGAGCAACAACAGGGTACAACCTGACAAACAATGATCACACAACTGACACTGACAACTTGACTCACCAACAAGCCAGGCACGCTCATTCATGAACTGGGACATCAGCTGGGGATCCGACTCATCCTCATTATGTATGCGTCGTGTGCAGATCCCGGGAAACGCACACATACATGGGAGATGATCTGGTCCGCCAGACATACCACAAGGGCATTGATTGAATGAAAGTGTTTACGATTCCTGTAAACCTGTTCATGGGCTTGTGGTGCAACCAAACCCACATGTGTCCCATCAATCGATCCAATCACATGTGGCATGTGTCCCAGGGCATAAACGTCATCCTTAATGGCACGGAACTGTGGCGGTGTGGGGAAATGTATGTACAGGTCGAGGAACCTCAACATGGCCTCACACACATCCCGGAGCACTCGACTGAACATCGTCTGGGACATCCCACCAGCATCAGACACAATAAACTGGAACGAACCGGTGGCAAAAAAAAAATGTAGTGCCGCCATCACCTTCACCTTGGGGGTCAGGGCAAAGGGATATGTGCATCCAGGTAGCAAGTGTGGTGACATCTGGTCTGTCAATTCCAAAATGAATGCCCTTGTGAACCTGTCATGCACTCACGCTCCACCATGGTTTCAAGATCCGGGAAGGGTCTGTGGACATTTGGTGCCCTGAGGAACACATGACAAAGTATGTACACATATTACTATATGATTTAAACTTCAAGTAATACAGTATCAACAGATTGCGTGGCACTTACAATGATGACACAGTGAAGTCAGATGTCTGAGGTTGACCTAATCCAGAAATTACAGCAATGTGAGCATGAACATACACACAATTATTTCATGTATTACCAAATACTCCTGTGTAGTACTGTGACTACTCACTGTTCTCTGACACTCTCCATGTGATCAATTGTAACATGCACAACACACACACAATTAAGTATCAGCCATAGATTCTTAGGTCAAATAGCACATGCATTGAATGTACACAGACATGGACAAGGTATTACGACCTAGCAACAACACTACATACAGACAGCTTGTCACCATGCACAACACTGTCATGGTCTGGACATTGTCATGATGTGATGTATGACCTACACAACACAATGATCCCCTGGGACAGTGGCCAAGCATAGGAGGATGATCTGTGAAGTGGTCACTCACACTAGTCATGTCCCTCACAAACACTGCTATAGTTGCACTGTAAGCTAGGATCATAATGTGAGTAGTCTTGTCTATTGTGTCTGTCCCATTTGACATGTGCAGAACTCCATCCACACAGGGCATACAGCATGCCATTATTCATACATACATTGTCTGAGTTGATGAGTGGGCCTTGCATGCACGCGTCTGCCACCTCCTGACCGAGCCGGACTGACAGATTGCATGCTTGATTCAATGCTGTTCGACGCAGGTGAGTTTTCAATACACGCGTCTGACACATCCTGACCGAGCCGGACTGACCGATTGCATGCTTGATTCAATGCTGTTCGACGCATGTGAGTTTTCAATACACGCGTCTGACACATCCTGACTGAGCCGGACTGACAGATTGCATGCTTGATTAAATGCTGTTCGACGCGGGTGAGTTTTCAATACACGCGTCTGACACATCCTGACCGAGCCGGACTGACCGATTGCATGCTTGATTCAATGCTGTTCGACGCGTGTGAGTTTTCAATACACGCGTCTGACACCTCCTGACCGAGCCGGACTGACAGATTGCATGCTTGATTAAATGCTGTTCGATGCGGGTGAGTTTTCAATACACGCGTCTGACACATCCTGACCGAGCCGGACTGACCGATTGCATGCTTGATTCAATGCTGTTTGACGCATGTGAGTTTTAAATACACGCGTCTGACACATCCTGACCGAGCCGGACTGACAGATTGCATGCTTGATTAAATGCTGTTCGACGCGGGTGAGTTTTCAATACACGCGTCTGACACATCCTGACCGAGCCGGACTGACCGATTGCATGCTTGATTCAATGCTGTTCGACGCGTGTGAGTTTTCAATACACGCGTCTGACACATCCTGACCGAGCCGGACTGACAGATTGCATGCTTGATTAAATGCTGTTCGACGCGGGTGAGTTTTCAATACACGCGTCTGACACATCCTGACCGAGCCGGACTGACCGATTGCATGCTTGATTCAATGCTGTTTGATGCATGTGAGTTTTAAATACACGCGTCTGACACATCCTGACCGAGCCGGACTGACAGATTGCATGCTTGATTAAATGCTGTTCGACGCGGGTGAGTTTTCAATACACGCGTCTGACACATCCTGACCGAGCCGGACTGACCGATTGCATGCTTGATTCAATGCTGTTCGACGCGTGTGAGTTTTCAATACACGCGTCTGACACATCCTGACCGAGCCGGACACACTGGTCGACCAACAGGCAACCAGTGCGTTGCCTGCTGGTCGTCATGGTGACAGACGCGCATTTTGCATCGTGCACGATTCGCGTAGGGTACGATTCGGTTAACTTTTAGTACAAATGTATCAAAATCTAAACTGTCATGATGCAGGTATTTTGAAAGTTGCGGTAGGCGTGTCCGATGCGTCCCATCTCATGGATTGGACTAATTCATAGGATGCGAACGAGTCGGACCTATCGCTTTGTACGCATGGGACCGATTCTGCCTCTGCAGCACAAATATAAGGCTGTGTCTTGCCCTGAGAGCTCACTTGCCTGCACTGAATGCTCCATATAGACATCTCTGCTACCACTGCTGCTGTCTCTGTATCCTCTGGCTCCAAGGATGGCACGTACTGTGGAGAGGGCCCCAGCCTTCACAGAGGAGGAAAACCAGGCCCTGCTGGACAGCCTCCTACCACAGTACAGCAAGCTGTATGGGAAACCAGGGGAGCAGGTGAGCGTGCAGTCCACATCCTCTCTCATTGTGCATCTTGTCTGACTAGCACTAATGGCATTGTGTGAAGCATTGGCTAGCATGTTCACTCAGTAGTTGTCACACGCAAAGTGTGAAGGTACCTGCACTGAACAGGTACTGTGCTGTGAGAGTGCATTTAGAGACGGTCATACTACCCAGGCAATGTTTCCATGTTGGTGATGCAGGACAAGTGTCCATCCACATAGTTGCACTACCTGTGTACATCAGATGCCCTTGTGAACAGCACATGTTTATCCAACTGTGTGATGCACAAACATGTTGTATGTGTGTTAATGGCCCTTTAACTTTGTCATCCTCACAGGTTGATGCCCATCAGAAACAGGAGATCTGGCTGACCATTGCCAGGGCAGTTCAATCTGTGGGGGTCCACAGGCGTCGCATCCGCAGCTGCCAGAAGAGGTGGCAGGACCTACGTGGCTGGAGCAGATGCATTGCTAGAGTCCTGCTGAAGCTGTCGCCTCCTCGCAGTAGGGGCGGACACCGGACCCTGACCCCCCACATGCACCGGATTCTGCCAGTGGTCTTCCCTGACCTGGATGGGCTGTTAAAGGCCAGACAGCAGCAAAGAGGGGGTAAGTGCATGCCTTGTCTGTGAACTGTGTCTAACATGATCTTTGCATTCCTTCAGCCTGGTTACGCTACCACAGTTTGTCTGTCTGCTTGATCTAGAACCATGTCCATTATTTCTGTAATGGCCCTTCCTCATCTGATACACAGGTGTGTCCCTTTCAGTCAGTGACATGTCTCACGGGGGGCCTGCTGTTGTCCAAGGTTGATGTGGGGGACCGCATCTGCTACTGGCAGTATGTATTGGCCTTCATGAGTGTGGAATTTATTGACATGTATCTGCACATTGACAAATATGTGACATGCACTCTGTGTGGGCCATACATACGTGTCCTAGTTGATACTCTGCCTCGCCATATGTGTGTGGGGTATTATCCACACACACATGCAGCATGTGTGACAATGTTGTGAACTCTGAAGTATGTCCATCATGTGTGTCACACATGCATGGACACATGCCTACTGTTCGGGCTAATCCCATGTTGCACATGGACCAGGTCAGGTATGTCTACTCCGGACATGGTGTACACTCAGTTTTCCTAATCATGTGTGTCAAAGTAAATTGAATGCATTGTGCAATGTGCAATCAGGTGTCAGCCTCTGTCTCATTGTGGAGTGGGCTAGCTTTTTAGACTCCTGGGGTGTCAATTATTTTTTGGTGGTCAGACAGCTGACATGTGGCTGTTGGATCTTCACGATGGGGTCAAACATCAGTGTGTAATCACTTGACTGTGCCTGATGGTGTTTCCAAAATTTAAGTGCAGGCAGCTATACTTCATTGTCATCAGACTGTGATGTGCTCATGTTGCCAGACTTGTGCTTGCTGTCACTGTACTGTGGCATATGTTGGAAGTGGGATCATCATTTGCCTTAACATGTGGGTAGCAGTGGGGCAACATGTGCACTTGACAGATGCAGGGCTTATATTCCCCACAACTACATGATTGAGATACAGTGCAGACTGTTTGTTTTGTGATGCACTGCCCCAGTGACAGAAGTAACCCTGGGCAAAGCACTACGCTACGCTCGCGTAGTTTGCGAAGTTTGCGCTACTTCGCACTACGCGAATTGCACGTAGCACAGTGCAAACACGCGTAGCGTAGTGCAGCGGTCATTTTTTGCTTGCTCGCGGTCCTCAACGTCAAGTTGGCGACCGCGAGCAAGCAAAATGACATCCCGGCGAGACTTTTTCCTCGTTCGCGATCAGCAACATCGAGTTGCCGATCGCGAGCGTGGAAAATAAACCTCCCGTCGAGATTCTCAACGCGGGTAGGTCAGGTTTCTCATTGCGAGTGGTCGCGTATGCTCGCGACCGCTCGCGATGAGAAACTACCAGTCCGCGTTGAGAAAGCTGCTGCTCGAGTAAAAATCTACTCGAGCGGCAGTAAAAGACAGCTCGCACTGTGCAAGATGCCGTTTTCAATGATTGCACAGTGCGGACAAGCATCCGGCACTGTGCAATCATTGCGAACAGCGCACTACGCAGTTCGCGTAGTGCTACGCGTAGCTCGCGTAGTGCGAAGTGCACTTCGCGTAGCTTCGCGTAGCGCTACTTCGCGAACTACGCCCAGGGTTAGACAGAAGGCAGCAATGACTGATTACCCAGACTGCCCTGTAGCATGTTGTTTAATTTGCTCTAGTGTATCCTGCAGTGCTGGAAGTTGTCCTGCATGCACTCAATTGTGGCATCGTCCAGCAAAACATGAGCACATCATGGTGTGTGGTGAAGGAAGGATATACATATTACTGACTATTACTTTGGCCATCCCTTTACCTGACACATGTACAAACTCAGTGGCAGGAGATGGTATATGTGTGTACTGACACATTTCCATCACAAATCCTGCCATTTAGGCAACTGTCTATGTGGTGCATGTGTGCACAAATGAGTCGTGTCTGGCTACATGCACCAGACTGATGTTTCCATGGACATGTAGGATATGAGGGGCATGGTTTGCTGGCAGACTGACGTGTGTTTTGCAAATATGTGTCTGCACTTAAGAGTATTTACTGCAAATGATGCACAAACGTGCGCTGTCATGTGCTGTTCTGACTGTGATGTGTGATGTCTATAAAGGTGACTGATGTTTCTCTGTTTACCATGTTGATTTGCAGTTACATCTACGGACACTGGAGGAGACAGCTCCATGGACCATGAGGAGCCAGAGCGCCAGACAGGGTCCGCTGCGGAGGATTCGGAGGGACCCAGTGGAACGGAGGGTGAGAGGGGCCACACTGAGGAGACCTCGGCTACGTCCACCTCGGCTGAGGAACACGCTAGCTTCAGTGATGACTCCCTTGTGGAGGCGGGTGCCAGCAGCCCCCAGACAACACCTAGCAGGTCTGGCCCCGCCACCACCACCATCTCCACCCTCCCTTCTGCTCCCATTCCAGATGTCCGTGGAGGCTCCTGTGTAAGGGAGCATGTCTCCTTCGTGCCAGGCACCGCACCACCTGCCCCTGTCTCCCCTGCTGCCCTGAGTGTGGAGTCTGTGGACTTACTGAAGCAGCTCCATGTAAGTCAGACAGCGATGCTGAGTGTCCTCCATTCCCACACCAGTCTGTTGACACAACTGGTGTCCTTCATGGAGGGCATCTCATCAAGCATGTCTGCCCTACATCGGACCATTCAGGCCATGGCCTCCACACAGACGGCAGCAGTGTCCCTCCTCCAACAGGCCCTCACCCCTGCTACCTCTGCCACATCCACAGTCACCACTCCCCTGCCTGTCCAACAGACACACACACCCGCACATGCACGCACCACATTAGGCAATGGCACCACACAGCCAAAGCCTCGATCCACAAGCACGCACACTCCGGGGACTGATGGCACACACACAGGGGATGGGTTACAGACACACATACAGGCATCCACAAGCACTCCGCATTCCTCAGATGCCTCTCCCTCCAAAACACCTTCCCTTGGCTCACCTACTGCCCCCACTTCCAAGCAGCTCTTCCTCTGTGACCTTGGCCTCTTCCCCACAGAACCATCTGCAAAACGGACACCCTCCCCAGGCGCATGGACACTGAGGCCCCCACCCGCAAGTCTCCCCAGACCAGGAAGGGTAAGACACCACCAAAGGCACAGGCTTCCACCTCACACTCTCCATCCTGCAGCACCCCGGACGCCAATACACAGGTCCTACGGCCATTCCCTGCACCAGATTCACCCACACACCCATACCGCATACCCAGAATGCTTAGGCCCTGCCCCCTTCCACATGCACTTCCACCCCGCCTCACATGCTCAGCCTGTTCCTGCCACTGGTGTGGAAACCGTGTCTCCCCCCTCTGTCCTGCCCACCTCATCTGAACCCCATTTCACTCCTCTTGATGTTGGCACTGCAGTAGGAGGGACATCCCACCCGTCTGATTTGGGCACTGCAGTTGAGAGCCCGTCCACCACATCTGTCCTGCACACTGCAGTGGTGCAGGTAAACCCCACATCTGACTTGTGCCCAGCAGTGGTGACGGCGCCCACTGTGTCAGACCCTTCCACTGCAGTTGCTGGCGACACTCCTGCACCCATCACACCTCCCCTGCCCCATTCTCCTGTCCCCTGATCCTGTCCCTGCAGTGCCTGGCCTGCCACTATGTTAGCCCCTCCAAGGGGTGAGATGTCCCTGGTCCATAGCAGTGCAGGCATTAAATGGATGACAAGTTTTCACCTGTTACCCTGGTTGGACTCTTTGATGGACTGGCCATTGGCCTTTTTGCATCGTGGCATGAACATTCATATATATTTTATTGCTGAATAAAGCCATTTTTGTTATCCAGTGGTGTTGCATATTATGTACATGATGTTGATGATGTGTATCATGAACTTGCTATTGTAATGGTGTCTGTGTTTGTGCGACGGCACCACTGCACTGTTATGTCTTTTCCAGGCCATTGGCAGTATGTTTTTGGGAGGTTTTACCCTAGTGTCCCTGTGTCTCCTGGCTCATCGGCCTGCACATTCATCATGTTTGGTATCTCCCATTACTGACATGGTATGGGACTTGTTCACATAACATCTACAGTCTCCACGGGATTCCTTAGTGTGTGTGTCTGTTGGTGTAGATATGTGTGTATTCCTCATAGTGCTCACTTTGCACATTGTCTGACTGTTCACTGGAGCCATTGTCAAGGGTCATGGCCATTGCTTGTCTGCACATGGCATAGGGTGTTTTTGTGATACACGGCAATATTTGCCAAACCAATTCTATGTTTGTATGTGACACAACCACTACATTGCCACAACATTGCTTGTGCAATTTGGACACGGACTCATGCATGCTGTTTTGAAGATCCTGGTATTTTCATGTACACAATGACCTTTTGGTCACTGTGGTGATGGGGGGTTTATGTCCCATTACCACAATGATCATTTGATGCAGGAATTTTGAACCCCACAATCAGCTTTTGGTCACTGTAGTGATGGGGGTTTAGACCCCATTACCACAATGATCAGTAGATGCAGGAATTTTGAACCCCACAATCACCTTTTGGTCACTGTAGTGATGGGGGTTTAGACCCAATTACCACAATGATCAGTAGATGCAGGAATTCTGATGCACACAATCAGCTTTTGATCACTGTGGTGATGGGGGGTTTAGACCCCATTACCACAATGAACAGTAGATGCAGGAATTTGGAACACCACAATCACCTTTTGGTCACTGTAGTGATGCGGGGTTTAGACCCCATTACCACAATGATCAGTAGATGCAGGAATTCTGATGCACACAATCAGCTTTTGGTCACTGTGGTGATGGGGGGTTTAGACCCCATTACCACAGTGATCAGTTGCTGCAGGATATTAGTGACACACATTAACATTTTGGGCACACATGTGTTGTGAGTCACATTGTATGTCCACTGCCACGATCTGTGTTGTGAGCATTTTTCACATACAAACATGCAATGTTGCAAAGATGGTAGAGGGGGTGGTTTGCTTAGTCTCCCTATGTGTGTGTATCCTGGTGTTGATGGGCATCCTGCCCCCTATGAGTGGGGATGGTCATTCTGATAGGCATCCACCCCCCTATGGGGAGGACAATGCTGTGAGTGATAGGCATCTACCCCCCTATGGGGTGGACAATACTGTGAGTGATATGGGGTGGACAATACTGTGAGTGATAGGCATCCAACCCCCTATGGGGTGGACAATAATGGGAGTTATAGGCATCCACCCCCCTATGGGGTGGACAATACTGTGAGTGATAGGCATCCACCCCCCTATGGGGTGGACAATAATGGGAGTGATAGGCATCCACCCCCCTATGGGGTGGACAATACTGTGAGTGATAGGCATCCACCCCCCTATGGGGTGGACAATAATGGGAGTGATAGGCATCCACCCCCCTATGGGGTGGACAATACTGTGAGTGACAGGCATCCACCCCCCTATGGGGTGGACAATACTGTGAGTGATAGGCATCCACCCCCCCTATGGGTGGGATATGCTATTTGGGATAATCATCCACCCCCCTATGGTGATGTTTCCTTTCGTGTACTCGTGACATTTTGGTGTGTGGTAGGTGTCTAACTTACCTTCTGTGTCGTGCGCGTCGGTAACGATGGGCGTACAGTATAGGGAAGACATGCGCGATTGGATACATGGCTGCTCCGTCTCGTCCCCGTTGATTGTGTTCTGGCGCGACTCGGAGCTTTCATTCATATGCCTCGTCCGGATGCTGTGACGTGCTGGAGCCGGCGCCCTGTGCGACGCGTATTGGGGACGCATCGTACTTGCGTATCCGGAAATTGGTTAGGTTGCGCCTCCGTACGACTCGGTTTCCGTGTTTCCTGAGCCTCGTCGCTACTGACATAGTGCACGAATCGGAGCGGACGATTCGGTCGAAGATTTGCCTGTTATACGCATCGTACTTGCTAGTTTGTAGGAAAAAGCTCCGGATACGGGTTGGACGTAAGGTAAGCCTACGAATAGCATTGGGAAGGCATTTTTGGCGACATCGGAATCGACCCCTAAGTGTTGAAGTTAAATTGGATTATATATTTTATGGCAATCGAACTTTGATACTGATTAAAACACACATGCCTTGTGTTGGGCTGCAAATATTGACCATGGAGGGAGCCAGTAAGTGTACATTTTGTTACATTTGTCATCATTTTGTCATCTTTGGCCTCAATCCACCAACCTCCTTGTTACCTTTCAAAAATATGAATGTCACATACACAACGATTAGCATAAGCCAGCTACCTTTTAGGTTTGACTTGATGACATCTGCACAATTCATGCCAGAGTTTTCCATATGATATACACAAATGGACTAGGACACAGGTTTGTAGAATTGCTTGCATTTGTTTGAAAGAAAGAGATATGCAATTATGCCATCCAGGTGTTACAGATATGTCAGCACAGAAGAGCTTGAGGTGACATAGAATGTTGTTACAACTAACTTTCTCAACTAGGATGACACTGAAGCCTTACTGGACAATCTATACCACAATACATCACTGCTCTCTGCGAGTTGGCTCCAGTCAAAACAAGAAACACAAAATTTGGCATTCAATCTACAAAAAATGGTTCAATGTGGTGCCAGTGGAGCTGAAACAAACCAGTCTCAACCTGTAATGCAAGTTGCACAAGACTATTTTAACTGAAGATAGCCCCTCTCTAAGAGATACCTGCAAGGCCTCCATTGTGCCATACAGAGAACCAAAAGGTTTTAATTTACAAAATTCATCTAGCAGGTCTGACCGAATAAGAGAAATCTTCAGCATCTTTCAAGAACTGTCTAACCCAGATACCAAGAAGAACAACCCCTGCGCATCACAACAATATTGTGACAAACTCCTGGATTTTTTTTCTCAAAATTAGCACCAAACGTGACTCCAACTTCACTGCCCTGTACCATCTGCCTGATGCTCTCTCTCCTTTCATCACAGTTTTCATCCTTTCTCTGCCTCTGTCTACATTGCTTTTGCTCCACTGCCAGCACTTATTCCTCCCTGTTAGCTTTGGCATGACATTTTAATGGCATTTTATTTATGAGCGTAGGCATAAACAATAGGAATATGGGAGCCCATAAGGTAGTAATTATAGGTGTCCCCTTTCAGTGCATTAGTAATTTCAGCCAATTTATTCCAAAATTGTGCTTTAAATGCACTTTTTGATTTCATTTTTCTCAAAAGTTGCTTGGGTTGGGGGAACCTACTATCAAACCCTTACTTGAGGAAGGATCCCTTGATGAAATTCAGATTGGGTATTACATCTGGCTGTAAGCAGTGCCAGTTGAGAATGTGGGTGGAGACAAATGGGTGGAGCCAGTGGAGGAACTCATGGAGCCAAGGGAAGTGGGTGTGGTCACATAAAACAAAATTTGAGCACCTGCACTTAATATTTTAGAAATTAAGCACTGCTCTATCTTGTCTAATTAGACTGTATTCAGGGGGAAGGCAATTGTGATGCAAGGAAGTGCTGCAGAATGGAGCCATGTTTCTGAGATAAAACAGATATCTGGTTTATCCGAGGTCAAAAAATCCCAAAGTTTCGAAGCATATTTGGAATAGAGCGAGCATTACAGTAAAGACTGCATAACTGGGTATTTACCAAATTTTGTGATGTCAATGGTGCTGTTTCTGTAACCTGTAGAGGACTACCTGTTTTCTGCGCTAACTAAAGGTATTCTTATTACTGTGAGGCTTTTGTCATCTTGAAGAGTTAGTTTATCGAGTTCCACTTAAGACAATTTGTGTTCATGAGCTCAAATTTTTGCGGGGCACTGGTGCTCGAGACACAGCAATATTTCAGCTTAGGGGCTGGTCATAGCTTAGCACACCAAAGCCTGGGCTGTGTGTGGAAACAGAGGAATCAACATTGAGGCTCTCTGTTCATCTTCTTAATTTAAGTCTCAATTACAAGCTATGAGTAAATCTGAGTGGAGATTTCTGGGCAGCCAGAACTTCTGATACCGGTCACAGTCTCTGCACAGAATCCCTGCTATTACGAGCTAGACCCCTTAGAATGGGGGCCTGGAATTCACAGGTAGAATACCACACAGAAATCCCAATTTCATGGGATTTATTGAAGTCATTTACCACCTCCTCTGAGCATATGATAAAACCCTACCAACACAAGGGCATAACGCAGGCCTGGTGCAACCCTTCAGGTGGACCCCATCCAGCCTAAGGCAGAATAAATGTGTAAGATACAGAAGTCTCAGGGGACCCTCACCACATTCTGCAGTGGGGCATCATTTTGCTTATTACTGCCATACCTACATCACAGTGAAGGGAGTTGAAAGAGGGGCATACAATGACACAGACAATGGACTCGACCCATGGTAACAGATCACGTCACTGGACATAACAGGAGCCTGGCCTGCTGGCTTCCTTGCCGTCAGTTGTAACTGATTTCTGAGACTTGTGTGTGCCACGAGCCACGCCTCTAAACACTGGATCATTTTGGAGGCTGTTGCTCAAGGTACACACTTGCTACAGACTCATGATGTTGAGTCACTTGAGAGCCATAAAATGTATTCAAAAACGAAATCAGTGATAAGATACACATACAAGAAACATTGGTGTAAAGAATGGATTGGTGCCAAATAGTAGAAATTAGTAGTATCTTTACTCAGGAGCAAGCAGGCACATGTTCCATCAGCTGTAGTCCCACACCAACTGATCCTCCCTGCCTATTCTAGAATCCTGCTATGTAATATGCTTCCAGTTACCATGACACTGGAAGCATCCATAGCTAGGATACCACATCTTCCCCTTTTACGATGAAACAAAAGAATAACAAAATGGATTACTAAATTAAATACATAGTGGTACTACAATATTATATGAATAAGCAATAGTAAAGAAAATGCAAAATACACTGTGGTACTACAATATTATATGAATAAGCAATAGTAAAGAAAATGCAACAGTCACCACCATCACCCCCTTTTATGCACATATTCTTAAATATTTGTTCTCTTTTCACCTACATAACGTAACTTCTGTATTTCACAGGTAAATTCACTGCTCTGCCAGTACGTGTCACTTTGTTGTTACCGTTAGAAGATTGCACTACATTCTCTTCAACATGCCTATAGTGGGACTCAAGATGTTGTGAAGAAAAATCTTTCCCTATGTCAGTGACATCATCCCACATCCAATCCATGGATGAGGTTTTCTTATTGACAATACAACTTGAGCTAATACAATCTTTCTCACATTTGGCCATTCTACTGTGATGCCACACTTTATTGTCACTCAATTTGGCAGACTTCGAGTAAGTATCTATGACCTGTAGAGGTGCAGAGTATCTGCTTTCCCCTTTCTTCATTCTTGTTCCAAGCTTTATTTTGACCCAATCACCAATCTTAAGATCAACATCCTTAGTGCAATGTTTCTTGTCGAAATTGACTTTATAAGACTCATGTATCTTTCGTAAATTGGAGCGGACAACAGCAGGTGACCATTTCCAAAGTGGAATGGCATGGTGAGCAAAAAAACTATGGATTTAGGCCCAGATCTCTGTACTGGGGTGAATGTACGACATTGTTCTGCATTCTGTCCATCAATTGTTTTTGCATTTGTCACCCCGAGTGGGACGGGTATGCCCAGACGTGGGTCCCGTGCTCTCCATGCCACTGGAGTCAAGCTATCCTGGCTGATGAGGGCTGAATGCCCAAAACTGGTCCTAGGATGCTTGTTTCCAGTCCAGGGAGGACCTGGCCTGGCAGTTCGGGCTGGACTGTTCCCATTGGGTTCAGGGTCAAGACTGATTTGCATATGGCTGGGTCCAAACTGGAATGGCATGGTGAGCAAAACGATGGATTTAGGCCCAGATCTCTGTACTGGGGTGAATGTACGACATTGTTCTGCATTCTGTCCATCAATTGTTGTTTTTGCATTTGTCACCCCGAGTGGAACGGGTATGCCCAGACGTGGGTCCCGTGCTCTCCATGCGCTGGAGTCAAGCTATCCTGGCTGATGAGGTGTGAATGCCCGAAACCGGTCCTAGGATGCTTGTTTCCAGTCCAGGGAGGACCTGGCCTGGCAGTTCGGGCTGGACTGTTCCCATTGGGCGCAGGGTCAAGACTGATTTGCATATGGCTGGGTCCAAACTGGAATGGCATGGTGAGCAAAAAAACGATGGATTTAGGCCCAGATCTCTGTACTGGGGTGAATGTACGACATTGTTCTGCATTCTGTCCATCAATTGTTGTTTTTGACCATTTCCCACAAACCTTCATACAATTCCACGCTACATTGTCCTTTGTGAAGGGTTCCCTGCCTCTTAAAATCCTAAAAGGACTTTAGCTGGTACAAGTGGGAGTCATTCTGTAAGCCCATACTGTGCTGAATAATTCTTTTTCCCAATCTTTTCCAGCACTTATCGAAGCTTGAACACTGCCCATAATCACTCTATTGAAGTGTTCAACTATACCATTCCCAGCCGGGTGGTACACAGGGTTTTTTTTTCCACAAATGCCATTCCTTTTTAAAAATTGTAAGAATTTTACTGATGAAAATTGTGGACCATTATCGCTGAGGATAGTTTTGGGTATACCTTCAAGTATAAATAGTCTTTCTAAGAAATTAATGACTACCTTAGAGTCGAAGTTTTCGGAAATTTCAATTTCTGGCCACTTTGAGTAATTGTCAATGACAACATGAATGTGTTTTATACAACCACTATCGTCTTCAATAGGACCTAACCAATCAATACTTAAATCTTCCCAGGGATGATCAGGGATAAGTCTGGAGCCGAGTGTTGGTTTAAACACCCGTTGTGTCTTGTCAGAATTCCTACAAATGGAACATTGTTTGACAAAATTTATCAATTCTTTATCAATTCCGGGCCACCAGTATGACATTTTTATTTTGTTTTTAAGTTTGACTATACCTAGATGTCCTTCGTGATTGATTTGTAAAATTCTGGTGTGTAAATTTGTGGGTGCAACAACCCTTTCACCTCTGCATAAGTAGTTGTTATCATCAATGGACAATTCATCTTTGATCTCCCACATTGCTCTTAAGTCACCTTGTAATTCTATTTTATTTGGCCAACCTTTAACAACATAGGGGCCCATTAGGATGGCGGGCGGATTGCCCCCGCCGGGCCGGCGGTAGCCACCCCTGGCCCGGCGGGGGCGATCCGCCCGCCATCCTTGCCTGATTGACCCCCCGCCATATTAGTATGGCTGGGGGGTCCGCGGTGGACGGAAAGACCTTCTGCCGCTTTTCTGCCGGTCGACTCTTCGACCGGGCGGACAAAGGGCATAATATGGTGGCAGTGTCTGCAAGACACCGCCATCCATATTATGATGCAGGCGGTGAATCGCCTTTCCATGGCGGCGTTGCCTCCATGGAAAGGCATGCAGTTCTTGCTTTTGGGGGCCCGTTGCGGGCCCCCAGGGTGTTGGGGTTGCGGGTGCACATGGGGGGTACCCCCCCTCATTGCAATGCACTACGTGGCAGGCACCACGTGGTGTCTGCCATGTAGTGCATGGCAATGCTGTGCACAGACCTTTTGCATTGCGAGTGGGTCTGCGGCCAGCAGATCCACCCGCAATGTAAAAGGCCCAGGATGCGCCCACCAGTGTGGCGGGCGCATCCTAATTCTCATGGCGGGTTCGCCGCCACTTCGGCGGGCGGTCCCTGGCTCCGTTGCGATGGCGGGCGGACTTTGTCCGCCCGCCATCGTAATGGACCCCTTAGTTACTAGCATCACTCAGTGTTTTATCTTGCAAATATCCAGTGTCCCATTCTTCTTTAGAAATAGCACGTGCAGGGTCATAAACAACAGCTACACTAAAGTTGTCCCGATCAGCATTCTCTGTTTCTTGTAAGGGTAAAGGAGATCTACTAAGATAATCTGCCACTTGGTTTCTTTTGCCTGGTAAATATTCAACCTCATACGTGAAATCTAACAATTTTAAACTCATCCTAGCAATTCTGGGGGTAGCTTTGAGTATGCATTCGGAAGTTAATATTTTGAGCAAGGGTTTGTGGTCAGTGCGTAAAGTAAATTTTGTGCCCCATACGAACTGTCTAAATTTCTCCATGGCCCAAACTGTGGCCAGATCTCTTTCTCTATAACAGAGAATTTCACTTCAGCAAAGGAAAGAGAACGAGATGCGAATGCAACCGTAACTTCAACGCCTTTTTCATTGACTTGAGATAGAACTGCACCAAGTCCTTTGCCACTAGCATCAGTAGTGATGATGCTGTTGGCAAAACTGTCAAATGCTTGTAAAGGGAAAGCAGAGTCTAGATCATGTTTTATTTGATCAAAATCTTTTTGAAGCTCTGTATTCCAGTAAAATTCTTGCTTTACTTTAAGTAGTTGTCTCAGATTATATGTTTTAGTAGCAAAATTCTGTACATACTTCGAATAAAACCCAGCTAAGCCAAGAAAGGATCTGACATCATCTTTTGACCTGGGTACAGGAGCATTACTAATCGCTGAAATCAATTTCTTTTTGGGTGAAATTCCGTCACCCCCCACCTCATGACCTAGGTAAGTGACTGAATTCATCGCAAATTTACATTTTTTAAATTCTGCAGTAAGTCCTTTTTTTGCTAGGGTGTTTAACACAGCAGTAAGCCGTTCATCATGTTCATTTTTATCACACCCCATTATCAAAATGTCGTCTTGAAAATAAGTTACCTTTATGATTTTTGAAAAGTTTGTGCATTAACCTTTGGAAGACAGCCGCTGCCGAAGCTAAACCGAACGGCATTCTGACAAAGCGGTAGCATCCAAAGGGTGTTATAAATGCTGTCAAGTTCTTGCTGCTTTTGTGTAATTGGATTTGGTGGTATGCAGAGGTTAAGTCTATGGTCGAAAACCATTTAATGCTTTTGGATTGGGCTAGGAGTTCATCTATCCTGGGTAAGGGGAACTTGTCGACTACAATATTTTTGTTTAAGTCCCTCAAGTCAATACATAGGCACAAACGGCCATCAGGTTTGCGTGCTACGACCGATGGGGCCAACCATTCTGCGCTTTCTACTGGCTCAATTATGCCCTTCTTCTCTAATGCATCCAACGCTGCCATAACTCCTTCCCTTACACTAATGGGAATGTTCCTTGGTTTGTGACTAACAGGAATAGCATTGTCTTTTAACACAATTTTGTGTGTAAATCCAATTAATTTCCCAACTTCCCCAGAGAAGACAGAAGGAAATTGCTTAACAATGTTGTCGGTAGAAAGCTTGTCCCCTTCACCTAAGAGTATAAATTGATCTTCCATTTTAGGGTTAAGAATGATTCCTAATGCTCCTTGGTCTACCCAGCCTAAGACTGAGGGTCCTTTTTCAGCTACATATAACTTTCCCAGTGCACTTCTGTCTTTAAATGGAAAACTTATTTTACAAATCCCACCATTGGAATTTTTTCTCCAGTAAAAGTTACAGGTTGAATATCAGGAGGCTCTAACTTTTTGTTTAAAACATTCACAAAGTTGTTTTCCCAAACAGTGCGTTGGATGATAGTATAGGGAGATCTGGAATCCGGTACAATTTGTAATTGTACTCCACCAATGGTTATGTCACATACTGGTTTTTTCTTTGATTTAATATTTACATTCAAGACAATATTCTCTGATTCACACACATCTTCAATGCATAATATACCATCATCACTGGATGAATCATCGTTGGCTTCACCTTCAATAATCTTGTCATCAATGCACCCTACTGTTTTTTTATTACCTTTGTTAATTCTTCTCCTGCACACTTTGGAAAAATGGTCAAATTTTCCACAATAGGTGCATTTGGATATTAATGCAGGACATTTCTTGTTATTAGCGATATGACCATTGTAACCACATCTATAACAAACAAAACTTTTTTGCTCAGTATCACCTTTACTAGCTGATGAGATTTTCTTACTTATTTCTGTGTTCAATCGTCTATCATTTTTTTTTTACATCAGGTTTGTTGTGAGAGATTTTACTAACAATAAGTCCCTCCTCGTTGTTTTTCAATGCCACTTTGGCACACCTTTTTGACAACTCATCTTTCTTTCCGATAGCAATGATTTCATTTAAGGGAGAATCACCACACACCCACAACTTTTCTTGGATGGCTGAATTGTTTGAGTGCATTATGAGTTGGTCTCTTAGAAAACTATCATGTAAAGCACCAAACTCACAATTTATAGCTAACTTCTTTAAGGCGGAAACATAGTCCTCAACAGACTCAGATTTGTTTTGTTTCCACTGAAAGAATTCATACCTGTTGATTCCTACACAAACAGTGGGGTGGTAGTGAGTATCTAAATCCTCTAAAGCTTCTAAAAAAACATTAGCATTTTCAGTGGGTCTTACCTTTTTTTCCATTTGATAATATACTCTAGAGCCTTCTGGTCCCAAACTATGTAAAAGCATTTTTTTCTTTCTAGAAGGGGTAAATTCATCTTCACTCTCCTCTTCTAATGCAGAAATGTAGTTCAAGAAATAATCTTACCAGTCAGACCATTTTAGTAATGGTTCGCCTGGACGGGGTAAGAAAGGAACAGGTGGAACTAACCCATAACCTTGAGATGCCATATTTAAATATCAGTTCAACAGTACAGTACAGTAATATTTTATGGTAAGTATATTTGTAATTGTAAGTAAATAAGGCTTTATGTATTAATAGCATTATGCGTTCTGTTATATAAATATTGTCAAAATATACTTATTCATCAGGTGTGCACGTCACTGTGTGCAACTTATATTTAATAAATGCGGTAGTTAGGTGTGCACATCACCGTGTACACTTGACTGTCTAAGTGAAAATCTTCAATGGTAATGACGACAAATTGTCAAAGTATCTTTATGCCTGTAGATGATATGCGGTGTGCATATCACCGTAGAGTGAGTATTATAAACGCTGGAAAGTAAAATAAAAATTTAAATACGTGTGAGAATTGTAGGATCCTTGTCTGAAAGTCCAAATGCGCTCCGGTGAATTCTATTCGTTGCTAGGATACATTTAAGTATCCAAGATGGCTGTCACGCAGGATCACGTAGAAAGGTCTTGCGTGATGACGTATACACGTTGTTTAGTACCCGTCATGCAACAGTGTAAGCTTGACGAAATCCCAGTTGGTCTTCCGGTCAGCTTTGCAGGAAGACGTTCAAAGCTGAAGACGTATAAGAGAATCTTTTCGCCGCTCGAATGGCGCGGCTGAATGTACACAGACGAAGCTCGAGGAAGATGGAATTCTACCGCTGCTCGAATAATGCAGCCGATACGGGAGAATTCTTCCAACGGTTACCGAATAGGTGTGGATCTCATTTTCTTAAGTAAGGACCCATAAATTACCTTGAGCAGGATATGTCCAGCACGAAGTCGTCATGAAAATTAGAGGAAATCAGGTGTTCCGCTGGTTGAGTTCTGTTATTAGTCGTCCCGGATTTTTGAAAAGTAGACAAAATGACTACCTCAATAAGTTGAATGGTGTAAGTCCAATAATCGCAAGTAAAGCCAGAGTAATTATGTTTCTGCGGTGGTTATGATAGGAAATTGAATTAAATGTAAAAAAAATGATTAAAGTTCCAACCCCCCAAAAATGTCTTGAAATGACGAGTGCCTCCTCTGCTTGCTCCACTCTAAGGGGCCCATTAGGATGTAGGGCGGACCGCCACCGCACGCATGGCGGAGGTGATCCGCCCTACATCCTTCCCCGCCCACCACCCATTTACCCCCTGCCATATTAGTATGGCAGGGGTACCGCGGCAGACGGGAAGACCGTCGGCCGCTTTTCTGCCTGGTCGACAAGTCGACCGGGCGGAAAAGGGTTTAATATGGTGGCGGTGTCTGCTAGACACCGCCATCCATATTAGCATTCGTGCGGAAAGGCATGCAGAATTCTCTTCCGGTGGCCCGTTGCGGGCCCCCGAGATGTTGGAGGGGTGGGGGTGCACATGGGGGTACCTATGGTACCTCCTGCATTGTCATGGACATGGTGGCAGGCACCTCGCGGTGCCTGTCACCTTGTGCATGACAATGCACGCAGTGCATTCCCAGCATATGGCGGGCGGTGCTGTGAGCACCGCCCGCCACAATGCTGGGAATGGAGGATGCCACCACCACGGTGGCGGTGGCATCCTAATCGCCGGTGCGAGACCGCCGCACCACTGGCGGCCGGTCCCAGCACCGTTAGGGTGGCGGGCGGACGGAAGTCCACCCGCCATCCTAATGGGCCTCTAAGTCTTCGGGTATCCTGACCATGAATCGTCGCCAAAATGTAAAGAATGGACTGGTGCCAAATAGTAGAAATTAGTAGTATCTTTATTCAGGAGCAAGCAGGTACATGTTCCATCAGCTGTAGTCCCACACCAACTGATCCTCCCTGCCTATTCTAGAATCCTGCTATGTAATATGCTTCCAGTTACCATGACACTGGAAGCATCCATAGCTAGGATACCACAATTGGATGCGTTCCGGACCAAAACACATTTTCCTTTGAGACGTTTGGAAATGAAACAATAATTCCTACAGCAGGATGACGGGTGCTGAATGTGACTGTTTTGTGTGATTTAGTTGTTCCCTGCATCTTCCAATAATGAATCTGTGGAGAATTCCTGGACCCAAGAAGACAGATGTTTTCTCTGGCTTTAATAAGTAGGCTGATGGTCTGGCTATTTTCAAGTATAGCTGATTAGTCACTGCATCAGCTTATTGCTGTCCACTGTACTTCAATTCATCAAAGTGTGGCAGGAGGGCTGTTCTTTTCTCTTTTTTTAGTCCAGCAAACTCATCAGGCCGCTCTAAATGGATCACCCATGTGTTTATGAAATCGGTCAACTCCACTATTGGTTTTCAAGAAAGGACAAGTTCTATTCACTCTGTATGCTGCAGTGAAGTACCTTCAGAGTGCATGGCATAAACTGACACGTTTCTTAATGTAACTCTTTTTAAACGGTATTACTGTTGCACTTTTTGTAGTTTTGCACATGCATTTGCACCCCAGTTCTCATATGCTGCTGAACACCCACCTGCCTTAAGTGATAACTCTCAAGACAGCATAAGATCCATTTGCTGTATATGTTGTAGTGAAGTATTTTGAGAGTGTATGGTACCTGTGGATGAGTTATTTTAATATACTTCCTTTGAAATTGCATTTTTTACAAACTTTATTGTAGTTTTAAACATGCATCTGCACCTGCACATGCATCTGCTGTATAGCCACCTATCCTTTATGATAACAAAATATCGTGCTCTTTTCTCGCTTATGATGATGTGGTACTGTACGGCTATTATCATACATTACTTTGATGAATTGTATTTGTTTTACTGTTTTGTATTACACACTTTAATGAGTTGTAATAACCGAATAAAGTTACAATGTATTCAGACGAATGATGATGATGGAATCAAACTATTCTCAGTAGGCGGGCCAAAGGGCGTGTCAGGAGGGATGCTGTGATGACAGCCTTCTCTTTAATCCCTGGGCAATGGTTTCTATCGGCAGTAAGAGCTACAGCCCTCTAGGCAGCCCAGATTTCACACTTGTAGGAGTGGATAGACAAGAAAGCACACCTCCCTCCTGTTACAGACATACCAGGCACCAGGAAGATACGGCGTGCAACCCTCTATTCAACACAAAAAAAACAATTCTAAGGACAGACACAGAGCTTTGAAATGCATGCATAGCAACACATTTTATATGTGAGTTCAATATAACTTTCTTTAGCAGATTTGAGTTTATCTAATTATGCACTCAGTAGAGTGCACATGTAGTTGACAATGATGATGATTTAGATATGCACCCAGTGAGAAGCAGACATTTTAAGCAAGATAAAATTGTTTTAAATATGTAGTAATTGAAAGGAAAAAGTATGTTGATTTATATATGCAAACAGCGTGAGGCTAAAGTTTTGAGCAAAAGTATATTGATATAAGTAGGCACACAGTGTGGACAAAATAACGGGGAGAGCCTGGCAGGCAACAGAGTTTTGTGATGATGGTGACAGCAAAGTCTTAACGAGTGAGGCATCAAAAGAGGGGATGCTCACAACCTCAATTGGCAAAAGATGTGCCAAGATTTGAAGCAGGAGATAATAAAAATTAGTGGCATGTGAAGTGGCAATATAGATCCATGGGATAGACAAGAAACACTGGAGTACAGTGTTATAGGGTGTGTCTACCAGGCACAGAGTGCAGCTCTGAACCTAGCTGAAACAGAGGAGAAAAAGTACACTCACATGGTGTGGAAAGGTTTAGGCCTATCTCCTAGCAGTATCTGTGAATGTTTCGAGACACTCACAGGGATTTCACAGCAATCCTGGGAATATGTTGCGTCTACTTCATAAAAATCAATGGCGGCATGGGTGATGGGCTGTATAGTCTGATTACGAAAAAGCACATTATAAGTATTTGTTTTACAGAGCTGCACCAGCATCTAGTGAACTTCCAGCTCACTAACCCAGGAAGCTTGGGAGATAGGCTGACACCAAAGTATGCACAAAGGATGAATCCACAAGAACGATGTCGTATCTTCCAAATAACTCGAGTCCAATAAAGTAGATTTAAGTAGGATTCTTTATTTCCAGCCCCTGCTTAACAGGCACATCCAGCACGAACGGTCTCTCAGCAGAACTAACAGCAAGGAGAATGCTAACTACATAAAACCATTCTATAGTTCTAGATTGTTAGTACAATTCTAATATTGACTTACAATTTACCCATGAAGCACAATACTACACAATCCCCCCTCTAAAAAGGAAAACAAAAAAAACAACAAAAAAAACTTAACTACAATCAAACATTTAGAGACATTTGGGTTTCTTAACAATCCTCCCGCTAGAAGTTTTATTATAACATTCTTATAACAGGAGGGTACAACAGAGGATGGAGAATATTGTAAGTTTTCATCTAACACAGGATTGAGATTGGAAAAGGCTTCTCGCGTGTCAGCAAGTTCAGGAACAATAGTACCTCTGTCATCAGTAAGATTTGAATTTCCAATATCCGGAGTGGTATCTAAGGTATCCAACCACCAAAAAGTTTTGCTCTTACACACATTCTCCATTTTACTACCATTGCTAGATGTAACTGGTGCCAGGCGTCTAAAGTGCCAAACTTCACCATTTTGTAACAAGGCAGTGTTATTCATGACCTTTACAACGAGCTTGGGTTCGCTAAATTTGCTTTCTCCCTTGGGAACTTTCTTAGCATTTTTCACACGGACCCATTGACCTTCACACAAACTTACTTGCTTAGTGCCATGCTTTTGGCCGTAGTAGGTTTTGTTTTTCATTTGAGATTCTTTGATACACTCTCTCACTTCAGGTATGTCACACTGAATCATTCCATTCCTATTCAACCATCCAGGATTAATTTTGGAATGAGGAATCCTGCCTCTCATTAAGGAGAAAGGTCTTTTGCCAATAGTACCATGGATAGTACTTCTATAAGCCCAAAGCAACTTCTTCAACTCCTCATCCCAAGATAAATTACTTTTATTGGCAAGTTGAAGAACCCCTTTAATACTGCGGTTGGCTCTCTCAACAATACCATTTCCGCTAGGATGATATAAAGCAGTGAACTTTTGTTGAATGCCAGAAGCAGCTAAATAGTTTTTCATTTCAAAAGATTTGAATTGTACACCATTATCAGATAAAATAAACTCAAGAAAATGTCATCTAAGAATGTGATTACAGTTTTGGTGTTGATTACATTCACTACACATACTTCTAACCACCTGGAAAAAGTGTCTACAAGAACTAAAATATACTTCTGTGAACCATCTTGCCATAAGACTGGTCCCATGAAGTCTATAGCAACTACTTCCCAGGGAAGTTTTGGGCAATTAGGAGAAGATAATGGTGGATTGAACGTTTTGAGGGTTTTATCATAAACTTCACATTTGATGCAAGATCTCACACATCTCTTTACATCAATGTCTATTCTAGGCCACCAATAAAGTTCTTTTAAGCGGAGTTTGGTGCGTGTAATACCTGAATGTCCTTCGTGACATAAATCAAGTATTCTGCTTCTTAAACTCTTCGGAGGAATTACCTTGTCACCTCGTAGGATTAATGAATCACACAGGCTGAGTTCATCCCGAACCTCCCAGAAACCTCTAAGTTCATCATTGACAAACTTTTTATCCATACCACTCCAACCTTTCACAATTAATTGTTTAAGTACAAGTAAGATTTGATCAGAATTTTCAGCTTCAAGCCATTCTTCCTTACTAAAACTACTCTGAGTTTTGTCAAATGAAATAGAGGCAACAGAAAAATCATTCGAAGAATTCTTATCCACTTCAGTTAATGGTAGGGACAAACGGCTTAAGAAGTCAGCAGTAAAATATTTGACACCAAGTACATATTGTATATCATACATGAAGTCTTGTAGTCTCATAGAGAGTCTAGCAATTCTAGCTGGGGCATTGGTTAAACCCTCAGTGGTTAGTAGTTTAGTAAGGGGCTTGTGGTCACAACGTAAGACAAATTTCCTGCCCCATAGAAATTTCCTGAAATGTTCTAGGGCCTAAACACAAGCTAAGGTCTCACGTTCGACTACAGAATAACGTTCTTCAGTGGGGGTGAGGGAATGTGATGCAAAGGCGATGATAACTTCCTTATTATTGTCATCTAATTGGGTTAAGACACTTCCTAAGCCTTTGCTACTAGCATCAGTAGTGACGATAGTATTTGCAAAAGGGTCGAAACCTTGAAGATTAGGTGCCTGAGCAATTGCTTTCTTTATCTCTTCAAAAGATCGTTGACAAGAAGTACACCAAGTAAATTGTACCTTGTTTTTAAGCAGGGACCTCATGACATGAGTTTTTTCAGAAAACTTATCTACAAACTTAGAATAAAATTCTGCAAGTCCCAAGAAAGATCTGAGATCTTCCTTGGACTTTGGTGCAGGAGCTTCAATAATGGCATTTACCAAACTGGTTTTAGGTCTAATGCCCAAAGAACTGACTTCGTGTCCCAGGTAAGTAACTTTCTTTTCAGCAAATCTGCATTTAGAGAGTTCTGCTGTCACTCCCTTGTCCTGTAATATACTCATTACTTTTCTTAAACGTTCATCATGGACTTTCTTGTTAGCTCCCATAACCAGGATTTCATCCTGGAAAAACACTACTCCTTGCATATCACCAAACAACTTGTACATGAGTCTCTGGAATACCGCAGCTGCGGATGCCAACCCGAATGGCATGCGGCGAAACTGAAAACAACCAAAGGGGGTGCAGAAAGCTGTAAAATGTTTACTCATAGGATGCAGAGAGATCTGGTGGTATGCACAGGAAAGATCAATGGTTGAAAACCATTTAGCACCTTTAGTTAATGAAAGCATTTCATCAATCCTCGGAAGAGGAAACTGATCTATTATAATATTATCATTCAAATATCTTAAATCAATACACATGCGAATTTTCCCATTGGCACGTCTGGCAATCACGATGGGAGAAATCCAGTCAGGCGCCTCTACTAGTTCAATTATTTCAGCATCCTGTAATTTTTGAGTTCTTTTTTACTTCATCTCGTACGATTAGAGGAATATGACGTACCTTGTGAATTTTGGAAACAGCATTGGGTTAGACCAGAATCTTGTGTGTAAAACCATCAGGTTTCCCAATGCCACCACCAAAAACTTTAGGAAATTCTTCCAAAACCCACTTTTTAGTATTCTCAGCATCACACATAACTAAGACTTGTTCGGGCTGCTAGGATCCAAGATAATATTAAGTGAACGTTGATCCTTCCACCCTAGAACCGAAGGTCCATCAGTAGCTACATATAATTTGCATAACGCTCTTCTACCTTTGAATTCAAACATGAGAGATCTATAGCTTAGCATTTCAATTTTTTGTCCAGTAAAGCTTTCTGGATTTACATCAGTAGGCTGCAAATGAGAACCAATGGTGTTAGCGAATTTATCATCCCAAATAGATCGAGCAATGATGGTGAATGGAGACCCCGAATCTGCTGCAACCTGCAGAGTTATACCACTAAAAGAAATCATGCATAAAGGTTTGTTACTATCACCACCGGTAATGTTTATAACAACATGCTTCATTGTACTAGCGGAAATAATGTCAGAGTTCTCAGGAGATTCATCAACTTCATTATTATCTGATAAGTCTGAACCATTATCTGTAATACAGGTAACACGAGACTTTTGGAACATTTCCTTCTGCAAACTTTAGAGAAATGACCTATAATTCCACATTCAAGACATTTAGCTGATTTTGCGGGACATCTGTCAAATCTTGCAGTATGAGATGTGCTTCCACATCTATAACACACGAAACCTGATTGGGTGATGCTCTCTTCCTTCCTAAAGTCGGTGTTTTGATATGACCTCAGGTTGGTATTTTGATATGGCCTTTGCTGTTTGTAAGTAGGAGTCTTTTCTCTTTTATTGTCACTAATCTTGTTAACAGATACAGCCTCATTGGAAAGAGTTACAGCTTTAGCACATCTTTCAGAAAGTTCCGCTTTTAACCAAAGTAATGATATCCTTGAGACTCGCTTCACCTTCAATCCACAGCCTGTCTTGGATACTTTTGTTTTTGGTGCACATAACCACTTGATCCCTGATCATGTCATCGTGTAAGGTGCCAAATTTGCATTTAATAGCTACATTTTGTAATGCAGACACATAATCTTCAATTAACTCATTGGTGTCTTGTTTACGTTTATAGAATGTGCGTCTGGATACAGCCACACATACAACTGGTGAGTAATGGTCATCAAGATCAGCTATTGCGCATTTGAAAACATCTAAGTCACCACTTCTTTCTATTTTCTGCATTTGATTGAATACCCTGAGACCTTCAGGTCCTAAACAGTGCATCAAAATTCTTTTTTCCTCTCCGGAGACATGACGCTTCCATTGTCTTCAAGAGTGGCAATATCATTAACAAAATATTCCTTCCACTCCTGCCATTTTACATTAGGTTCCCCTGGACTGGTTAAGAATTCTTTGGGGTTATTGAGATTGATGCTGACACTTAAGGTTTGTGCAGAGTTGGCTGCTATAGACGTTGTGCTGGAATTTCCTTCCATTTGGTATTAAACAACTGTGTAACAATAAATAATGAGCAAAGGAATTTATAAGTAAATAAAAAAAATAAAAAAATCTTACTGCAATGTATAAGCAGAGTGTAAACCGCTAGCACCAACCGCTGAATTTTCTTCAGAAAACGGTTGAAATTTGCAGGAATCGCTGGAGTAAATGAACAATGTAGTCGATGAAATAAACACTCGGTATTTCTGAAGAGAGAAAACAAAGATGGCCGCTGGGGTCATGCAGCGTGACCTCGTACTTTTGAGTGCTGTGACGTTGAGACGTTGTGGCGTATAGTAAGCCAGGAACACAATCGGTGGAACGCAGGAGGAGGTGCGTAGAACAGACGTCCTCGCGTTCAAGAAAACTGCGCGTGGAATGGCAGTTGAAGGCGAATTAAATGTAAGCAAAGCGCCGCTTGCAGAGGTGCAGAAGAAGGAAAACAAAACAAAATTTAAACTCACGAATTGGTAGAGTTCATCAGCAATGTTCCTTTTTTGGTGGTTGCGTGTGAATTTTAAATAAACACACTTTGTATAAAATGTAGAATTCACGGTGTGGTGAAATCGGACACAAAGGATTTTCTTGTAAGCAGTTGGCAGGGGTTGGATCATCAATCATCGCCAAAACAATGTTGTATCTTCCAAATAACTCGAGTCCAATAAAGTAGTTTCAAGTTGGATTTTTTATTTCCAGCCCCTGCATAACAGGCACATCCAGCACAAATGGTCTCTCAGCAGGACTAACAGCAAGGAGAATGCTAACTACATAAAACCATTCTATAGTTCTAGATTGTTAGCACAATTCAAATATTGACTTACAACTTACCCATGAAGCACAATACTACAAGGTATGCATGAGATCCCAGGCAAAAAAACAACAGTAATGACCACTTATTGCCAGCAGCTACAGAAAAGGAATGCAGCGTGTGGTGCTTTGATTGTCTTTAGAAAATGCATAAGGTAGCAAACTCCTTGTGTCCCAAGAAAGCATACTCAAACAGCCAATCTACAGGGATAGCTAATGTGGCGATGGATTAGAACTAATTTTTAAGAGGGTAGGGATCAGTGTGCCATTGTGTCCCTAAGGCATCGAGTAGTGTCATCCCGGAAAAAAGTGCAATATTTTTCTCACCTAACGTATTCAAACACTGCAGGGATCGAGTGTGATAAATAGCACCCAGTCATATTTACTGCACTGGAAATGGGACATACGTGGATTTTAGTGCTTACTGCACCAAACTCCACATTGCCTGTTATAGGAAAGTGCCATATTTGACATGGTCGCACCCATTTTTTGCCCACTGGTACTGATGTCCTTGACTGGATGTGCACTGGGTCCCGGCTGAACAAGCCCCAGTGTCAGTGTTCTTTCCCTAGAAACATTTCAAGTGTTCAATTGTAACCCAATTGGCAAGAACTTTAGCACCCTTGCAAGTCCCTGGTAAATGGTATCTATGGTAGCCAGGGCATGGGTATTAAAGAGGGTCCCTGTGGGCTGCAGCATGTATTATGCCACCCAAAGGGACCACCACAAAAGCTGCATGCAGACTGCCACTGCAAACCCTTCCGAAAACACATTGCACACTCCCTGTGTGCAATGCCAAAACACTGAATACCTATATGTAAGTCACCCCTACAGCAGGCCTTAAAGCCCTAAGGCAAGTTGCTATATAATCCATGTGAGGGCATATCTGCATGAGCAGGTATTCCCCTGTGATGCCTAGATCCATTACTAGGGCTTTGCAAGTGATCAGGCAGCCATGTTATGGGTATGCACTGGGCATTGGTCATTACGAGTTATCGAGCTACGCAATGGCTGTACTGAAAATAATGGTGTTTGGTATTAAACACCTCATTAAAAAAATCTATACTGATGACAGTATCAGATTTATTGTAACATGCACCCAGAAGGCACCTTAGAGGTGCCCCTGAAAACCTACTAGGCCTCTAGTGTGCTGGCTGACTGGTATCGCCCAGTCCCTTGAAGGACTGTTCCAAACCCTTGGAGGACTGTTCTCCCCTTCAACAATCAAGCAGCATCTCTCTTGGGCTGAAGGAGCCATCCCCCTGCATCTGCAGGCACTGACAGCATCAGCCCGGTCCACTGTGTTACTGGTCATCGGGCCCGCCGAGGGAGCAGCACTTCAGGAAGAGGTCTTCGTGGCTCTAGGAGGTCAGATCCATACCAGTGCCAAGTTTGAGATGCCAAGCACTCTAGGAGTCGCCCAGCGCCAATACTCTGGGAACTGGAGCAATTTCCACAGTCAAGGCTTGTTGTGTGTCCAGTCTGGACACCACTGACGCCCACACATGACCTGCCATTGAGGGACTTCAGGATCCATGAATCCTTTGCCGAAAGTGGCCCTGCTGCACTGTTTTCTCCCCTTCTCCAGGTCACCAAAGCCAAGTGAGAGCCTCTAACTACAGTGATACGCCGGACAAAACACCTCTATACCTGAGCCCTCAAGCCCGGGTTCACATAAACCAACTGTGTCCCTGTACTCCAGAGAGCCTCAAAAGCCAAACCCCCTTTTAGGTTCTGCCAAAATTGTCCTCAAGTCCCCACTTGCAGCCTTTCTTTTGCAGGTACTTCTTCCATAGACTGTAACAGATAGTGCTCGAGGCTATCAATGCCACCAGCACTTCTGCAACCGGACTCACCAGGGTACTTAAAACCGAACTGCTGGTGGCTTCTTGGACCTTGGCCCCTAAGCACCTTAATTCCTAGAAGGCACCCTCCAAAAACATGTGCAAGTATAACTATGCAGTATATGTTTCTCACATAGGATAACATTACCTCGCTCGAGGCTCATACCTCAAAACTGTTATTCAACTGTATTTTCTATTGCTACAAAAATCTAGAACTCCACAAGTACTTACCTGATTCCGATGATCTTGGTGTCTAAATGTATATACAAATCTGTGTTATTTTTCTAAATTGGTCTCAAATTTTCTTCTTGAGTGTGTGTTTTATTTATTTACTCTGTGCAACAAATGCTTAACACTATCCTCCCATAAGCCTGAGCTGCTCACCCAACAAATAGAGCACTAGGTATTAATAATTTAATCCCTGTAAACCAATAAGGATCGCCTGTACTTTTTGCATGGTGTGCCCTTACATTGGCACTACCACACAAAAAGGCCAGCTTCCTATATTGGTGGGTCAGTGGTGGAGTACAAGACTTTGTGCTTGCTGATACCACTTGGTCAATAGGTGCTTCCATGAAGAAATCCACTATTGACATTTGTCAAAAATATTTTTTTTCAGATTTTTTGATTCTTGAAAATGTTCTAATCTGAACTGTTAGGGCCTTGTGTTAACTCCCTCAGTCAAGTGTTTTAGAAATTTCAAAAGTGCAATAATAAGTTAGACCTCAATAGTCTTTTAGGCCTTTTTGTCAATTTTCGCTACCAACTGTACTAAAAATCTAAAAATGTCTGGCCCAGAGGAGATAGTCGAGGAACTCAACCTGACCCTGTATCTGCATCTTAGTATGAAGCAGTTAAGGAACATCTGTACAGCCAGCAAAATCAAAACTGGGTCAAACTCTACAAAAACAAAGCTCCAGGTTCTCCTTAAAGTGTTTGATGCAACCTATTTAACAGAAGATCTTGACACCCCTCTAGAAGAGGAAGAGGAGGTCAGTGACCATGACAGTGGGGACAGTAATCCAGGAGATGGTCCCCCTAAACTCACTAGAGAAGGCTATGAGATACCCTCTCACATCTACCCTAAAACTGTAGCTCAAGTGCCTTCCCCTACTGGGGGTAGGTCAGGTCACTCAAAGCTCAGGGAAGAGCTAGATGATAAAAAAGCAATTCTCGAGAGACTAGCCAGAAGAGCAGCCCTTGAAGCCAATATCCTGGCTATAGAAAGAGAAAGGGATGAGATGGGTCTAGAGCCCATGAGTGGTGGCAGCAATAAACTAAACAGAGAAAGAGGGGAAAATTGTGATCCCAAAATCACCAAATGGATTGTCCCCAAATATGTTGAAGATGATGATATCACAAAGTGGTTTACAGCCTCTGAGAGGGCTTGTAAAATGAGGAAATTACATCAGAGACACTGGGGCTCTCTATTGTGGACGGTATTCTCAGGAAAGTGCAGGGATATACTATTGACACTGGATGAGGAAGATGCTGAGTCTTATGACTTCATGATGAACACCCTAATTGAGGGCTTTGGACTCACCACTGAGGAGTACAGGATTAAGTTCAGGGAGACTCACAAAACCTCAAGTCAGTCCTGGGTAGATTTTGTTGACTCCTCAGTGAAAACACTAGGAGGCTGGTTAGTAGGCAGCAAGGTGCAAAAGTATGAAGGGCTTCATACTTTGATAATGAAAGAGCATCTGTTAAGTAATTGTACATCTGAAAAACTGCATCAGTACCTAGTGGACTTAGGGTCGGTCTCTTCCCAAGAGCTGGGGAAGAAGACTGACCACTAGGTCAAAACATGGGTGTCCAGAAAGACCCAATGTGGTGGTGACCAAAGGCAAGGGGTTACTGCTCCCCCCTAAGGGAAAGCTGTGGGACACAAAGGGGAAAAACCCAAGGAGTCTTCCAAAGGCCCTCAGGAGGGTAGGCCCCAAGACGCTTCCCAATAAAAGGGTGGGTACCAGGGTAAGAACTGTGATCCCAAAAAGGCTATTTTCCATCTCTACAAGATGAATGGTCACCAAACTAGGGACTCTTCCTGCCCTAAAACGGTTTCCGCTAGTCAAACACCTTCAGAGTTGTTAGTCTCCAGATGGGACCCTAGGTGAGCCGCGGCCGCTGCAGGTACGACAGGTGGGGCGGTGGGGCCAGGTGAGGGGGGATTTTGAGAGACGACCACGAGGAAAAATTAAATAAATAATAAAGTTTCCCTCATGGTCGTCTCTCAAAATGCCCCCTCACCTGGCAGCACCGCTCTTACCTGCAGCAGCAGCGGCTGGTGAGCCCTGACCAGGTCAGAGAGCAGAATGAAGCTACTTTAAACTCAAAGGGAGGGGTGGATATGGCTATCCTGGCTGTCTGGCCCAGTAACCTGGAGAAGTACAGATTAAAGTCACATATCAATGGGGTTGAAGTAGACACACTGAGGGATATAGGTGCAAGTGTCACTATGGTGACTGAAAAACTGATATCCTCAGAGCAGTACTTTACTGGACAGACATATTCAGTTATCAGTGCTGATAAGATTGTCATGGTTCATTGCATGGCGACCTTGGAATGGGGAGGGGTTACTGGCTAAATGTAGGTGGTCGTGTCCTCTACAATTCCTATAGAATGTCTGCTAGGTAATGATCTGGAGGCCTCAGTATGAGCTGAGGAAGCAAGGAGAACCCATGCAGCCATGCTGGGAATACCTGAATGGGTGTGTGTAAAAGCAAGAGCACAAAGCAAAGTCCAGGGTGAAAAAGAGGCATTGGAGCCTGGAATAATGGCCCAGTCCTCACAGAGAAAAGGGAAGTAGGCTGGGAAACCAACGTCTGAGGAGAAACAAGCTCAGGTCCCCTCTCTACAGGGAAAAGACCTGTAAGCCCTTGAGGGAAATAAGCCCCAGGGACTTGGGCCTTACACGGCCGAGCTCCTACACCAGGGGCAGATGACCTGTTACACTCTTGAGAGCCTGAGACAGCAAGCTGCTGACCAGGAAAAGGGAGATGTGAGTGGCTCCCATAGAACCTATTGGGAGGAGGGACTGCTGAATACTAAGGCCGGAGACCCCAAACCTGGCGCGTGGTAGTGCCTCAGCAGTACAGAGAGTTCTTACTTACCGTAGCACGACATCCCCCTAGCTGGACCTCTTGACCAAACTAAAACTTGGAGTATGTTAGTAACTCACTTCTACTGGCCAGGTATGTCCCAGAAAGTGAAGGAGTTTTGTAACTTCTGTGTTACCTGTCAAGCTAGTGGCAAGATAGGTAGCAAACCAAAGGCACCTTAATTCCACTACCAGTGGTTGGAGTACCATTTTAAAGGGTAGGGATTGACATTGTTGGCCCCTTGAGCCTCATCCAGCATCAGTACACAGATTTATACTGGTGCTAGTGGATCATGCCACCAGGTATCCTAAAGCAATTCCCCTTAGGGCTGTCACTGCTCCTTGCAGTTGCCAGGATCCTCTTAAGTATTTCTACAAGAGTGGATTTCCTGAGGAGGTGGTTTCAGAAAGAGGTAGTAACTTCATGTCTGCTTACCTAAATGCCACATGGAATGCATGTGGTGTGACTTACAAGTGCACTACCTCATATCACCCACAAAACCAATGGTCCGGTTGACAGATTCAACAAGACCATGAAAGGTATGATCACTGGACTCCCTGAAAAACTCGGAAGGAAATGGGATGTCTTTTTGCCATGCCTGCTTTTCACCTACAGAGAGGTGCCACAAAAAAGAGTGGGCTTCAGTCCCTTTGGGCTTCTGTTTGGCCATCCTATTAGGGTACCACTGAGTCTAGTGAGGGAAGGCTGAGAGAAGCCTCTCAAAGAGCCCAAACTTGACATTGTGCATTATGTGTTTGGCCTTAGTTCCAGGATGGCTGAGTACATGGAGAATGCAAACAAAAACATTGAGGCAAGCCAGTAGCTCCAGAAGCAATGGTTTGACCAAAATGCTGACTGAGTTTCAGCCGAGACAGAAGGTATGGGTTTTGGACCCTGTGACACCTAGGGCCCTCCAGGACAAATGGAGTGGCCCCTACCCTATCCTAGAAAGAAAATGTGATGCCTGGTTGATGTAGGCACTTACAGGAGCCCCCACATGGTCATCCAAGTGCCCCGCCTAAAACCTTTTCATGACAGGGCTCATGTGACCATGCTGATAGTCACTGATGGGGATCAGGAAGAAGAGAGTGAACCTCTCCCTGACATCCTCTCCAACCACTCTGAAGATGGGTCGGTTGAGGGAGTTGTCTTTTCAGACACCTTCACTGCCCAACAGCAAACTGACTGCAGGCAAGTCCTAAGGCAGTATGCTGAGCTCTTTCCTTTTACCCCTGGTCAGACAACCTGATGTACACATGATACAGCCAGTGAGGATAGCCTACCAGTCAAAAGACAAATGTATGGGGAGTCTGATCAAGTTGAGGAAAGCATCAGATCTGAAGGCACCAAGATGCTCGAGTTAGTGATTGAGCCCTCTGAAACCAAGCAGAAATCAGCATTCTCCACCCCAGATGGGCATTACTAGTTTACTGTGATGCCCTTTGGTTTAAAGAATGCCTCTGTGACATTCTAAAAGCTTGTGAGCAAAGTCCTGGCTGGGATGGAGTCTTTTAGTGCAACATATCTTGATGATACTGCTGTCTATATCTCCACTTGGCAGGATCCCCTGATCCACCTGGGAAAGTTCGTTGAGGCCCTGCAGAAGGCAGGACTCACTATCAAGGCAAGCAAGTGCCAGATATGACAGGGCTCAGTTGAATACTTGGGGCAACTTGAAGGTGGAGGCCAACTTCAACTTGTACAGCTCAAGATCGAGACTATTCAGGGCTGGAAGGCTCCAACCACCCAGACTCAAGTCAGGGTATTCCTTGGCTTAACTGGGTACTACAGGATGTTTGTGAAGGGGTATGGTACTATTGCGGCATCCCTCACAGAACAACCCAAGAAAGCAAACTGGACAGTGAAGTGTGAGGAAAAGGCTTTTGACACTCTGAAGGAAGCAATGTGTTCAGCACACATTCTAAAAGCTCCAGATTATATAAAGCAGTTCATTGTGCAGACTGATGCCTCTGAGCATGGGATAGGAGTGGTCCTACCCAAGACCAGCGATGATGGCCAGGACCAGCCTTTTGCTTTAATAAGCAGAAGGTTACTCCCCAGGGAACAGGGTTGAAGTGCAATTGAGAGGGAATGGACTTCACAGTGGAACACATACCTGGTACTGTTCATGCCAATGCAGATGACTTTTCCAGATTCTTCCACTTAGGCAATGAAGACTCTCTTGGGCAAAGTTAGTCTCATTCCCCTTTATTTGGGGGAGGGGGTTGTGTAGGAAAGTGACATTTTTGACATGGTCACCCCCACTTTTTGCCCACTGGTACTGATGTTCTTGACTGGATGTGCACTGGGTCCCTGCTGAACAGGCCCCAGTGCCAGTGCTCTTTCCCTAAAACAATTTCAAGTTTTCAATTGTAACCTGATTGGCAAGGACTTTAGCTCCCTTGTAAGTCCCTGGTAAATGGTACCTATGGAACCCAGGGCATGGATACTGAAGAGGGTCCCTATGGGCTGCAGCATGTATAATGGCCACCAAAGGGTCCCCCACAAAAGCTGCATGAAGACTACCACTGCAGGGTGCGTAAAAGGGTGCAAGTTCTTCTAAAAAACACAACTTTTCTCACTCCCTGTGTGCAAGGCCCAAATACACCGAATGCCTTATATGTAAGTCACCCATACAGCAGGCCTCACAGCCCTAAGGCAGGCTGCTCTATAATCCATGTGAGGTCATATCTGCATGAGCAGGTATGACCCTGTGATGCCTAGTTCCATTACTAGGCGATACCAAAGGGGATGACTTGCCACTGGATTCAAGCAAGCCTGGCTGATGACGGCTGAAATGCCAGAAACCGGTCCTAGGATGCTTGTTTCCGGTCCAGGGAAGACATGGCTTGGCAGTTCGGCGCTGGACTGTTCCCATGAGGCACAGGGTCAGACTGATTTGCATATGGCCATGTCTGAACTGGGGTGGTGGAGTGAGCTAAAGAATGATGATGGATTAAACCCTAGATCAGTTGACTGGGGGTGAGTGTTTGATTGGCTCAAGCGCTCGTCCATCATCCCCTTTTGTATCGCTTTAGTCGCCATAAGTTGGCGGGGGTATGCCCAGACGTGGGTCCCTTGCTCACTTTGCCACTGGATTCAAGCAAGCCTGGCTGATGACGGCTGAAATGCCAGAAACCGGTCCTAGGATGCTTGTTTCCGGTCCAGGGAAGACATGCGGCTTGGCAGTTCGGCGCTGGACTGTTCCCATGAGGCACAGGGTCAGACTGATTTGCATATGGTCATGTCTGAACTGGGGTGGTGGAGTGAGCTAAAGAATGATGATGGATTAAACCCAGATCAGTTGACTGGGGGTGAGTGTTTGATTGGCTCAAGCGTTCCGTCCATCATCCCTTTTGTATCGCTTTGGTCGCCCTAAGTTGGCGAGGGTATTCCCAGACGTGGGTCCCTTGCTCACTTTGCCACTGGATTCAAGCAAGCCTGGCTGATGACGGCTGAAATGCCAGAAACCGGTCCTAGGATGCTTGTTTCCTGGTCCAGGGAAGACATGGCTTGGCAGTTCGGCGCTGGACTGTTCCCATGAGGCACAGGGTCAGACTGATTTGCATATGGCCATGTCTGAACTGGGGTGGTGGAGTGAGCTAAAGAATGATGATGGATTAAACCCAGATCAGTTGACTGGGGGTGAGTGTTTGATTGGCTCAAACGTTCCGTCCATCATCCCCTTTTGTATCGCTTTGGTCGCCCTAAGTTGGCGGGGGTATGCCCAGACGTGGGTCCCTTGCTCACTTTGCCACTGGATTCAAGCAAGCCTGGCTGATGACGGTGGAAATGCCAGAAACCGGTCCTAGGATGCTTGTTACCGGTCCAGGGAAGACATGGCTTGGCAGTTCGGCGCTGGACTGTTCCCATGAGGCACAGGGTCAGACTGATTTGCATATGGCCATGTCTGAACTGGGGTGGTGGAGTGAGCTAAAGAATGATGATGGATTAAACCCAGATCAGTTGACTGGGGGTGAGTGTTTGATTGGCTCAAACGTTCCGTCCATCATCCCCTTTTATATCGCTTTGGTCGCCCCTAAGTTGGCGGGGGTATGCCCAGACGTGGGTCCCTTGCTCACTTTGCCACTGGATTCAAGCAAGCCTGGCTGATGACGGCTGAAATGCCAGAAACCGGTCCTAGGATGCTTGTTTCCGGTCCAGGGAAGACATGGCTTGGCAGTTCGGGCGCTGGACTGTTCCCATGAGGCACAGGGGTCAGACTGATTTGCATATGGCCATGTCTGAACTGGGGGTGGTGGAGTGAGCTAAAGAATGATGATGGATTAAACCCAGATCAGTTGACTGGGGGTGAAGGTGTTTGATTGGCTCAAACGTTCCGTCCATCATCCCCTTTGTATCGCTTTGGTCGCCCTAAGTTGGCGGGGTGTATGCCCAGACGTGGGTCCCTTGCTCACTTTGCCACTGAATTCAAGCAAGCCTGGCTGATGACGGCTGAAATGCCAGAAACCGGTCCTAGGATGCTTGTTTCCGGTCCAGGAAGACATGGCTTGGCAGTTCGGCGCTGGACTGTTCCTCATGAGGCACAGGGTCAGACTGATTTACATATGGCCATGTCTGAACTGGGGTGGTGGAGTGAGCTAAAGAATGATGATGGATTAAACCCAGATCAGTTGACTGGGGGTGAGTGTTTGATTGGCTCAAACGTTCCGGTCCATCATCCCCTTTGTACTCGCTTTGGTCGCCCTAAGTTGGCGGGGTATGCCCAGACTCTGGGTCCCTTGCTCACTTTGCCACTGGATTCAAGCAAGCCTGGCTGATGACGGCTGAAATGCCAGAAACCGGTCCTAGGATGCTTGTTTCCCGGTCCAGGGAAGACATGGCTTGGCAGTTCGGGCGCTGGACTGTTCCCATGAGGCACAGGGTCAGACTGATTTGCATATGGCCATGTCTGAACTGGGGTGGTGGAGTGAGCTAAAGAATGATGATGGATTAAACCCAGATCAGTTGACTGGGGGTGAGTGTTTGATTGGCTCAAACGTTCCGTCCATCATCCCCTTTTGTATCGCAGTTCCATTACTAGGGCATTGCAAGTGATCAGGCAGGCATGTTAAGGGTATGTACTGGTCATACATAATGGCTGCACTGAAAATAATGGAGTTTAGTATCAAATACCTCATCTCCATAAATCTGCACTGATGCCAGTATCAGATTTATTGTGACAAGCAGAGTGGCTAGTGAAATCAGCATATCAAGGACAGAGGCTTCAAAGCCTCTGCCGCATTGCATATGCAGCCATGGCTTCCCCCAGACTTGGGGAACACCACCACCTGACTTGAGGCCCGTTTCGCACCACAGCAGGCAGAAAAATTAGATAGTCAGAAGGTATGTCACACTTACAGGCTAGACACACCCCTAAAGTGGGCCACCTGAAGTGGACAGACAAGAAAGGGTTTCATCATCTTGGATTTGAAGAAACTATGAACTCTGGGTCAGAAATATGCCCACTCTCTACAGGAAGTGTTCATATGGTGGGTGTAGTCACCCCAGGGGTAAGTAGCCCATTGGTTATTACCCTGCACTCCACTAAATGCCCCTTGAGTCAGTATTTGGGAGACCCCCTAACACCAGGAGCTCAGATTTGTCTATTGGGAAATGAAGGAAGGACAAAGAAGAGCCGAAGTTGTGAGAACAGAGGTCCTGCACCAAAATTGGCACCAAACCCTGTCTGGCTGTTTGCACCACGACAATCACAAAGACCGACTCATCCAGAAGCTGAACAGCCTCCCCAAACCCTTGGAGGACTGTCCTTCCCTTCAACAACTAAGCAGCAACTCCCTTGGGGTGGAGGAGCCATCCTTCTGCATGTGCAGGCACTGGCGGCATTTGCTCGGTCCACCGTGTTGCTGGCCATCAGACCTATAGAGAGAGCAGCACTTCAACAAGAGGTCTTCGTGGCTCTAGGAGGTCCTATCTGTCTCCCTGCTGAGTTTGGAGATGCCAGGCCCACCAGGAGCCACCCAGCACCAATTCCCTGGGTACCAGAGCAGTTGCTACAACCAAGGCTTGTTGCATGTCCAGTCCGGACACCACCAATGCTGACACTGACCTGCCGTCGAGGGACTTCAGGATCCAAGAGCCTTCACCGAGAGTGGCCCTGCTGTCCTGTTTTTTCCCCCTCTCCAGGTCACCAAAGCCAAGTGAGAGCCTCTAACTACAGTGACCAGCCGGACAAAACAACTTTGCACCAAAGCTCCCCAGCCCGGGTTCACATGCTCCAGAGACCCTCAAGAGCCAAGCCTCCTTTGAGTCCTGTCGGTATTGTCCCCAAGTCCCCACTTGAAGCCTTTCTTTTGCATGTACTTCTTCTATAGATTTTAATGTGTAGCGCTCGAGTCTACCAATGCAACCAGGATCTCTGCACCCGGACTCACCAAGGCATGTAAAACCGAACTGCTCTTGGGTTCTTGGACCTTGGCCCCCAAGCACCTTAAGTCCTAGAAGGCACCCTCCAAAAACATTTGCAAGTATATCTATGCAGTGTAGGTTTCTCCCATGTGATAACATTACCGCATTCTAGGCTCATACCTCAAAAATCTTATTCAACTGTAATTTCTATTGCTACAAAAATCTATAACTCTGCAAGTACTAACCTCATTCCGTTTATCTTCGTGTCTAAAGTTATATAAAAATCTGTGTTATTTTTCTAAATTGGTCTTGCATTTTCTTCTTGAGTGTGTGTTTCATTTATTGACTCTATGGGGTCCATTAGTATGTCGGGCGGATCGCCACCGCCCCGCATGGCGGTGGCGATCCGCCCGACATATTCCTCCGCCCGCATGTAAATTCCCCCCACCATATTACTATGGCGGGGGGGACCCCGGCGGACGGAAAGACCGTCCGCCGGTTTTCCGCCTGGCCCGGGCGGAAAAGCTGTTAATATGGTGGCGGTGTCTGGTAGACACCGCCATCCATATTATGATACATGCGGGGCTATGCCTTTCCATGGCGGCGTTGGCATGCGGTCTTCTACATTGGGGGCCCGTAGGATTCTGGGGGGTGGGGGGTGCACATGGGGGATACCATTCAATGTACAACGTGGCAGGCACCGCGCGGAGCCTGTCACGTTGTGCATTGAAACGCACAACTTGCATTTTTGGCATTGTGGCGCCGCAATGTCAGAAATGCGGGATGCGCCCGCCAGTGTGGCGGGCGCATCCTAATGGCATGTGCGGGACCGCCGCATGCATTGCGGGCGGTCCCATTTCCCGGGGGTATCCGCCCGCCATGCTAATGACCCCCTATGTGTGCAACAAATGCTTAACACTACCCTCTGATAAGCATAAGCTGCTTGCCAACACTACCACAAATAGAGCACTTGGGATTATTAATTTAAGCCCTTTAAACGAATAAGGGTCGTCTGTACTTTTTGCATGGTGTGCCCTTAAATTGGCACTAGCACATAAAAAGGCCTGCTTCCTACAGCTGTTATTTTTCGAACATTTCTCCCAGGTAAATTTTGGCAGCTTTTACCTGCCGAAATTTAAGTGGGGTGGACAGTGCTTGACACACAGCTTGGAATTGTGATATGGGCGGTAACAGGAGTTACCAGACGTATTGCAATTATTCTCTTCAAATTAATCAGGGCCATATTTTGGAGTTTGACTCTGAAGGTATGCTGGTAATTCCAGAGAATTCTGAGAAAGTGCTTTCAGAAGATGTCTGTAAGAAAGGAACCTCACTTCTGCCATTTTGGAGATTGACCTCAGTGAGGATTTGCAGTATGGGAAAAATGAAGTGCTGAAAGAAGGATGTGCCTTCTCACTACACCAGAGCATTCCTGGTACTGTATGGACATCTGACGAAAAGATGAACTTTCAACTTATATGGACATGGGTTTTCAATGGCTAGACATAAATGATTATAACTTCATGACAAGTTTCCCATAATACATAATGTATTGGTGTATTGATTCTTTTGTTGAGATATATCAGCAGGATCACTGACAGAATATCGACCACCACAATATCGACTTACACAAATATCGGGACATAAATATCGTTGTCAAAAATATCGACCTGATATCTTTATAATGGCAAGTACAAAAATATTGGAAAAAAATATCGTTGTAAAAAATATCAATGTACAAAATATCGTTTTTTTTATATGTATAAAAATATTGTAAAATAAATTAAATATTAAATGTAACTTAAAAAAAATTATTTAGATTTGTTTGTACATTTTAACAATTATAAGTAATAAATGTAATTTAAAAAAATTAACCATATATATATAAAATGTAATATATATATTTACTTAAAAACAATTAAATAATATTTTTAATTAATTTTAAAATGTTATAAATATATTAAAAATTATAAATATATATATATATATAAACCTATAACATAAAAATTAATTAACAAAAATATATATTATAAATTAAAATATTAAAATATTTAGGGGTCGATTCCGATCTCGGCCGGAAGCGCACCTAACACTATTCGTCCGGAAAAAATACAAGCCGAATGCGTGTTTCCCGACTGAATCGTACACTTGTCCGGACGAACAAGTACGATGCGTATAACAACCCAGTTACCGAACGAGCCGTACTCACCCAATCCAGCTCCTGTTCCCCGCCCGAGCCGGATCTGTAAACGCCGATTCGAGCCGCACGGAAGCAAATACACAGCACCTTCCGGCCGGACTAGTACGATGCGCATTCCGTATGCGCCGAACCCGTCGCTACGTCCGGCACGTTTGAGCATCCGGGCAAGCCGTACATAAGCTGCGTTGTGCGCCACAAGATGATCCACGGCTACGGGACGAACAAGCCAGCGACGAGTACGAGTCGAAGACACGAGAAACCCGAACGAGACGATCCAAGCATGAATCCCATTGCGCAGGTCCTACCTATACTCTACATCTATTACCGGGACCGGCACGGACGCGTACGGCGCAGACGGTAAGTCAAACACCAACAATACAAACAAACTACACGTACCCGAAATATGTCACACACACATAGGGATGCACAAATGACGTACACAAGCAACAGCAGAACCATAGGGGTGGGATGGCCAACACCAATGCCATACACACCCTTAGGGGGATGGATGCCTACCACCAACACCACCCTACAACCACCCCTACTCATGGGGTGGCTAGATGCCTGCCACCACCACCACCCCTACTCAGGGGGGGCTGGATGCCTACCACTACCACCACCCCTACTCAGGGGGGCATGGATGCCTGTCACTACTACCATACCCACCCTTAGGGGGCTGGATGCCTGCCACTACTACCACCCCTACTCAGGGGGGCCTGGATGCCTGTCACTACCACCACCCCTAATCATGGGTGCCTGGATGCCTGTCACTACTACCATCCCCACCCTTAGGGGGATGGATGCCTGCCACTACCACCACCCCTATCCAGGGGGGGCTGGATGCCTGTCACTACTACCATCCCCACCCTTAGGGGGATGGATGCCTGCCACTACCACCACCACTATCCAGGGGGCTGGATGCCTGTCACTACTACCATCCCCACTCATGGGGGCTGGATGCCTGTCACTACTACCATCCCCACTCATGGGGGATGGATGCCTACCACTACCATCACCCCTAATCATGGGTGCCTGGATGCCTGTCACTACTACCATCCCCATCCTTAGGGGGATGGATGCCTGCCACTACCACCACCACTATCCAGGGGGCCTGGATGCCTGTCACTACTACCATACCCACCCTTAGGGGCTGGATGCCTGCTACTACTACCACCCCTACTCAGGGGGGCCTGGATGCCTGTCACTACCACCACCCCTAATCATGGGTGCCTGGATGCCTGTCACTACTACCATCCCCACCCTTAGGGGGATGGATGCCTGCCACTACCACCACCCCTATCCAGGGGGGGCTGGATGCCTGTCACTACTACCATCCCCACTCATGGGGGGATGGATGCCTACCACTACCACCACCCCTAATCATGGCTGCCTGAATGCCTGTCACTACTACCATCCCCACCCTTAGGGGGATGGATGCCTGCCACTACCAACACCCCTATCCAGGGGGGGCTGGATGCCTGTCACTACTACCATCCCCACCCTTAGGGGGATGGATGCCTGCCACTACCATCACCCGTACTCAGGGGGGCCTGGATGCCTGTCACTACTACCATCCCCATCCTTAGGGGGATGGATGCCTGTCACTACCACCACCCTTACTCAGGGGGGCCTGGATGCCTGTCACTACCACCACCCCAACTCAGGGGGGCATGGATGCCTGTCACTACTACCATCCCCATCCTTAGCAGGATGGATGCCTGCCACTACCACCACCCCTACTCAGGGGGGCCTGGATGCCTGTCACTACTACCATACCCACCCTTAGGGGGATGGATGCCTGCCACTACCACCACCCCTACTAAGGGGGGCCTGGATGCCTGCCACCACCACCACCCCTACTCAGGGAGGGCTGGATGCCTGTCACTACTACCATCCCCACTCATGGGGGGATGGATGCCTACCACAAACACCACCCCTACTCATAGGAAGGGTAATGCATGACACAACCAGCATACTCCCACATAAGGAATGACAGAACATTACATCCCCCCAACACCCTGACAAGCGTGTGTAGCCTGTGTCAAATGCCTACAAGACTGAACATGACATTGAACATACAATGTGACCCCCTAACACATGTGTCACACATAAATGTGTGTGGCCTCCACAATGCAAGCCGACCATGGCCACTGTGGCAATGGGCTCGAACACCCCATCACCACAGTGACCAAAAGGGAAGTGTGGGGTCCATAGCTGATGCACTTTTTGAACAGTGTGGCAATGGGGCCTAAAGCAGCTGATGCACTTTTTGAACAGTGTGGCAATGGGGCCTAAAGCCCCATCACCACAGTGACCAAACGAAAAGTGTGGTGTCCATAGCTGATGCACATTTTTGAACAGTGTGGCAATGGGGCCTAAAGCCCCATCACCACAGTGACCAAAAGGTAAGTATGGGGTCCATAGCTGATGCAACTTTTGAACAGTGTGGCAATGGTGCCGAAAGCACCATCACCACAGTGATCATAAGGTAAGTGTAGTCATGGTAAAAGCTGCCAAAGCCAAACTGCATGGATGAATCCTGGTCACACAACAACAAACACATCAGTGGCATAGTAGTGCTTGTGTCCCATAGCAACATAGATTGGTCGAGGCAAACAGTGCAGTGTCACTGAAACATCGTTTTGGCCATGTGCATACAAACATCACCCATGGGGTCCCACATTGTCAACATTCACAAATAACACAATGACAGAAGTGACCATCATAATGCTGACCCACATATCTGCACCAATGGACACACAAATGTAGATATCCTGTGGAGACTGTAGATGTGAGGTGAACAAATACCATACCATGGCAGCAATGGGACATACAAACCATGATTATTGTGCTGACTGATGACCTAGGAGTCCCAGGGACAGCAGGGGAAAGCCACCAAACAACATACAGCCAATGGCACACTCAAGATATGCCAATGCAGTGGTGCTAAGGCACAAACACAAACAGGCAGACTCACACTGCATATCAAACACAACGGGTGATGGGGGGTGTGCCAGTGTCCCCAGGCAACCACACAACACATGAGGAGGCCTGAATTCCAACCACACAGATGTGTATACAGTGCCATACAAAAGTTACTCATGGATCGGATACCCCTATGTGGGCAATCAGGCATTGTTAGATGAGAGGGAGCCCAAATTACACATGTCACACAAGCTTGTAGGAACAGCAACTAACACAGCAAGAGACAGACCCACCACAGCACTACCCCCAGGGACCCCACATTGTGCTGACACTAGCCTGCATGATAATCCCACTGTGATGACAAAGGTAGATGTCGTTCACACTGTGAACCACAGCCATGTGTCCTGAGCAACAAACTACCATCACACCTACACAAGCTCTAATCAATCAGCACGGCCTGCCAGCCAAGGCCAATATGGAGGTAGGGGTCTAGCCGTGCAACAACTCACATTTGCACACACTCAACACCACACACCCTGATCTCCACCAATGTGCAGCAGTGAAGCTCACATGGACTGGTGACATTGCACATGCACCCATGACAATACCAGGGGTGGTGGTGGGAACTAAGGTGCAGAAAGCCATCACACATGGCCAGTCAACAAGACTCGTCAATGTCTGACACACAGCACAGTACGCTGTACATGGGCATGATGTGAAATCCACCACAATCAATGGGATCCTGGCCATAGTCACACACCAACGAAGAAGCCAAGGTGACACACTAAGAACACACGTACACAACTTCCAACATTGCAGCTCTGACCCTGAGGAGTGGCAGCAGTCACACACACAACGTGTCACAATCACTGAAAGCTACCACAAACTGTAAATCACATGACTTGTGTAAACAACAAGTGCCAAGGGGAATCCTGAATGTGTCCCATCTGCGTTTGACCACATCCCCAGCCCTGACAACAAAGACAACCTGGGATGACAACCTCATGAACATTAGTTTGCCATGCACCCACATCACGGAGAAACCAGGTCCAAGATGCTGGATGAACACAGAACAACTCAGCAAGCATCACAAACAGGAACATCCCTAGGGACACAGCCTGTGTAGGAAAAGGGAAGGGAACACGCACAGACATGCTTACACAACACACAACACAGGCCCACGCAATGTCACCGGATTACACACTGCCATGAGGGCACTCCACTCCTGTGGAAGGTCCGCTGTGCCAAACCTTGTCTGTGCACGATCCAAACATGTCAGCAGAACACTCCGTCAGTGAGTCAACAACTACAACACACAGAAGGCTCTGCTCACATCAGCCTGGGTACGGAAGTGTCACGTCAGTCATCTGCATACACCCAAAACACGTGTCAAGCAAGTTGCACTGTATACACAGATGAGTCCTTCGACATTGATGTGCAAAACTGCATGTCCAGTGGAGCTGGGCACACAGTCAGGGAAATCGGAACATTGAACAGTGGTAAGCCCACCAGATGTGCATCAGTGTAAGACAAAGATGTTCATTTACAAATGCTAAACGTACATCCCTGTGTCAAATGCTGAACATTACACCCTCAGACTGCAGCAAAGGATGCCATAGATCCAGACTACAACAGGACACATATCCCATGGACCACATGGAGTCCATCACAGCAACACTTCATTTTCCTGATATGAACACTATTACAACTGCAAATGCAGGATGCTACTCATCCACATCATGTACATCAAAAGAAAACCCACAATTAAACAAAAAGAGGCTTTATTCAGCAAATGTCAAGGTAAACTCTGAAGTCCAAAGGAAACTAAGGCCAATGGCCAGTCCAAAATCACAGTCCCAACAGGGTGATAAGTGACAACTGGTCACCCATTGCTTGCCTGCACTGGTACGGACAGGGGACATCCCCCTTGGAGGGGCATACAAGGGGCAGGCCAGGCACCGCATGGACAGGATCAGGGGATGGCAGAGTGAGGCAGTGAAGGGGTGGTGGGTGCAGGAGTGTCACCGGCAACTGCAGTGGAGGTGTCTGACTCAGGGGGGCCGGCACCACTGTGGTACACAAGTCAGTTGGTGTGGGTGCTGCAACCACTGCAGTGGGCTGGTCTGATGTAGTGGACTGGGTCCCCACTGCAGTGCCCGAGTCAGACGGGGTGGTTGTGGACTCCACTGCAGTGCATGACTCCAAGGGAGTGGAAGGGTGGGCAGATGAGGTGGGCAGGACAGAGGGGGGACCCGGTCTCCACACCAGTGGCACTAACAGGCAGAGCGTCTGGGTTGGGGGTGGAAGAGCAAGTGGCAGGGGGGAGGGCCTAAGCAGTCTGGGGATGCGGTATCGGTGTGTGGGGGAACCTGGGGCAGGGTGTGGCGGGGGAACCTGTGGAGTGGTGGCCTGGGGGATGGAGGAGAGAGACTGGGTGGTGGAGCTGCGTGGTGGTGGTGGTGGGGTCTTGCTCTTCCTGGTCCGGGGGGACTTCCGAATGGGGTCCTGTGTCTGCCTGCGCCTGGGGGAGGGTGTCCGGGGGCGAGGGGCACTCCCCTCTGTGTGGGTGGACTTCCTCTTCCCCCGGTATGCTGGATCAGCAGGATCGGAGGGGAAGAGGCCGAGGTCACACAGGAAGATCTGCTGTGTAGGTGGGGTAGCAGGTGAGGCAAGGGAAGGGGTCTTGGAGGGAGAGGATTTGGAGGACTGCGGAGTGACTGTGGATGCCTGTGTGTGTGTCTGTTCCCCATCCCCTGTGTGTGTGGTCTCAGTCCCCTGAGGATGCTTGTGTGCACGTCTTGCCTTTCTCTTGGGTGTGTCTGTGCTGCTCGTGTCTGTGTGCTTGGGTGATTGTGCAGGTGTGCATGTGCTTTGGACAGGTAGGGTGGCAGGAAGTGTGGATGGGGCAGAGGTGGGAGGGGTGAGGGACTGTTGGAGGAGGGACACGGCTGCCGTCAGGGAGGAGTCCATGGACTTATTGCTCCTCTGTAGGGCAGACATACCCGTCGAGATGCCCTCCATGAACGACACCAGCTGTGTCAACAGAGTGGTGTGTGCATGGAGGACACTCAGCATTGCTGTCTGCCCTACATGGAGCTGCCGAAGGAGGTACACAGACTCCTCACTCAGGGCAGCAGGGGACACAGGGGCAGGGGGTGCGGTGCCTGGCACGAAGGAGACACGCTCCCGAGCACGGGAGCCTCCACGGACCTCAGGAATGGGAGCCAATGGGAGGGCGGTGGTGGTGGTGGTGGTGGCGGGGCCAGACAGACTAGCTGGCCTTTGGTGGCTGCTGAGACCCGCCTCCACAAGGGAGTCATCCTCCGAGCTGCTGTGGTCCTCAGCTGAGGTGGATGGTGCTGAGGACTCCTCGGTGTGGCTCCCCTCGCCCTCTGTGCCACTGGGTCCCTCTGACCACTCGTCGGATGCTGACCCAGTCTGGCTCCGCTGCTCCTCCTGGTCCGTGGAGCTGTCCCCTCCTGTGGCCGTGGATGTATCTGCAAACAATTAGGGAAACAGACAAACATCAGTCACCTGCACTGACCGCACACACCACAGTAAGTACAGCACATCACAGAGCAAGCCCTGGCATCCTTAGTTGAACATTGCCTAAAGTCCTCACACAGATTCGGGGAAGCCAATTGTCAGTCTGATGGTCAACCATGGGACTCACACCCCTCCTGCCCTTGCACCCATCTGTCTGGTGCCTGTCTGATGGTAAGACCCCAGTGTGGACACATGCACCACCTACACAGTTGTTGGACATTGCAGGGAACACGGTGAAGTATGTGAACATGCACACATCACATCTCTTGCCACTGAGTCAGTGCAGGTGTCCAGAGAAAGGGATGGCCAGAGTCTAAATAGAAATGCATGTGATGCATACCAGCACCAGACACCATGATCCACCCATGTCCGGATAGTCAATGCCACAATGGGGTGCATGTTGCACATGTCACTCCCCTGCAGGATCAGTCTTAGGAAGTTTAATGCCATGACACAGGCATGCGTGCAAAGTCATACATCACTGTCTCCAGTCACATGGCCATGGCAGCCAGCCAACAACAGTCTGCACTGTGTCACAATCCTAGGACATGGGGAATGCAAGTTATGTAACTGACAAGTGCACATGTCCATCCCCCAAAAACAACATCATCTGAACTACTATTTGTCCACGTCATACCAATTGGACATATGGGGGACACGAAACACAACTCTCTGAACATGAGCACCTCACAGTGTGCTGTGAATGAAAAACAGCTGCCTGAAAGTCACAGTCGCATACACCTGTGTGCACAGTCAAGTGATCAGACACCTATAAGTCACAGAAGTATCGTCTCTCATGGTCACATCTCAGATGGCATGCTGAGCCATAACCGACAAACATACCAGTAGTCCTGACAACGAAGCCACAGCACAATGACACAGAGGCAGACACCTGAGGGAACATGTCACTGATCACAACATGTCAGATGATCCACGGGAGTGGGAGTACAGAGTGTATTGTATGCCCTGGAGTAGGCATGACTGTCCAGCTCCACCTGTAAGAGGGATGAGTCCTGGACAGTAGGCAGGTGTCTAAGCATGTGTGACACACTTGATATACATACTCCTGAGGCCCAAACATTGTTCCCACCCACAGCATGGGGGTGTGCCAAATACCCCAGGGACATGTGGTGAATCAGATCAGCAAGTGGACCACAAATCAAAGTTACACCCAGATTACATGTCAGGACTTGGGCATTGTGTGAGCAATTGACCCACCCATGAATCCCACAACATAGTCACCGGAACAAATGCTGTCCCCCACCTTGAGCAAAGCAAAATGCAATGACACAGTCCCCAAGTGACACAATTTCCTGACTGTAAGGGCCACACATATGCGTATCAGATGAGGAGTGGGCATGTCACAATAGAGGGACATGGGTCCTGGACCACAAGACTGATGTACTGTGGAAGTTTAACCAGGCCAGAGGAGGGCACATAGCATGTCAGACAAAGTGCACAGTGCTGTCATGGACTCACCCCCTCCTTGCTGCTGTCTGGCCTTCAGCTGCCCATCCAGGTCAGGGAAGACCACCGCCAGGATCCTGAGCATGTGGGGGGTCAGGGTCCGGTGTCCGCCCCTCCTGCGAGGAGGCGACAGCTTCAGCTGGACCCTTGCGATCCTCCGGGTCCAGCCTCGAAGGTCCTGCCACCTCTTCTGGCAGTTGCGGATCCGGCGCTTGTAGTCCCCCACGGATCTTACTGCCCGGGCGATGGTCAGCCAGATTTTCTGTTTCTGGTGGGCATCAACCTGTGAGGATGACAAAGTGAAAATGCCATTACTACACATGCAACATATCCGTGCATCACACAGTTGGATATACATGTCTCAATCACTGGGGCACATGATGTACACAGGCAGTGCAACGATGGCTATGAACAGTTTGCCAGCAGTTACTACATGGTATCATTGCATGGAAAGTAAACCTTGTTGGAATGCACTGTTACTGCACTGTACCTGTTCAGTGCATGTAACTACACACTTTGGGGGCTCAGAACTACTCAGTGAGCATGCTAGCCAGTGGTGTGCACACTGTAAGTCCTGCTAGTCAGACAACATGCAAAATTAGAAAGGCAGTGGACAGCACACTCACCTGCTCCCCTGGTGTCCCATACAGCTTGCTGTACTGTGGAAGGAGGCTGTCCAGCAGGGCCTGGTTCTCCTCAAGGCTGAAGGCTGGGGCTCTCTCCACAGTACGTGCCATTGCAGTAGCCAGAGGATGCAGAGACAGCAGCAGTGTTGGTGGCAGATGTCGTCCTGGAGCATGTAGTGCAGGCAAGTGAGCTCTCAGGGGAACAGCCAGCATTATATGTGTGCTGCAGAGGCAGATACTGTCCCATGTGTCCAAAGTGATAGGTCCAAGTCGTTTGCATCTTCTGAATCTGACCAATCCATGGAATAGCAGCACTAATACACGCCCACAGCATCCTTCAAATCTTCAACTTCATGACACCCATGATTTTGCAACATTGTTGTGGCTGGCCAACTGAATTCACTGCATCAGACTCGTTGGAGCTTCGAAAACGCGTCCGTTGCCATGCCAGGCCCCAGCCAATGCGTGCGCACCGATCGGTCCATTGCTGTACAACGCGTATTTCGGGATACAACGCGTACCCGCTCACAACAGATGCAATGGGCCGGCCGGGCACACCGATCGGTCCATTGCTGTACAACGCGTATTTCGGGATACAACGCGACTGCACAACAGATGCAATGGGCCGGCCGGGCACACCGATCGGTCCATTGCTGTACAACGCGTATTTCGGGATACAACGCGTACCCGCTCACAACAGATGCAATGGGCCGGCCGGGCACACCGATCGGTCCATTGCTGTACAACGCGTATTTCGGGATACAACGCGTACCCGCTCACAACAGATGCAATGGGCCGGCCGGGCACACCGATCGGTCCATTGCTGTACAACGCGTATTTTGGGATACAACAGATGCAATGGGCCGGCCGGGCACACCGATCGGTCCATTGCTGTACAACGCGTATTTCGGGATACAACGTGTACCCGCTCACAACAGATGCAATGGGCCGGCCGGGCACACCGATCGGTCCATTGCTGTACAACGCGTATTCCGGGATACAACAGATGCAATGGGCCGGCCGGGCACACCGATCGGTCCATTGCTGTACAACGCGTATTCCGGGATACAACAGATGCAATGGGCCGGCCGGGCACACCGATCGGTCCATTGCTGTACAACGCGTATTTCGGGATACAACGCGTACCCGCTCACAACAGATGCAATGGGCCGGCCGGGCACACCGATCGGTCCATTGCTTTACAACGCGTACCTGTACAGGTCAGTCGCATATGTCACCATGCTTGTCACTGGTGGACGTATGCCAGCCACATATACCTGCCAGAGACACAGGGGCACACCTACAACACCACACCCAGTCCACACTGTTTCCTAAGGCATGTAAGGCTGCATTACCTTTTCTGTGTATGGGGGTTGACATGTGGTTTCTGTGGTGGCACTTGTGGGCAGCCACACCCAGGCTGTGCATGTGTTAATGGGGACAGGGTCCTTTGTGTGTTGTGCACATGACCACTGTGATGTGCAACAGTTCATTTTGGAGCATGTGGCATGGTCACATTTCCAGGTTGTGTATGTGTGTGACATGTCACATACCCCCAGGGTCCCATGGGGGAAGGCATGTACGTCACAGGATGACCCATAGCCACAATAGTGATGTCCCTCCACAGTCTGTGTGCATGTTGTGTTTCCGATGTCTCTGATTCCATGTGCAAGATGGGAGACAGTCTCCACATCAACGTTGTTTGTGCATGGACTTTGATGTTGTGCGTCACTGGCGTCCATGTCTGTCCTGCGGAGGCGACCGGGGCCACTACCTGTGGGAGTCATGTTTGTTTTTCTGACGTGTACATGATACGCCATGTCATGCCAGTGTCCATGTGGCAAGACAGGGTCACTGGGAATCTACCTGTCAATGAGCTGTGATGCCTGTGGCGCATCTGTCCAGACATGTCACTGTGGTGTGTGTGGAACGTGACAGCAGGAAATGGGTACTGTGACACAGCCTAATGGTTTCCCATAGCACAACCTGGTACCTGTTGTGCACACATGTTGTACTGAGAAGTTAGATGATGGGCATGTAGGTGTGAGTTATGTCCGAACAGAACGGCACACACATCAAGTACTTGTGTCTCGTAATGATGTATCATGTGAAATTGAGTATGGTGAATGGCACATATGTGGGGTGACTGACAATCTTTCTTTCTTCAACCTATGCACTGCAGGGCTCCAGCTGTCCATAGACCATTCCCTGACCTGGCAACGATGGTGGAACGTGACAGCATCCGACGGTACCGCTTCACCAGGCAGCTGATTGATGATTTGGCAGTGCGCTTGGCACCACATTTGCAACCTGGCCGGACGTACCCTACGGCGCTGACACCCAAGGTGAAGGTAATGGCAGCCCTACACTTCTTTGCCACCGGTACCTTTCAACACACTGTGGCGACTGCCGGTGGGATGTCACAGACTATGTTCAGCCGTGTGCTACGCGATGTTTTGGAGGCAATGTTGAGATGCCTGAACCAGTACATCTATTTCCCTACACGTCAACAACTCACTGACGTCAAGAGTGACTTCTATGCCCTGGGGAGGATGCCACATGTCATTGGCTCCATTGATGGGACACATGTGGCTTTGATACCACCACAGGCACATGAGCAGGCATACCGGAACCGTAAACATTACCATTCGATCAATGCTCTGGTGGTATGTCTTGCAGATATGAGCATCACACATGTGTGTGCCCGTTTCCCTGGTTCAGCACACGATGCCTACGTGATGAGGAGTAGTCGCATCCCGAGGATGATGGCACAGATGCAGAACCAGCGTGCCTGGCTTGTCGGTGTGTACTGACTTTGTACCATTGTGTGTGTTCTGATCTGTAGTATTCCACCCACTTTTCCAACTCAGCTAATGTGCACTTGTCTGTCCGTAGGTGACTCCGGATACCCCAACATGCCGTGGTTGCTGACACCCCTCAGGAACCCTGTGACACCAGCCCAGATGCGCTACAATGAGGCACATGGTCGGACCAGGAGAGTGATTGAGCGGACCTTTGGTCTCCTGAAGAGCCGCTTCCGCTGCCTGGACAAGACAGGAGGGGCCCTCCCATATGCCCCAGCAAAGGTGTGCAAGATTGTCATCGTCTGCTGCATGCTACACAACCTGGCAGTGCGGAAGGAGTTGCCTCTCATCCTGGATGACGATGACCAACGTCCGCCACCTGTGGAGGATCCTGGCCTGGACCACGATGCCAGTGATGATGATGATGATGATGGTGATGTCCGCACACAGCTCATCACCAACTTCTTCAGCTGAATGTGAGTATCCAGGGAGATGTAATGTGAATGATGTGAGTTTGCATGATATGTGTGGGTGGTGCTCTGGTGCTGTTTGAGTGTGGCCATGTGCTACTTGACTGGATGCGTGCAGCAATGTGTCCTTACAGGTAGTCTGTACTCCCCAACAGTTTTGACATGCTAACTTGGTTTTGTGTAGTTGTCTTGTGACATGTATTGGGCATGAGTATTGCAGTTCTGTCCTGTTCTTCAGTGGTTTTAACTGTGTGTCATGTCTATCCTTCACAGGGTGCTTACTGAGTACTTTGGTCAACTTGGATCCCCCGACACCATGATTCAGCTTTCAGGGTGGCAGCAGTAGTTTGCCTACAAGTGATGTGCCACACACCCCTGGACTTCATATCTTCTGCACTTGTTGACTGTGTGGCCACTGCCACGTGGGTAAACCTTGCATTTGTAGTGGAAACAACATGTTGCAAATGTGTAATGAACCTGTGCTTCACTTTGGGATGTGCGTTGTCTGTGGTCTCACATCTGACTGACATTTGCTTACTGCACCTGTGGGCTAGTTGACACAGACTCTGAATAGGTGTGGTGTCTGTGCATTCCACTGTATTTCCTGGCAACATCACTGTGAGCGATGAGTCCGATGGCCCTGGTGTCTCTGTGTTGTGTAGCCCTAGTGGTGTGTCTCCCTCATATGTGTCACGTCACCATGACTCACACGACGGTGTTGTACTTGCTGTAGCAGTTAGCATACACAGTGTAATTTAGCAGGTCATCATCACCATAACAGTATCCACATTTGAATAACAACAGAGGCAAGTATGGTGTACTAGTGATTTTATTTACAGAAATGTGTGTGTGTATAGTGCACAGGATGGTGGGTGCTGTACATTGGGATTGTGATCCAAAGTTCCCAGATGAGTTGGAAGTCTTGGTAGCAGAAATGTCCTGAGTGAAGTCCACAGTCATATGATACATTAGTCCAACTTGAACTCCCCATGTCATGTGGGAGAGTAGTGTTGCATTCGACAGGGTGAAACGTTTGCACACAAAGGAGAATTTCCGGAACAGGTGTTGGCTTCCTGGGGGATATACGTGGCCATCAACCTCTCAGTTTTCCTTCCTCGGACGACCCCTCTTCTTTGGGGGGGACCCTCACGTGCAGGCTGCGGCGGTGCAGGGGAGTCTCCGCCAGAGTCCTCCTCCCTCCCTGTGGCGGTGTCAGTTGTTGCAGCACCAGATGTTGTGGGCACACAGGGAGGTGTGGCCATGTTGGTGCTAATCTGGCGGAGGCATGTCAATATGTCCCTATGCACCGCTGTGAGTTCTTGCAATGTGTCCCACTTGGACTCCATGCGAGACATGTGTGTCTCCACATGGGACATGTGGGAGTCCAAGCGGGCATGATGGGCAGCCTGCTGCTGTTGTATGTCCTTGAGGATCCCCACGACCTGTCTGACCTCTCCGGTGCTATCCTGGTACGCATCAGCGATGCGTGCCAGTTGTGGGTCATCATGCAGTCCAGACCCCTCTGCAAGCAGCGACCTATGTCTACCACCCCTCCCACCACCCCTGGCGACACGTGCAGGACCTGCGGTGGCACGCACAGGTGACCCAAGGCCCCCTTGGGGGTTGTTAGTGGTGTTGTCGTCCATTGCTCCACGCTGGACCTGGGGCTCTGTGCTGTTGCCATCAGTGGTCCTTGGTCTGTCCGTGTCGGCGGGGGTGGTCTGTGTGTTGGCAGTTGTTGGAGGGGTGGGTGCAGGGGGTGCAGGTGTTGGTCCAGCTGGTGCTGCATGATGACTCACACCGGAGGTGCCAGGTAGGTCTTCGCCATCCGAGGAGGGCAGAGGCTGTTCCACACCAGTGAGCTCTGTGTCCCCCGGAGCCTGGGACAGGGACTCCTCCTCGCCTGCTGCTGTGTCCCCATCATCATCACCTGTATTTGGAAGAGACACACATTGTATGTTATGTTTCTACAGGCATCAATGGTTCACACACCTGACAGTTGTGACTGTACCTCTGGATGCGGGCATGTACATTGCATTGTCCTAAGTTGTCACAGTAAGAGGTTGATATTGGTGTAGCACATTGTCATGCATACCTGGGGCATTTCAATGTGAATGTTGAGGTGTGTGCATGGCCAGCATTTGTTGTATTTGGAGGACATCCGGCCATCCTTCTCCAGGTAGCCCAGTTATCCCACCATGAAGCATGCCACCCTTGCAGTGGGTTCAGGTTGACTCTCAGGATGTCATTCAGTGGTGTCTTGCTGTTGGTTGTTGCACAGTTCCCAGCAGGGCCTTGTGCACCCCACAGCAGTACCCAGTGTCAGCCATCTTGTCAGTCCTTATCCACTCCCTGTGATGTGAGCATGGTTCAGAGTGGTGTTGATGGGCCAATTGTGAGGGTGAGCAGTATCTGTGACTACAACTCCCATCATGCTATTGCCTACACACCCCTTCCTAGCATGCCCGTGCTTCCTTCCTTTGGACTCTGCTTCCCTGTGGGGTAGTGTGCCTGTGCTGACAGGAAGGCTGACAGTGTTGTCCTTGCGTTTGTTTGGCTACAAGTCCCAAGAGTGTCCCTGTGCTTCACACAGCATTACCCAGGGTGGTGGTTCTTTGTGGGATCTTAATTTGGTATGTGAGGCATAGCATTCTCCCAGGTGGGTTATGTGGAGTTTGTGTTGAGGGGGTGTGTGAGGTGAGCTGCTTGTAACTATGGTCAGTGCTGTGACCCTCCTTCCCACCCAGCCAGATATCCCACCATGCAACATGCTTGCATTGCAGGGAGTGCAAGTTGGCTTTCAGGATGTCAGGCAGTGGTGTTGTGCTGTTTGTTGGTGCACAGTTCCCAGCAGGGCCTTGTGCTCCCCACAGCAGTACCCAGTGTCAGCCATCTTGTCAGTCCTTATCCACTCCCTGTGATGTGAGCATGGTTCAGAGTGGTGTTGATGGGCCAATTGTGTGGGTGAGCATTATCTGTGACTACAACTCCCATCATGCATTTGCCTACACCCCCCTTCCCAGCATGCCCATACTTCCTTCCTTTTCAGTGGACTTCACTGTGTGTGAGTGTGACAGCAATGGCAAGATGGCTGACAGTGTGGTCCTATTGTTTGTTGGTGCCCAGTTCCCAGCAGGGCCTTGTGCTCCCCACAGCAGTACCCAGTGTCAGCCATCTTGTCAGTCCTTATCCACTCCCTGTGATGTGAGCATGGTTCAGAGTGGTGTTGATGGGCCAATTGTGAGGGTGAGCAGTATCTGTGACTACAACTCCCATCATGCTATTGCCTACACCCCCTTCCCAGCATGCCCGTACTTCCTTCCTTTGGACTCTGCTTCCCTGTGGGGTAGTGTGCCTGTGCTGACAGGAAGGCTGACAGTGTTGTCCTTGCGTTTGTTTGGCTACAAGTCCCAAGAGTGTCCCTGTGCTTCACACGGCATTACCCAGGGTGGTGGTTCTTTGTGGGATCTTCATTTGGTATGTGAGGCATTGCATTCTCCCAGGTGGGTTATGTGGAGTTTGTGTTGAGGGGGTGTGTGAGGTGAGCTGCTTGTAACTATGGTCAGTGCTGTGAGTCCTCCTTCCCACCCAGCCAGATATCCCACCATGCAACGTGCTTGCATTGCAGGGAGTGCAAGTTGGCTTTCAGGATGTCAGGCAGTGGTGTTGTGCTGTTTGTTGGTGCACAGTTCCCAGCAGGGCCTTGTGCTCCCCACAGCAGTACCCAGTGTCAGCCATCTTGTCAGTCCTTTTCCACTCCCTGTGTTGTGAGCATGGTTCAGAGTGGTGTTGATGGTCCAAATGTGAGGCTGCCCATTATCTGTTACTACGAGTCCCATCATGCTCTTGGCTACACTGACTTCACCAGCATACACAGGATTCCTTCCTTTCTGTGAGCTTCCCTGTGAGGTGGTGTTCTAGTGGTGGCTAAATATCTGACAGTGTTTGTTGGTTAGATTTGTGCCACTGCCTAGCTCAATTTGGTATTGGATTTGTACATGTCATGACACAGTTACATATCACTATGAGATGGCATGTATTGTGTTTATCTGTCTGACATACACTTTTTGGGATGATTATCTTTTGTTTGCTGTTGATTTGCTAGGGGTGCATGGTTTGACTGTCCCCTTGACAGTGATGTGTGTGTATTGGCACACAATATTGTGTATATTAGTTGTGTACTCACCAGGCTCTGGGATGTTTGTTAGTCCATATACGCTCACTGGTGGTAGGATGGCCCGCACCTTCTCCTCCCAGGGCCTGAGGTATACTGGTTTGGCAGGAGGGCCACTGCCGGTGTGCTGGCTCAGGAGGTAATCCTTCTTCAGTAGGTCCCTGACCCTCCTGCGCACATCATACCACCTGTTCTGGATGTCTTCCTTTGTGCGCAAACATGGTGATTGTGCGTTCACCCTGTCGACGATCCTCGCCCACATCTTGGTTTTCTGCGACATGGGGGTCTGTTGGACCAATGTGCCAAACAACTGTGGCTCTACCCTCAGGATCTCGTCTACCATGACTTCCAATTCACTATCTAGGAACTTTGGATTCTTCTTTAGGGGCATGGTGATGGGTGGTGGTGGTGATTGATGTGTGTGTGTGTGCAAGTGAGGGTGTGTGAGTGTAGGTTTTGCTGTGTGTGTGTGAGGGTGCTATTTGTTGAGGTGCTAATGGTGTGTGGCTTTTGTGTTGGATGAGCTGTGTGTGTGTCTGTGTTTGCTGTGTGATGGTGTTCTCTGCTGGCAGGTCAGTGGAATTTGCAAAGGATCATGGTAGGGATTTGTGGCCTTTATGTAGGTGGAGTTGGGGGTGTGTCCTTGTTCAATTTTTTCACCCCCTGTATTTATTGGCTTTGTCATTGCTTGTTTGGCCCTCTTTTTTTGTATTTTTTCATTTGTGATTATTGTGCATGTTGGAGTCGTTCTTCTGACCGAGTAGGACGTTGCAGTTATCTCGTGCGCGCCTCTCCGAGTCGTTCCCGCTGTGTTTCAGCTCTGTTTCATATGCGGCGTACGCGTCTGTCGCGGTGTATTGTGTTTGTTCGGCTGTGTTTTGTATGCGTGTCGGTCGTACGGCTTGGGCTCCGTGCGAATCGGTCTGCTTTTGCACCCATTGCATCGTACTGCGCGGGTCGGAGTTCGCAGGTACGTTTCGTTCGGCTTTCTTCCTGGTGCGTGTCGGTCGGTTCGATTCGCGTGGTTTTCCGGCTGGATAGCTTGTTTCCGTCCGGGTTGGTCGTTCGCCTTGAGTTCCGTACGAGTCGGTCGTGATTCACATGCATTTCATCGTACTTCCCAGGTCGGGCAACGCTGGTACGTGTCGGTCGGACTATTATCCCGTACCGAGTCGGTCGGTATTTTTTCCGGCCCGAATCGGAATCGGCCCCTTAATATTTTTAAACCTACATTTTGCACTACATTGAGTGCAACAGTATTGAAGAGCGGAGGGGAATAATTTACTATTCCCACTCCAATGAGTGCAACAGTATGGAAAGTGTTGGATAGCGGAGGGGAAAAAATTACTATTCCCACTCCAGCAAGTGCAACAGTAGGGAAAGTGTTGGATAGCGGAGGGGTAAAAATTACTATTCCCACTCCAGCGAGTGCAATAGTAGGGAAAGTGTTGGATAGCGAAGGGTTAAAATTCACTATTCCAACTCCAGCGAGTGCAACAGTAGGGAAAGTGTTGGATAGCGGAGAGGTAAAAATCAGTATTCCCACTCCAGTGAATGCAATAGTAGGGAAAGTGTTGGATAGCGGAGGGGAATAATTTACTATTCCCACTCCAATGAGTGCAACAGTAGGGAAAGTGTTGGATAGCGGAGTGGAAAAAATTACTATTCCCACTCCAGCAAGTGCAACAGTAGGGAAAGTGTTGGATAGCGGAAGGGGTAAAAATTACAATTCCCACCACAACGAGTGCAACAGTAGGGAATGTGTTGGATAGCGGAGGAGTAAAAATTACTATTCCCACTCCAGTTAGTGCAACAGTAGGGAAAGTTTTGTTTAGCAGAGCGGATAAAATTACTATTCCCACTCCAGTGAGTGCAACAGTAGGGAAAGTGTTGGATAGCGTAGGGGATAAAATTACTATTCCCACTCCAGCGAGTGCAACAGTAGGGAATATGTTGGATAGTGGAGGAGTAAAACTTACTATTGCCACTCCAGCTAGTGCAACAGTAGGGAAAGTGTTGGATAACGGAGGGGATAAAATGACTATTCCCACTCCAGCAAATGCAACAGTAGGGAAAGTGTTTGCTAGCGGAGGGGAAATAATTACTATTCCCAGTCCGAGTGCAACAGTAGAGAATATTTTGGATAGCGGAGGAGTAAAACTTACTATTCCCACTCCAGAGAGTGCAACAGTAGGGAAAGTGTTGGATAGCGGAGGGGAAAAAATTACTATTCCCACTCAAGTGAGTGCAACAGTAGGGAAAGTGTTGGATAGCGGAGGGGTATAAATTACTATTCTCACTCTTGCGAATGCAGCAGTAGGGAAAGTGTTGGATAGCGGAGGGGTAAAAATTACTATTCCCACTGAAGAAAATTCAAATTTAAAAAAAAACTAAATATGAACTACAATACAAAAGATAATAAAAAACAAAAAAACAAAACTTATATAAAAATATAAAAAATTACAAAACATAGAAACATATTATAATGTTAAAATAATCTAAAAATTACATACAAAGATTATTTTTTTAAATTTAAAAATAATTTACAAACAAATAAATATTTTGTAATAGAAATTATTTATAATCAAAAACATTAATTTATACATAAATGTAATATTTTTTTTCCTACCCTATAACACCACACAATTTACAACACACATCTAATTTTTTTAAAAAGTGTACCTCCATAATTAACAAAATTAATTATCAATCAAACAAATATTATTAATTAAAAAACACATTATAACAGATAGAAATTAATGTACTAACCAAACATTACCCCCATAGAACCAAAATCCACAAACAAAATAAAAATAAACAATTACCAAAAATATTTATCAACTAATAAATGAATATTATTAATGATTAAGTAATGATTAATTAATTTAAAGTAAATTACTTTCCACCCTCTACCCCAATAAACACCACAACACACACCTAAAAATAATTACACAATTTCCATTACTAATTTAACATTAATAAATTAATATCAATTAACCACAAATCATTAATTAATTTAAAAGAAATTACTTCCCACCATTTACCACTATAAACCCCACAACTCACACATCAAAATAATTACAGAATTGCCATATTTAAATTTTAATTAATTAATTAGCAATAATTAACAAATAATTAATTAATTATAAATAAATTACCTCCCACCCTATTCCCATATAAACCCCACCACCCATTTCTAAAAGCATGACCCAATTAACATAATTAATTAACAATTAATTAATTAAATAATTCATATCAATTAACAAGCAAATTATAAATAATTATTAATAAATTAATTCCCACAATTAACACTATGAAATAAAATAAAATAAATATTATATATAAAATATTAATAAATGTTTTTAAATTAAATTACTTCCCACCCTACTCCCCTATCAACGCACAACCCGCTCCTAAAAAAAGTCACAATTAACATAATTACCAATTAATTAATAACAATTAACAGCCAATTAAAAATAATTAATAATAAATTCATTCCCACAATTCACAGTATAAAATATTAAATACAGAAATATTAATTAATTTAAAAAAAATATTTTAATTATAATTAAATTACTTCCCACCCTATTCCCCTATAAACCCACAACCCGCTCCTAAAAAAATGACACAATTAACATATTTACCAATTAATTAATTAATAAGAATGAACTGCCAATTATTAATTAATTAATAATAAATTAATTCCCACAATTAACACTATAAAATAAAATAAAATAAATATTATATAAAAAATATTAATAAATATTTTAAAATTAATTTACTTCCCACTCTATTCCCCTATAAACCCACAACCCGCTACGGAACTAAAACGCAAAATGTAATTAAAATATAATTAATAACTACTAAAAATTTAACACATACATTAAAAAACAAAAACAATACTTAGTCGGAAAAATAGAGCACATACATTTAAAATACATACCAAAATACATAACACTATAACTAAAAAATGATATTTTTAACAACTATGGGGCCGATTCCGATCTGGGTCGGAAAGCTCTCCGACCGATCCGGATCCGGATTGTTTTCCGACCGAGCCGGACCCCTGCAGTCCGACCGAACGAGTACGATGCGGCCGTATGCTGCCGGACTTGGTTCGGTCGGACTCCCATTGAAGTCAATGGGAGCCGGTCGTACGACGTGTACATGGGCTCCCATTGACTCAATGGGTACGTTGCGCACAAGGGAGCCCCCTGTAGTGGGTACGCATTGGTGCCATCCGCACCGTACATGCATGTATAGGGGGGACCCATGGGACCCCCCTGTGTCCGACTCGTACGGCTACGGGTGAAGGGGGGTCCGGCACGGACCCCCAAAGTCCGCGTCCGGGTGCTTTTTCGTGTCGGAGGCTCCGACTCGATCCGGCTGTCCGGATCGTGCATCGTACTGGCTCGTCGTAAAACGTCTCCATTGCGCACCACGGATCGAGTGCGAACGAGTCGGACGGAGCGGTTCGGACCAGGAAACGAGTCGGTCGGCGATTTCACATTTGCTCGCATCGTACTTGCTCGCATCGTACTTGCTCGCTTGGTCGGAAACACAGCCTCCGACTCGGATCCGGTAAAGCCGAATCCGATTCGGAGCCCTACCGACCGAGATCGGAATCGACCCCTATATTTTTGCAAACGATATTAATGACTTCTATATTTTTAAAAACAATATTTCTTACCTTAAACTCGATATTCTTGACCACGATATTCTTGCTGTCGATATTTCTGTGTCTCGATATTTCAAACTCGATATTAGTGCAAGTCGACATTTCCAACTCGATATTCTGGGGCCGATTCCGATCTCGGCCGGTAGCGCACCGAATCAGATTCGGCTTAATCGGATCCGATTCGGAGCCCTCTTTTCCGACCGATTCGAACGCGCGTCCGGCCGAGCGAGTACGATGCGAGCGCACGCGAAATCGCCGACCGACTCGTTCACGGGTCCGAACCACACCGACCGACTCGCTCGGACTCGACTCGCACCGCGCAATGGAGACGTTCCCCGGCCGGGCAAGTACGATGCGCGCTTTGAGCAGTCCGACCGACCCGCACCGTCCGGCTCGAAACAGCTGTCGGAGCCGGCCTTTGGGGGTCTGTGTCGGACCCCGCTTTACACGTAGCCACGCGAGTCGCACACAGGGGGGACCCATGGGTCCCCCTACCTGTGCGTGTGCGGCGCGAACCGCATCGACGCGAACCCGCTGTAGGGGGCGCCCTCGTTCGCCTCGCACCCATTGAGTCAATGGGAGCCCGCGTACGCGTTGTACGACCGGCTCCCATTGACTTCAATGGGAGTCCGACCGAATCGAGTCCGATAGCATGCGTGTGCATCGTACTCGTTCGGTCGGACTGCCAGAGTCCGATTCGGTCGGAAATCTCTCCGGGTCCGGCTCGATCGGAGAGTTTTCCGGCCCGAATCGGAATCGGCCCCTCTGTCTCTATACCATATCAGCATGCAGGTGTGTAATAGTCACAAGCAGGTTATATTCAATAACACAACCGAATAAAGACATCAGTGGTCCTGATAATTGGTAGCAAAAGAACTGAACTCCACAAATGAAGAAATATAATGTTGAGATCCACTAACAATCACAGTCAACAAATGTTTGGCGGTAGTGAGCCGCTTCTTCAGGGCTAAGAGGTAAACTTCCCTTATTCCATCATTATTTATAAGCTTCCCATAGTTCACTTCTCTATTATGTATAGCATTTAAACTAATCAATGATGTTCAACAAAGAATCAAACTCAAATATACATGTATCTAGACAGGTATTTCGAATGACATTTGTAAGCCCACAGGTGAAACCAAGTTCCACAACACGCATCTTCTTATATACATTGCTTGAACTTCGCTCTTAATCGAAGAATTAACCAATCATCAATCTGTCCATTACCATTCTTTGTGACTACTTCGACGGTCAGCCAAACAAACAAATGTTTTTCCCTTAATAACTGTTAACATTTTCAATTCATAGTATCTGTGGAAAGCCTCATGTTTCCTCTGCAGGCATATTAGTGTCATGTCCATTATCACCAAATCATCTACATAAAGGTGAAAAGATACATGTCAGCCTCCCATCTTAGAAGAGCGCTAGACACTAGGTAGTCTTCATATTGTTTAGGATGAACACCCCAATGAAATGTACTCAATAGGGAGCTGATTTAGCTGGTTGCCTCTATATTGTTTCAGATCTCATGCCCTTAGGAAGGGTGCTTCCTTGGGGTCATTTCCTGGCTCTTCCAGCTCTGGGCTACTCACTCTAAGCCAGCAGGATCACCATAGAAAGACACTGCCATCGCCTGGCTTTAGACACTGATAAGTGGATGTTACAGTCCCTGTGCAGAGCCCCATGATCACACCACAAAGATTGATAGCCTGAGAAATATTTCATTCTCTTTCTCCATTTCCTAATTCCTCACTGTAACAAATCGGATTATTGGTTAAGGGGGACGTGGAAGCTCCACTCAGGTAACGGCCACAGTCCTTATCAGGGTGAACCACAAAAGTCACTAAATTAACCTGTGCTTAACTATCTGGTAGCTTGGCACAAAGTAAGTCAGACTTAACTTAGAGGAAACGTGTAAAGTATTTATGAAGCACACAAACAGTAATTAATTGAAAACAAAACTCAAGAAAAATCTCAAACCAATTTGGAGAAAAGAGTCATTTTTAATAAATAAATTGAGACCAGAACTACAAAATTCCAATCCTATCAGTAGAACCAGAGATATGCAATTTTAAAATTATAGGTAAGTATAGCACCTAAAAGCACCAAGCACCACTTTCGGTCATATTGTTGTGCCAGACCAGGGTAAAGTGACACGTTCAGGTTGAACAGGATGGACGCAGGCTGGATACAGGAATCTGGTTAGTCCCGCTAAAATTGTTACCTTTTCAAAGTCTGGCGCAAATAATTCAGTTCGCGGAGGAAGAATTATGTACTTTTTCCCTGTATGTGAATTTTGGTGTAATTTCCTATCATTTTTATTTTCTTAAACTTTAAAAAACTCAATAAAAAAAATCTAAAAAATGTGAAGCGGTTCATGCAATTGTTTGTAGCCACCTGTCCGGACTGGAAGGAGGATATACGAGCAAAGTTACTGCACAACTCCTCATCCCTGACCGGTGATTCTCCTTTCATTTTGTGAATGGGAAAACTACTGTGTTCAAAGGTGTGTCCTCTTTAATGGGAACATGTGGTGGAAAAGTAATATGACAATAAGCTTTGGTAGGAACTAAGTGGGTCATTACGATAGGGGGTGGTTCTCCACCGCCCGTATGACGGTGGCGATCCGCCCGCTATTTCCCACCACCCGCCTCACACTTCCCCACCGCCATATTAGTATGGCGGTGGGGACCCAGGTGGATGGAAAGACCGTCCGCCGGTTTTCCGCCGGACGACCAGTCGACCGTGCGGAGAAGGGGCTGGATATGGTGGCAGTGTCTGCTGGACACCGCCATCCATATCAGAATGGGCAGCGGTGCAGGGCTTTCCATGGCGGAGACCCCGCCATGGAAAACCAGGCGGAGTTTGCTTTCGGGGACCCGTTGCGGGCCCCCAGGGTATTGGGGGGGTGGGGGGTGCACACCCTGCATTGACATGGACATGGTGGCAGGAACCTCGTGGTGCCTGTCACCTTGTGCATGACAATGCACACAGTGCATTCCCAGCATTGTGGCGGGCGGTGCCATGAGCACCGCCCGCCACAATGCTGGGAATGGAGGAGGCCACCGCCACGGTGGCAGTGGCATCCTAATGGCTGGTGCGGGACCACCGCACCACTGGCGGCCGGTCCCAGCACCGCCATCCTAATGACCCCCTAAGAGACTCTTCTGTTGTGCGCAAGAATGAGATCTGGAATGAAGCCTGGAAAGGGAGAATTCCAAATTTGAAAGCCCAGGAAATCAATAAAGTTCCATTCCAGTCCAGTGGTGCGAGATGGTGGTTAAAAATGACATACCAGAGAGGTATCGAGGTGTGATAATGCGGACAATTGGGTCAATTCCGATGTCGGCCGGAAGCGCACCTAACAGTATTCGTCCGGAAAAAATACCACCCGAACGCGTGTTTTCCGACCGACTCGAACACTCTACCGAACGAACAAGTACGATGCGCATAACAGCCCAGATTCCGAGCGAGCCGTACTTACCCAATTCAGCTCCTGTTCCCCGCCCAAGCCGGATCCGTAAACGCCGAATCGAGCCGCACGGACCCAAATACACAGCACCTTCCGGCCGGACTAGTACGATGCGTATTCCGTACGCGCCGAACCCGTCGCTACGTCCGGCACGTTTCAGCATCCGGGCGAGCCGCACATAAGCTCCGATTCGCGCCACAAGAAGATCCACGGCTACGAGACGAACAAGCCAGCGACGAGTACGAGTCGAAGACAAGCGAAACCCGAACGAGACGACCCAACCATGAATCCCATCGCGCAGGTCCTACCTATACTCTACATCTATTACCGGGACCGGTTCGGACGCGTACGGCGCAGACGGTAAGTCAAACACCCACAACACAAACGACACGTACCCGAAATATGTCACACACACATAGGGATGCACAAATGACGTACACTAGCAACAGCACAATCATAGGGGTGGGATGGGCATCACCAATGCCATACACACCCATAGGGGCCAGGATGCCTGCCACCACTACCATCCCCACTCATGGGGGGCAGGATGCCTATCACTACTACCAACCCCACTCATGGGGTGCTGGATGCCTATCACTACTACCATCCCCACTCATGGGGTGCTGGATGCCTATCACTACTACCATCCCCACTCATGGGGGGCTGGACGCCTGCCACTACCACCACCCCTACTCATGGGGGCCTGGATGCCTATCACTACTACCATCCCCACTCATGGGGGGCAGGATGCCTATCACTACTACCATCCCCACTCATGGGGGCTGGATGCCTGCCACTACTACCATCTCCACTCATGGGGTGCTGGATGCCTGTCACTACTACCATCCCCACTCATGGGGTGCTGGATGCCTATCACTACTACCATCCCCACTCATGGGGGGCTGGATGCCTGCCACTACTACCATCTCCACTCATGGGGTGCTGGATGCCTATCACTACTACCATCTCCACTCATGGGGTGCTGGATGCCTATCACTACTACCATCCCCACTCATGGGGGGCTGGATGCCTGCCACTACTACCATCCCCACCCTTGGTGTGATGGATGCCTGCCACCACCACTACCCCTTCTCATGGGGGCCTGGATGCCCATCACTACTACCATCCCCACTCGTGAGGGGCAGGATGCCTGCCACCACTACCATCCCCACTCATGGGGGGCAGGATGCCTATCACTACTACATTCCCACTCATGGGGGCAGGATGCCTATCACTACTACCATCCCCACTCATGGGGGCAGGATGCCTATCACTACTACCATCCCCACTCATGGGGGGCAGGATGCCTGCCACCACTACCATCCCCACTCATGGGGAGCAGGATGCCTGCCACCACTACCATCCCCACTCATGGGGGGCAGGATGCCTATCACTACTACCATCCCCACCCATGGTGTGATGGATGCCTGCCACCACCACTACCCCTACTCATGGGGGCCTGGATGCCCATCACTACTACCATCCCCACTCATGGGGGGCAGGATGCCTGCCACCACTACCATCCCCACTCATGGGGGGCAGGATGCCTATCACTACTACCATCCCCACTCATGGGGGGCAGGATGCCTATCACTACTACCATCCCCACTCATGGGGGGCAGGATGCCTGCCACCACTACCATCCCCACTCATGGGGGGCAGGATGCCTGCCACCACTACCATCCCCACTCATGGGGGGCAGGATGCCTGCCACCACTACCATCCCCACTCATGGGGGGCAGGATGCCTATCACTACTACCATCCCCACCCTTGGTGTGATGGATGCCTGCCACCTCCACTACCCCTACTCATGGGGGCCTGGTTGCCCATCACTACTACCATCCCCAGTCATGGGGGGCAGGATGCCTGCCACCACTACCATCCCCACTCATGGGGGGCAGGATGCCTATCACTACTACCATCCCCACTCATGGGGTGCTGGATGCCTATCACTACTACCATCCCCACTCATGGGGGGCTGGATGCCTGCCACTACCACCACCCTTACTCATGGGGGCCTGGATGCCTATCACTACTACCATCCCCACTGATGGGGGCTGGATGCCTGCCACTACTACCATCCCCACTCATGGGGTGCTGGATGCCTATCACTACTACCATCCCCACTCATGGGGGGCTGCATGCCTATCACTACTACCATCCCCACTCATGGGGGGCTGGATGCCTATCACTACTACCATCTCCACTCATGGGGTGTTGGATTCCTATCACTACTACCACCCCCACTCATGGGGTGCTGGATGCCTCCCACTACCACCACCCCTACTCAGGGGGGCCTGGATGCCTACCACTACCACCACCCCTACTCATGGGGGGCTGGATGCCTGCCACTACCACCACCCCTACTCATAGGACGGGTAATTCATGACACAACCAGCATACTCCCACATAAGGAATCACAGAAAATTACATCCATCCAAACAACATGACAAGCGTGTGTAGTCCATGTCAAATGCCTACAACACTAAACATGACAATGAACATACAATGTGACCCACTATCACATGTGTGACACATAAAAGTGTGTGGCCTCCACAATACAAGCCGACCATGGCCACTGTGGCAATGGGGCCCAAAGCCCCATCACCACAGTCACCAAAAGGTAAGTGTGGGGTCCAAGGCTGATGGACCTTTTGATCAGTGTGGCAATGGGGCCTAAAGCACCATCACCACAGTCACCAAAAGGTAAGTGTGGGGTCCATAGCTGATGGACCTTTTGATCAGTGTGGCAATGGGGCCTAAAGCACCATCACCACAGTCACCAAAAGGTAAGTGTGCGGTCCAAGGCTGATGGACCTTTTGATCAGTGTGGCAATGGGGCCCAAAGCCCAATCACCACAGTCACCAAAAGGTAAGTGTGGGGTCCAAGGCTGATGGACCTTTTGATCAGTGTGGCAATGGGGCCTCAAAGCCCCATCACCACAGTCACCAAAAGGTAAGTGTGGGGTCCAAGGCTGATGCACCTTTTGATCAGTGTGGCAATGGGGCCCAAAGCACCATCACCACGGTGATCATAAGGTAAGTGTAGGCATGGTAAAAGCTGCCAAAGACAAACTGAATGGGTGAATCCTGGTCACACAACAACTAAAACATCTGTGGCATAGTACTGCTTGTGTCCCATTGCAACATAGATTGGGCGAGGCTAACAGTGCAGTGTCACAGAAACATCGTTTTGGCCATGTGCACACAAACATCACACATGGGGGACCACATTGCCAACAATCAGCCAATTACACAATGACAGAAGTGACCATCATGATGCTGACCCACATATCTGCACCTATGGACACACAAATGTATATAACCTGTGGAGACTGTCGATGTCCGGTGAACAAATACCATACCATGGCAGCAATGGGACATACAAACCATGATCATTGTGCTGACTGATGACCCAGGAGTACCAGGGAGAGCAGGGGAAAATCACCAAACTACATACAGCCAATGGCACACTACAGAAATGCCAATGCAGTGATGCAAATGCACTAACACAAACAGGCAGACTCACACTGCATATCAAACACAACAGGTGATGGGGGTGTGTGCCAGTGTCCCCAGGCAACCACACAACACATGAGGAGGCCTGAATCCCAATTACACAGATGTGTATACAGTGCCACACACAAGTAACTCATGGATTGGATTCCCCTATGTGGGCAATCTGGCATTGTTAGATGAGAGAGAGCCCAAATGACACATGTCACACAAGCTTGTAGGAACAGCAACTAACACAGCAAGAGACACAGCCACCACAGCACTACCCCCAGGGACCCCACATTGTGCAGACACTAGCCTGCATGACAATTCCACTGTGATGACAAAGGTAGATGTTGATCACACTGTGAACCACAGCCATGTGTCCTCAGCTACAAACTACCATCACACCTACACAAGCTCCAATCAATCAGCAGGGCCTGCCAGGCAAGGCCAATATGGAGGTAGTGGTCTAGCCGTGCAACAACTCACATTTGCACACTCAACACCACACACCCTGATCTCCACCAATGTGCAGCAGTGAAGCTCACATGGACTGGTGACATTGCACATGCACCCATGACAATCCCAGGGGTGGTGGGGGAACTAAGGTGCAGAAACCCATCACACATGCCCACTCAACATGACTCGTCTATGTATGACACACAGCACAGTACGCCGTACATGCGCATGATGTGAAATCCACCACAAACAATGGGATCCTGGCCATAGTCACACACCAACGAAGAAGCCAAGGTGAGACACAAAGAACACACGTACACAACTTCCAACATTGCAGCTCTGACCCTGAGGAGTGGCAGCAGTCACACACACAACGCGTCACAATCACTGAAAGCTACCACAAACTCAAAATCACATTACTTGTGTAAACAACAAGTGCCAAGGGGAATCCTGAATGTGTCCCATCAGCGTTTGCCCACATCCCCAGCCCTGACAACAAAGACAACCTGGGATGACAACCTCATGAACATCAGTTTACCATGCACCCACATCACGGAGAAACCAGGTCCAAGATGCTGGATGAACACATACCAACTCTGCAAGCATCACAAACAGGAACATCCCTAGGGACACAGCCTGTGTATGAAAAGGGAAGATAACATGCACAGACATGCTCACACAACACACAACACAGGCACACGCAATGTCACCAGATTACACACAGCCATGAGGGCACTCCACTCCTGTGGAAGGTCCGCTGTGCCAAACCTTGTCTGTGCACGACTCAAACATATCAGCAGGACACTCCGTCAGTGAGTCAACAACTACAACACACAGAAGCCTCTGCTCACATCAGCCTGGGTACGGGAGTGTCACGTCAGTCATCTGCATACACCCAAAACACGTGGCAATCCAGTTGTACTGTATACACAGATGAGTCCTCCAAAATTGATGTGCAAAACTGCATGTCCAGTGGAGACGGGCACACAGTCAGGGTACTAGGAACATTGAACAGTGGTAAGCCCAACAGATGTGCAACAGTGTAGGACAAAGATGGTAATCTACAAATGCTAAACGTACATCCCTGTGTCAAATGCTGAACATTACACCCTCAGACTGCAGCAAGGGATGCTATAGATCCAGACTAGATTAGGACACATATCCCATGGACAACATGGAGCCCATCACAGCAAAACTTCATTTACCTGATCTGAACACAATTACAACAGCAAATGCATGATTCTACACATCTACATCATGTACCACCAAAGATTAACCACAAGTAAACAAAAAGAGGCTTTATTCAGCAAGTGTGCAACTCAAATCAAAAGTCCAAAATTAACTACGGCCAATGTCCAGTCCAAATACACAGTCCCAACAGGGTGATGTGTGACAACTTGTCACCAATTGCTTGCCTGCACAGGTACCGACAGGGGACATCCCCCTTGGAGGGGCATACGAGGGGCAGGCCAGGCACCGCAGGGACAGGATCAGGGGATGCCAGAAGGAGGCAGGGAAGGTGAGGTGGGTGCAGGAGTGTCACCGGCAACTGCAGTGGAGGTGTCTGACTCAGGGGGGGCCGGCACCACCGCAGGGCTCAAGTCCGATGGTGTTGGTGCTGCAACCACTGCAGTGGGCTGGTCAGATGGAGTGGACTGGGTCCCCAATGCAGTGCCCAAGTCAGACGGGGTTGTTGTGGACTCCACCGCAGTGCATGACTCCAAGGGAATGGAATGGGGGGCAGAAGAGCTGGGCAGGACAGAGGGGGGTACACGGTCTCCACACGAGTGGCACATACAGGCAGAGCGTCTGGTTTGGGGGTGGAAGAGCAAGTGGCAGGGGGGGAGGGCCTGAGCAGTTTGGGGATGCGGTATCGGTGTGTGGGGGAACCTGGGGCAGGGTGTGGCGGTGGAACCTGTGGAGTGGTGGCCTGGGGGAGGGAGGTGAGAGACTGGGTGGGTGACTTGCAGGGCGGTGGCGGGGTCTTGCTCTTCCGGGTCCGGGGGGACTTGCGGGTGGGGGGCTCACTCTGCCTGCACCTGGGGGAGGGTGTCCGGGGGCGAGGAGCACTCCCCTCTCTGTGTGTGGACTTCCTCTTCCCCCGGTATGCTGGATCAGCGGGATTGGAGGGGAAGAGGCCGAGGTCAGAGAGGAAGAGCTGCTGTGTAGGTGGGGTTGCAGGTGAGGCAAGGGAAGGGGTCTTGAGGGAGAGGATCTTTGTTAAAACTTTTTTTTTATTATTAAAAAACAATCATCAGCATTGCAATCACATTTTAGAGGGAGGATCACATCAGGCCACATGGGAACAGTAGGTAATACACGTTATACAGAATATATTGTGGAAGGTCTAGGGTGAAGGGGGGTCTGCGTTACTAAGGACTAGGGGGGGTCGGCATATGTCTCCTCGGTAAGAATTCCACAAGCCCCAAACACGGGTCCATTTCTTGGGACACCCACGGGCCACATATACTGTCTTTTCCCTGAACATTGCCCAATCCAAGTCTCTTTCCCAATCCCCCACCGTAGGAGGAAGCGACGCTCCCCATCGTTGGGCAATGTTTCTCTTGGCGAGCATTAGTCCCAAAGTGACCCACTGTGTCAAGCAAACGTTCAAATCTGTAGGCTCCCAAACGTTTAATAAACTCCTGCGGACCTCTACGCGGAGGCGTGTGGATAAAACAGTGTTGATAATGTCGTGGATATTACGCCAATATGGTTGGATCAGTGTACATTCCCAAACTATATGGATGAAAGTACCCAATAGGCCACATCTTCGCCTACAACACCCCTCGTCAGCCCTCCCCATCCGCACCAGTTGGGGCCCCGTCACATACACCCTGTGTAGGAGTTTTAGTTGGACAAGCCGGAGACGAGCTGGTATTGCCACCACTTTGGGCAATGAAATAGCCTCCTGCCACTCCTCATCGTCCATCTCAATGCCGTCCCTCGACTATTTCTCACGAAGGGCCTGGAGGGGATCTGGCGAGTTGTTAACCAGTTTTTTGTAGATCAATGAAATGGTGCTGTCAGGGATATAGCCGTCCAATACTCTATCTTCTAATGGCGAGGATTCAGGTGGAGTGGCCCCAGGCTGTAGATGGGTTCGGAGAGCGTGTCTGACCTGTGTGTAACGGTAAAGCTCCGAATCGGCCAACTTGAATTGTTGCTGCAACATGGCGAATGTCTTAATGTCCGATTTTTCCCACAGGTCACCTATATGGGAAATGCCTATAAGGTCCCATTTGTCGAAGCCTTTGCTCTTCCACAAATTACCCAACTGTGCGGAATCCCATAGTGGTGTCGCAAGTGTAAGCCTCCGCCCCCATCCAAGACAGTTAGTGGCCATGTGCCAAACATGTACAGCATGTTTAGTGGGGCCTGTGAGTGTAGAGTGCCGGGGCTTAGAGTAGAGGGCTCTGTTGAAGTTCCCTCCGGAGAGGAGCCATCGATCCATACCGTAACCCGGGTTACCTGGTGGGGCGTAAGTGCAGTGGTTGATGGAGGAGAGGTGGGCCGCCCAGTAGTATAGTTTGACATTAGGAAGGCTGATGCCTCCGTCATACCAGTTCAGGGAAAGCTTACCAAGAGCGATTCGGAGCCTGCCATTCCATAGTAGGTCTCGCAGGAGGCTCTCCACTTCTCTAAAATAGGATGCAGGTATCGGGTCTAAAGAGTTTTGCAGAGCATACAAAAACCGAGGTAGAGACGTCATTTTAAAAGGGCCGCCTTCCCCAACAGGGAAAGGGAAGTGATTTCCATCTGTCAATATCTTTACGCAACCTGAGCAAGGGAGGGTGCAGGTTACGGAGCGTAGCGGAGGGAAGGGTCTAGGGAGAGATAGATTCCCAAATATGTAAATCCATCTCTGCATATCTGTATAGGGCAGCCCCGCGGTGGGATCGGCGGTTCTCCTGCCACTACAAACAAGAGGGACTTGCTCCAGTTTATGGAGTAGCCGGAGTATCTACCAAAGATTGCAAGGATATCTAAGACCACGATCAAGGAGTGCCTCGGGGAAGCGAAGTAGAGGAGAATATCGTCAGCGTAGAGGGAGATACGGTCCTCCCACTCCGGTGACCAGTGCGTGCCCCGGATTCTCGGGTCTCTGCGTACCCAGGCCGCCAAGGGCTCCAGTGCCAGAGAAAATAAAAGAGGAGATAGGGGGCATCCCTGCCGGGTCCCCCTTCCCAACTCAAAAGTGGCCGATTTTTATTATTGACCACAACCTGGGCCAGGGGCTCGGAATATAATAGCTGTACCCATTGTATATTCTTCGGGCCAAATCCCATTTTCTCCAACACTGCCCACAAGTATGGCCATTCAATGGTGTCAAAAGCCATGGCGGCATCTAAGGTAACTATGGCTGCCGGCTCCAGGATAGTAGCTGCTCTGCCCAGTACACCGTGCACCCTGCGCAGGTTAAGCGCAGTGCTGCGATGCGGAATAAAACCGGACTGATCCGGGTGAACTAAGGTCTCAATCACCGTTAAAAGCCGGTTGGCCAAGAGTTTGGCCAGGATCTTGGGTTCTGCGTTTAATAGGGAAATCGGTCTATATGATTTGCATTCGGTTTTAGGTTTCCCTCCTTATGAATAGTCACAATAGTAGCAGTCCTTTGATCTAGGGGTAGGCATCCCGAGTCTCTAGAGTCCTCATACATTGCCTTTAGATATGGGGCCAATCTGTCTGGCTTGAGTTTGTAAAGTTCAATCGGCAACCCATTAGGGCCAGAGGCCTTACCCGATGCAAGGGATCCGATCGCTGCTACTATCTCATCGTTAGACAAGTTACTCTCCATGAGACCACAGTCCTCCACTGACAGTCGAGGCAATGCTATGTCAGCCAGCATTTGGTGGGAATCTTCTTTAGAGTAGGGAGCAACCGACGAAAAGACTGTGTCGAAATGGGTCGCAAACAGGTCGACTATTTCTTGCGGGTCCGTAATAGGCCTGCCACCCTGTTCGTGGAGCTCCGGCACTAGCCTGCTTGCCCAATCTTTTTTGTCCAACCATGCTAGTAATTTCCCCGCTTTATCACCCACCTCATACAACCGCCCCTGCACCGCTCTCCCCAGGGCCCTAGCCTGGTCTGTCGCCAGTGCTCTATAGTCCTGCTGCTTTAGTTTGAGGAGGTGGAGTTTGTCGGGCGTGACATCTGATTCTAGGCCTAGTTCTAACTGCCTGACTTCCGCCTCTATGGCCTCCATCTCCCTCCGGCACTCCTTCTTTTTCCCCGAAATCAAGGAAAGGGCCTGGCCCCGAATAACCGTCTTGAAGGCCTCCCATAGCATCTGCGGGGATTCCACCGAGTGCTCATTCTCGATGAAGTAGTTGTCTATAGCTACAAGGAGTTCCCTACGGATGTGAGGATCCCGAAAATACCACGGGTTGACAGGGGCCACCCGTCCCACCTGTTTGTAATTAAAGGCCACCCGAATCCAGACCGGCGAATGGTCAGAGATGCCTCTAGCAAGATGTTTAATTTCCTGAACATGGGCAATTTGGGAGACGGGAATCAAAAAATAATCAAGCCGTGATAAACTCCTGTGTGCCCCGGAGTGGAAGGTATACTGTAGGGTGGCAGAGTGAAAGACCCGCCAACTGTCCGCCAGTCCCATAGTCTCGAGGAAATCGGGTAGCCAGCTAGATGAGCGAGAGAGCTCGCGTGGAGGGTGATGATCTAGTATGCCTGAGACCACTGAGTTAAAGTCTCCCCCTAACAGCAACAGACCCTCCGGTATGCTCAACAATAGTGTTCCCAGGTCCCTAAAGGTGATGGCCTGGAGGCCCAGGGGCACGTAAACTGACAAAAGTGTAATTGGATGTCCCTCCCAGGTGCCCGATACACCCACATATCGTCCCCTATCGTCTATCCAAGTTTCCTGCACTATAAGAGGAAAGGACTTCTTCATCAGTATACCCACCCCTCGGGAGCCCGTGGTGAATCCTGCGTGGGTCAACATCACGTAGCCCCCCCTATGCAGTGCTTGACATGTGTTACCAATTAGATGAGTTTCCTGGAGTAGGATAATGTCAGGAGTTTGGCGCTTTACGTATTGAAGGACCACACTGTGTTTTATCTTGTCCCCCAACCCATTGACATTCCAGCTTAACACTTTAATCCCTCCGTCCCAACATGTTGCCATAGTGAGTTGTGAAATTTTCCATACCAGTTTCGGAACTTGCAGTACCAGTTTCTACTTCCCCTACTAATGTTGCAATAGAAATCGCTGATGCAATAAATGCTACATAAAACATAACAAAACACCCCCTCCCAACAACCCCCCACCCCGCTGCCCTGCACTCTGGGCCTAGAACTGCCCATTAATAAACTTGCAGAGTGCCTGTCGCCCCAGAAAGAATTCAAGATAGAAAAAGAAGAGAAAAGGGGGGAGTTAAAGCTCTCCGTGTCCCAGCCCGAGCAGTTCAAGTGTACACCCAATCAACAGCAAATATCACAGGTCCAATTGAGTCCACGAATCCCTGCAATGTAAAAATAGAAACCCCCCTCTCATGCCTACCCCATCACGGGCCCCATTTACTCAGTTCAAACTTTGCTGTCAAACTGGTCACCGTGTCAGGCTGGTCGACCGTCCGTACCATCTCCACCACTCTGCTCGGCAGGACATCTCCCTCCGCGGTGCTCCAGCCAGTCTGCCGCGGCTTCAGGATGTTCAAAAAACCACGCTCTCCCCTCCGCCTCAATCCGAAGACGTGCCGGGAACAACATGGAATATTTCAGTCCACGCTCTCTGAGGTCCCGTTTGACCTGTAGGAACGATCTCCGCTGCCGTTGTACCCTCTGCGTGAAATCCGGAAAAAAGGAGATAGCTGCATTATCATACCGGAGGGGTGCGCCCGTCCTAGAATTCTGAAGGATTATGTCTCTGTCACGATAGTTCAAAACCCTAGCCAGCATGGGCCGCGGGGGGGCACCCGGCCTGGGATGGCCGCCCGGGACCCTATGGGCACGTTCAATAACAAAAAATTTACTGAGGCCTTTGGGCTGTAAATGCTTCAGGATAAGGTCCTCGACAAAGAGGTCAGGAGATTGCCCCTCCGATTTTTCCGGAACCCCAAGGATGCGGAGGTTGTTGCGTCGCAGGCATCCCTCATAATCATCCAGCTTGAGGTCAGTGAGCTTACGGAAGTCCTGGAGGTCTCGGACCTCACCCTGGAGCTGGGTAACATCGCCGATAAGACTAGCAGTGGTAAGCTCCACCTGCTTGACCTTCTCATTTAGTTTCGCCATGTCAGCCCTGATGAGATTGACGTCGATCGCCACTGTGTCCAGGGAGGTCTTAACGCCAGTGATAGCATCCATTACATCCTTCAGTGAAATGTCTTGTTCCTCATCGCCCAGGGCCCCTGAGCCTGCATCCCTGGACAACCTGGGCTGGGTAGCATCCTTAGGGACAGTATATCGGTCTAGTTTATTAGATTGGGTGGACTTCGGCCCACGGGTCCCCGCGGTCTTGTTACGCTCCATTGCGGCACTGACCGTCCGCTACCAGCCTGTTCACGGGCACCCAAGCCGAGCGGCCACCCCCTCAGCGACACTAGATTGGGAATTGGCCGAGCGGGGAGTATGCCGATGTGCCCCTGCCAGTGGTCTGTAGGCCCGCTCCAGTGCTGCCCACATCCGGGGATAGTGTCGTCTCCGCGCCAGTTGCAAAGGCGGTGGGGGAGCCTGGGAGTGCCATGGGTCTCCTAAGGCAGGGTAAGAGCCCTCTCTCCTCCGTCAAGGTCGGCCCTGCCGCTCCATCGACGGCAATGCGGGGCCGCTACTGCCCCACCTCTACCCCGTCGGAGATCTCGGGGCACCGCAGGGCGTTCTGTCGCTGTAGCCGAGGGTCCCCGGAAGGCCAAAGACAGCCGGTGCGGCCGCTGAGGACCGCCGGCAGCGAGGGGGAGAGAGCAGGAAATAGCCGGGCAAAGTGGCGCGACGGCACCCACGAACCTGCAGCAGCTGCCCACCGGGTCCACGGCACAGGTCTCTTGGCTCTGTCCGAGGCCCCACTCTGCACTCGATGCTCCTGGCTGGGCCGGATGGGTCTCAGTCCTCACTCGGGACGCGATTCTGCTCTCCGGGCCGTAGCGCTCTCCAGGCCCGGAGTTACCGCGGGAACCCTCTGGAGCGTCTGGATCTCGTGTCCGGCCCCACGCAGCACTGTGGGACCCGGCGTACACGCCGAGGGAAGGCCTCACTGTTGCGGCGGTTGTAACGTCGGATTCCGGACTCGGAGACGGACCGGAGTTGGTGGGATCGTGGACGTGAGCAGTCCGATACACAAAACCGCTGTCAGACGGGCCGGATCTGTTGCAGGATAGACAGAAAAGCGGGGCCGGTCATGGAGCTACGCTTTACGCGGCCATCTTGCCTCGATGCCTGGCCACGCCCCCCGAGGGAGAGGATCTTGAGGATTGCGGAGTGACTGTGGTTGCCTGTGTGTGTGTCAGTTCCCCATCCCCTGTGTGTGTGGAATCAGACCCCTGAGGATGCTTGTGTGCACGTCTTGCCTTGGTTTTGGATGTGTGTGTGCTGCTCGTGTCTGTGTGTTTGGGTGATTGTGCAGGTGTGCATGTGCTTTGGACAGGTAGGGTGGTAGGAAGTGTGGATGGGGCAGAGGTGGGAGGGGTGAGGGACTGTTGGAGGAGGGACACTGCTGCCGTCAGGGAGGAGTCCATGGACCTATTGCTCCTCTGTAGGGCAGACATACCCGTTGAGATGCCCTTCATGAACGACACCAGCTGTGTCAACAGAGTGGTGTGTGCATGGAGGACAGTCAGCATTGCTGTCTGCCCTACATGGAGCTGCCGAAGGAGGTACACAGACTCCTCACTCAGGGCAGCAGGGGACACAGGGGCAGGGGCTGCGGTGCCTGACTTGAAGGAGACACGCTCCCAAGCACGGGAGCCTCCACGGACCTCAGGAATGGGAGCCAATGGGAGGGCGGTGGTGGTGGTGGTGGTGGATGCGGGGTCAGACAGACTAGCTGGGGTGTGGTGGCTGCTGACACCCGCATCCACAAGGGAGTCATCCTCCGAGCTGCTGTGGTCCTCAGCTGAGGTGGATGGTGCTGAGGACTCCTCGGTGTGGCTCCCCTCGCCCTCTGTGCCACTGGGTCCCTCTGACCACTCGTCGGACGCTGACCCAGTCTGGCTCCGCTGCTCCTCCTGGTCCGTGGAGCTGTCCCCTCCTGTGGATGTATCTGCAAACAATTAGGGAAACAGACAAACATCAGTCACCTGCACTGACCGCACACACCACAGTAAGTACAGCACATCACAGAGCAAGCCCTGGCATCTTTAGTTGAACATTGCCTAAAGTCCTCACACAGATTCGGGGAAGCCAATTGTCAGTCTGATGGTCAACCATGGGACTCACACCCCTCCTGCCCTTGCACCCATCTGTCTGGTGCCTGTCTGATGGTAAGACCCCAGTGTGGACACATGCACCACCTACACAGTAGTTGGACATTGCTGAGAACACGGTGAAGTATGTGAACATGCCCACGTCACATCTCTTGCCACTGAGTCAGTGCAGGTGTCTGGATAAATGGATGGCCAGAGTCTAAATAGAAATGCATGTGATGCATACCAGCACCAGACCCCATGAAGCACCCATGTCCGGATAGTTAATGCCACAATGGGGTGCATGTTGCACATGTCACTCCCCAGCAGGATCACTCTTAGGAAGTTTAATGCCATGACACAGGCATGCCTGCAAAGTCATACATCACTGTCTCCAGTCACATGGCCATGGCAGCCAGCCAACCACAGTCTGCACTGTGTCACAATACTAGGACATGGGGAAGGCAAGTAATGTAACTGACAAGTGCACATGTCCATCCCCCAAAAACCACATCATCTGAACTACTATTTGTCCACGTCATACCAATTGGACATATGGGGGACATGAAACACAACTCTCTGAACATGAGCACCTCACAGTGTGCTGAGAATGAAAAATAGCTGCCTGAAAGTCACAGTGGCATACACCTGTCTGCACAGTCATGAGATCAAACACCTATAAGTCACAGAAGTCGTGTCTCACATGGTCCAATAGCAGATGGCATGCTGACCCCTAACCGATAAACATCACAGGAGTCCAGACAACGTAGTCACAGCACAACGACACAGAGGCAGACACCTGAGGGAACATTTCACTGAGCACAGCATGTCAGCTGATACACGGGAGTGGGAGTACAGAGTGTATTGTATGCCCTGGAGTAGGCATGACTGTCCGGCTCCACCTGCAAGATGGATGAGCCCTGGTCAGTAGGCAGGTGGCTAAGCATGTGTGACACACTTGACATACATACTCCTGAGGCCCAAACATTGTACCCACCCGCAGCATGGGGGTGTGGCAAATACCCCAGGGACATGTGGTGATTCTGATCTGCAAGTGGATCACATATCAAAGTTACACCCAGACTACATTGCACGACTCAGGCATTGTGTGAGCAATTGACCCACCCATGAAGGCTAACACAATATCACGGGAACAAAAGCTGTCACCCACCTTGAGCATAGCAAAATGCAAGGACCCTGTACCCGAGTGACACAATTATCCTGAGCGTAAGGAGAACACCGGCCTATCAGATGGGTAGTGGCCATATCACAATAGAGGGACATGGGTACTGGACAACAAGACTGATGTACTGGGGAAGTTTAACCACGCCACAGGAGGGCACATAGAATGTCAGACAGAGTTCACAGTGCAGTCTTTGACTCACCCCCTCCTTGCTGCTGTCTGCCCTTCAGCTGCCCATCCAGCTCCGGGAAGACCACCGGCAGGATCTGGAGCATGTGGGGGGGTCAGGGTCTGGTGTCCACCCCTCCTGCGAGGAGGCGACAGCTTCAGCTGGACCCTTGCAATCCTCCGGGTCCAGCCCCGAAGGTCCTGCCACCTCTTCTGGCAGTTGCGGATCCGGCGCTTGTAGACCCCCACGGATCTGACTGCCCGGACGATGGCCAGCCAGATATCCTGCTTCTGATGGGCATCAACCTGTGAGGATGACAAAGTGAAGAGGCCATTACTACACATGCAACATATCCGTGCATCACACAGTTGGAAATACATGTCTCAATCACAGGGGCATATGATGTACACAGGCAGTGCAACGAGGGCTATGGACAGTTTGCCAGCAGTTACTACATGGTATCATTGCATGGCAAGTGAATCCTTGTTTGAATGCACTGTTACTCCACTGTACCTGTTCAGTGCATGTGACTACACACTTTGGGGGTGAGTACTATTCAGTGAGCATGCTAGCCAGTGGTGTGCACACTGTAAATCCTGCAAGTCAGACAACATGCACAATTAGTAAGGCAGTGGACAGCACACTCACCTGCTCCCCTGGTGTCCCATACAGCTTGCTGTACTGTGGAAGGAGGTTGTCCAGCAGGGCCTGGTTCTCCTCATGGGTGAAGGCTGGGGCTCTCTCCACAGTACGTGCCATTGCAGTAGCCAGAGGATGCAGAGACAGCAGCAGTGTAGTGGCAGATGTCGTCCTGGAGCATGTAGTGCAGGCAAGTGAGCCCTCAGGGGAACAGCCAGCATTATATGTGTGCTGCAGAGGCAGATACTGTGCCATGTGTCCAAAGTGATAGGTCCAAGTCGTATGCATCTTATGAATCTGACCAATCCATGGAATTGCAGCACCAAGACACGCCCACAGCATCCTTCAAAAATTTCAACTTCATGACACCCATGAATTTGCAACATTGTTGTGGCTGGCCAACTGAATTCACTGCATCAGACTCGTTGAAGCTTCAAAAACGCGTCCGTTGCCATGCCAGGCCCCAGCCAATGCGTGCGTACCGATCGGACCATTGCTGTACAACGCGTACCCGTGCGATACAACGCGTACCCGCTCACATTCAATGCAATGGTCCGTGCGGGCACACCGATCGGACCATTGCTGTACAACGCGTACCAGGCATACAACGCGTACCCGCTCACATTCAATGCAGTGGGCCGGCCGGGCACACCGATCGGTCCATTGCTGTGCAACACGTACCAGGCATACAACGCGTACCTGCTCACATTCAATGCAATGGTCCGTGCGGGCACACTGATCGGACCATTGCTCTACAACGCGTACCAGGCATACAACGCGTACCCGCTCACATTCAATGCAATGTCCGTGCGGGCACACCGATCGGACCATTGCTCTACAACGCGTACCAAGCATACAACGCTCACCCACTCACATTCAATGCAATGGGCCGGCCGGGCACACCGATCGGTCCATTGCTGTGCAACGCGTACCAGGCATACAACGCGTACCCGCTCACATTCAATGCAATGGTCCGTGCGGGCACACCGATTGGACCATTGCTCTACAACGCGTACCAGGCATACAACGCGTACCCGCTCACATTCAATGCAATGGGCCGGCCTGGCACACCGATCGGTCCATTGCTCTACAACGCGTACCAGGCATACAACGCGTACCCGCTCACATTCAATGCAATGGGCCGGCCGGGCACACCGATCGGCCCATTGCTCTACAACGCGTCCCTGGACAGGTCACACGCATATGTCACCATGCTGGTCACTGGTGAACCTATGCCAGCCACATTTACTTTCCATGGACTCAGGGGCACACCTACAACACCACACCCAGTCAACACTGTATCTAAGGCATGTGTGGCAGCATTACCTTATCTGTGTATGGGGGTGAACATGTGGTTTTTGGGGTGGCACTTGGGGGCAGACACACCCAGGCTGTGCACGTGTTCATGGGGACAGGGTCCTTTGTGTGTTGTGCACCTGCCCACTGTGGTGTGCAACTTTTCATTTCTGAGCATGTGTCATGGTCACATTTCCAGGTTGTGTATGTGTATGACATGTCACATACCCCCAGGCTCCAATGTGGGAAGGCATGTACGTCACAGGGTGGCCCATTCCAACAATAGTGATGTGCCTCCACAGTCTGTGTGCATGTTGTGTATCACATGTCTCTGACTCCATGTGCACAATGGGAGACAGTCTCCACATCCATGTGGTTTGTGCATGAACTTTGATGTTGTGTGTGTGTGTGTCACAGACGTCCATGTCTGTCCTGCAGAGGCTACAGGGGCCACTACCTGTGGGTGTCATGTTTGTTTTTCTGACGTGTACATGATACGCCATGTCATGGCAGTGTCCATGTGGCAAGACAGGGTCCCTGGGAATCTACCTGTCAATGAGCTGTGATGCCTGTGGAGCATCTGTCCAGACATGTCACTGTGGTATGTGTGTGGAACGTGAGAGCAGTAAATGGGTACTGTGACACAGCCTAATGGTTTCCCATAGCACACCCTGGAACCTGTTGTCAACACTTGTTGAACAGAGATGTTAGATGATGTCCATGTAGGTGCCATATATGTCCAAACAGAACGACACACACATCAAGTACTTGTGTTTGTTAATGATGTATCATGTGAAATAGAGTATGGTGAACGGCACATAGGTGGGGTGACTGACAATCTTGCTTTCTTCACCTATGCACTGCAGGGCTCCTGCTGTCCATCGACCATTCCCAGACCTGGCAACGATGGTGGAACGTGACAGCATCCGACGGTACCGCTTCACCAGGCAGCTGATTGAGGATTTGGCAGTGCGGTTGGACCCACATTTGCAGCCTGGCCGGCCGTATCCTACAGCGCTGACCCCCAAGGTGAAGGTGATGGCAGCCCTACACTTCTTTGCCACCGGTACCTTTCAACACACTGTGGCAACTACTGGTGGGATGTCACAGACTATGTTCATCCGTGTGCTACGCGATGTATTGGGGGCAATGTTGAGATACCTGAACCAGTACATCTGTTTACCAACACGTCAACGACTCACTGACGTCAAGAGTGACTTCTATGCCCTGGGGAGGATGCCACATGTAATTGGCTCCATTGATGGGACACATGTGGCTTTGATACCACCACAGGCACATGAGCAGGCATACCGGAACCGTAAACATTACCATTCGATCAATGCTCTGGTGGTATGTCTTGCAGATATGACCATCACACATGTGTGTGCCCGTTTCCCCGGTTCGGCACACGATGCCTACGTGATGAGGAGTAGTCGCATCCCGAGGATGATGTCACAGATGCCGAACCAGCGTGCCTGGCTTGTTGGTGTGTACTGACTTTGTACCATTGTGTGTGTTCTGCTATGTTGTTTTCCGCACACATTTTCAAATCGGCTAATGTGCAATTGTCTGTCTGTAGGTGACTCGGGATACCCCAACATGCCGTGGTTGCTGACACCCCTCAGGAACCCTGTGACACCAGCCCAGATGCGCTACAATGAGGCACATGGTCGGACGAGGAGGGTGATCGAGCGGACCTTTGGTCTCCTGAAGAGCCGCTTCCGCTGCCTGGACAAGACAGGAGGGGCCCTCCCATATGCCCCAGCAAAGGTGTGCAAGATTGTCATCGTCTGCTGCATGCTACACAACCTGGCAGTGCGGAAGGAGTTGCCTCTCATCCTGGATGACGATGACCAACGTCCCCCACCTGTGGAAGATCCTGGCCTGGGTCACGATGCCAGTGAAGATGATGATGATGATGATGATGGTGATGTCCGCACACAGCTCATCACCAACTTCTTCAGCTGAATGTGAGTCTCCAGAGGGTTGTAATGTCAATGATTTGAGTTTGCATGATATGTGTGTGTGGTGCTCTGGTGTTGTTTGAGTGTGGCCATGTGCTACTTGACTGCATGCGTGCAGCGATGTGTCCTTGCAGGTGGTCTGTACTGCCCAACAGTGTTGACATGCTAACTTGGTTTTGTGTAGTTATCTCGTGACATGTATTAGACATGAGTATTGCCGTTCTGTGCTGTTCTTCAGTGGTTTTGACTGTGTGTCATGTCTGTCCTTCACAGGGTGCTGCTGGAGTTGTCTGATCAACTTGGATCCCCCGAATCCATGATTCAACTTCCAAGGTGGAAGCAGTCGTTTCCCTACAGGTGATGTGCCACACACCCCTGGACTTTCTATCTTCTGCACTTTTTGACTTTGTGGCCACAGCCAGGTTGGATTAGCTTGCATTTGTAGTGGAAACAACATGTTGGAAATGTGTAATAAACCTGTGCTTCACTTTGGGATGTGCGTTGTCTGTAGTCACACATCTGACTGACATTTGCTTACTGCACCTGTAGTCTAGTTGACAGTGACTGTGAATAGGTGGCGTGTCTGTACATTCCACTGTATTTCGTTGCAACATCAGTATAGGTGATGAGTCTGATGGCCCTGGTGTGTATGTGTTTTGTGGCCCTAGTGGTGTGTCTCCCTCATATGTGTCACGTCGCCATGACTGACATGACAGTGTTGGACTTGCTGTAGCAGTTAGCATGCACAGTGTAATTTAGCAGATCACCATCTACATGACAAAAACCACGTTGGAATCACAACAGAGGCAGATATGGTGTATTGGTGAGTTTATTTACATACAGGTGTGAGGATGGTGCACAGGATGGTGGGTGCTGTACATAGAAACTTGAATCCAAAGTTCCCATGTGAATTGGAAGTCTTGGTAGCTGAAATGTCCAGAGTAAAGTCCACAGTCATCTGATACATTTGGTCAACTAGAGCTCCCCATGTCATGTGGGAGAGTTGGGTTGGCTTCGACAGGGCGTGCAGGTTGCACACAGAGGAAAATTTCCAGAACAGGTGTTGGCTTCCTGGGGGATGTAGATGGCCATCGGCCTCTCAGTTTGGCCTCCTCGGACGGCCCCTCTTCTTGGGGGGGCACCCTCAGGTGCAGGCTGTGGCGGTGCAGGGGACTCTCTGCCAGAGTCCTCCTCCCTCCCTGTGGCATTTGCAGTTGTTTCAGCAGCAGATGTTGTGGGCACACAGGGAGGTGAGGCCATGTTGGTGCTGATCTGGCGGAGGCATGTCAGTATGTCCCTATGCACCGCTGTCAGTTGTTCCAATGTGTCCCACTTGGACTCCATGCCACACATGTGTGTCTCGACACGTGACATGTGTGTCTCGACACGGGACATGTGGGAGTCCAAGCGGGCATGATGGGCAGCCTGCTGCTGTTGTATGTCCTTGAGGATCCCCACTACCTGGCTGACCTCTCCGGTGCTAGTCTGGTACGCATCCGCGATGCGTGCCAGTTGTGGGTCATCATACAGTCCAGACCCCTCTGCAAGGAGTGACCTATGTCTACCACCCCTCCCACCACCCCTGGCGACACGTGCAGGACCTGCAGTGGCACGCACAGGTGACCGTGGGCCCACTTGGGTGTTGTTCCTGGGCTCGTTGTCACCAGCTCCAGTTTGGGCCTGGGTCCCTGCGCTGTTGTCATCTGTGGTCCTTGGTGTGTCCGTGTTGGCAGGGGTGGCCTGTGTGTTGGCAGTTGTTGGAGGGGTGGGTGCAGGGGGTGCAGATGTTGGTCCTGATGACTCACACCGGAGGGTCCAGCTTGTTCTTCGCCATCCGAGGAGTGCAGAGGCTGATCCACACCAGTGAGCTCAGTGTTTCCCGGAGCCTGGGACAGGGACTCCTCCTGGTCTGCTGCTGTGTCCCCATCATCACCTGTTTTGGGGAGAGACACAGATTGTATGTTATGTGTCTACTGGCATCAATTGTTCAAACACCTGACAGTTGTGACTGTACCTCTGGATGTGGGCCAGGACATTGCATTCTCCTAAATAGTGACAGTCAGAGAGTGATATTGGTGTAGCACATTGTCCTGCCAACCTGTGGCATGTCAATGTGAATGTTGAGGTGTGTGCATGACCAGCATTGGTGGTATTTGGTTACCATCCAGGCCTCCTTCTCCCCCAGCCCAGTTATCCCACCATGGAACGTGCTTCCATTGCAGGGAGTGCAAGTTGTCTTTCAGGATGTCAGGCAGTGGTGTTGTGCTGTTGGTTGTTGCACAGTTCCCAGCAGGGCCTTGTGCTCCCCCAGCAGTACCCAGTGTCAGCCATCTTGTGAGTCCTTTGCCACTCCCTGTGATGTGAGCATGGTTCAGAGTGGTGTTGATGGGCCAATTGTGAGGGTGACCAATATCTGTGCCTACAACTCCCATCATGCTATTGCCTCCACCCCCTTTCCGGCATGCCCATCCTTCCTTCCTTTTGACTCTGCTTCCCTGTGGGGTGGGGTGCCTGTGCTGACAGGATGGCTGGGAGTGTTGTCCTGGCAGTTGTTTGGCTACAAGTCCCAAGAGTGTCCCTGTGCTTCACACAGCATAACCCTGGGTGGTGGTTCTTTGTGGGATCTTCAGTTAGGCTGTGAAGCATTGCATTCTCCCAGGTGGGTTATGTGGAGTTAGTGTTGAGGGGGTGTGTGAGGGGAGGTGCTTGTAACTATGGTCAGTGCTGTGAGTCCTCCTTCCCACCCAGCCAGATATCCCACCATGGAACGTGCTTCCATTGCAGGGAGTGCAAGTTGTCTTTCAGGATGTCAGGCAGTGGTGTTGTGCTGTTGGTTGTTGCACAGTTCCCAGCAGGGCCTTGTGCTCCCCCCAGCAGTACCCAGTGTCAGCCATCTTGTGAGTCCTTTGCCACTCCCTGTGATGAGAGCATGGTTCAGAGTGGTGTTGATGGGCCAATTGTGAGGGTGACCAATATCTGTGCCTACAACTCCCATCATGCTATTGCCTCCACCCCCCTTCCCAGCATGCCCATCCTTCCTTCCTTTTGAGTGGACTTCACTGTGTGTGAGTGTGACAGCAATGGGAAGATGGCTGACAGTGTGGTCCTGTTGTTTGTTGGTACCCAGTTCCCAGCAGGGCCTTGTGCTCCCCACAGCTGTGGCCAGTGTCAGACATCTTTGAAGTGGCTTTTGACTCCCTGTGAGGTGTGCATGCTTCAGTGCTAACTTGCTGGGCCATGTGGGTGTGAGATGTTGATCTGTGACTACCACTCCCATCATGCTATTGCCTCCACCCCCTTCCCAGCATGCCCATCCTTCCTTCCTTTTGAGTGGACTTCAGTGTGTGTGAGTGTGACAGCAATGGCAAGATGGCTGACAGTGTGGTCCTCTTGTTTGTTGGTGCCCAGTTCCCAGCAGGGCCTTGTGCTCCCCACGGCAGTAGCCAGTGTCAGCCATCTTGTCAGTTGTTTTCCACTCCCTGTGATGTGAGCATGGTTCAGAGTGATGTTGGTGGGCCAATTGTGGGTGTGACCAATATCTGTGACTACCACTCCCATCATGCTATTGGCTACACTGACTTGACCAGCATACACAGAATTCCTTCCTTTGAGTGAGCTTCCCTATGAGGTGGTGTTCTAGTGGTGGGTAAATATCTGTGAGTGTTTGTTGGTTCTATTTGCGCCACTGCCTTGCTGTATTTGTTGTTAGGTTTGTAGATGTCATGACACAGTTACATATCACTATGAGATGGCAGGTATTGTGTTTGTCTGACTAGCATTCACATCTTGGGATGAATATCTTTTGGTTGCTGTGTATTTGCTAAGTGTGCATGGTTTGCCTATCCCCTTGACTGTGATGTGTGTGTGTTGTCACACCATATTGTATATATTAGTTGTGTACTCACCAGGCTCTGGGATGTCTGTTAGTCCGTATACGCTCACTGGTGGTAGGATGGCCCGCACCTTCTCCTCCCAGGGCCTGAGGTATACTGGTTTTGCAGGAGGGCCACTGCCGGTGTGCTGGCTGAGGAGGTAGTCCTTTTTAGTAGGTCCCGGACCCTCCTGCGCACATCATACCACCTGTTCTGGATGTCTTCCTTTGTGCGCAAACATGGTGATTGTGCGTTCACCCTGTCGACAATCCTCGCCCACATCTTGGTTTTCTGTGACATGGGGGTCTGTTGTACCAATGTACCAAACAACTGTGGCTCTACCCTGAGTATCTCGTCTACCAGGACTTCCAATTCACAATCTAGGAACTTATGGTTCTTCTTTGGGGGCATGGTGATGGGTGGTGGTGGTGATTGATGTGTGTGTGTGTGTGGTGCAGGTGGGGGGGTGAGTGTAGGTTTAGCTGGGTGTGTGTGAGGGTGCTATTTGTAGGTGTGGTAATGGTGTGTGGCTTGTGTGATGTATGAGCTGTGAGTGTGTCTGTGGTTGCTGTGTGATGGTGTTCTGTGCTGGCAGGTCAGTGGAATTTGCAAAGGATCATGGTAGGGATTTGTGGCCTTTATATAGGTGGAGTTGGAGGTGTGTCCTTGTTCCATTTTTTTTCCCTCCCTGTATTTATTGGCTTAGTGGTTGTTTGTTTGGCCCTTTTTTTCTAATTTTTCCTTGGTGTTTTTGGTGCATGTACGAGTCGTTCTTGTGTCCGAGTAGGACGCTGCAGTTGTCTGGTGCGATCTTGTCCGACTCGTTCCCGCTGTGTGTCAGCTAGGTTTCATATGCGGCGTACGAGTCGGTCGCGGAGTATTGGGTTGCTTCGGCTGGGTTTTGTATGCGTGTCGGTCGTACGGCTTGTGCTCCGTGCGAGTCGGTCGTGTTTTGCACGCACAGCATCGTACTACGCGGGTCGGAGTTCGCGGGTACGTTTCGTTCGGGTTCAATCCGAGTGCGTGTCGGTCGGTTCGTTTCGGTTGTTTTGTATTCCGTCCGAGTCGGTCGGATTTCACATTCATTTCATCGTACTACCCGGGTCGTGCGGCGCCGGTCCGAGTCGGTCGGAATAAATTCCCGTACCGAGTCGGTCGGTACGTTTTCCGGCCCGAATCGGAATCGGCCCCAATGTGTCCCAGTGTAGTGAAGAATCTCACTGTGTGTTTCTTGGTTGGTAAAAGAACCGTCAAGTCAATAAATGTGACACCCCGTAGTCCATTCATGTGAAAAGGCTCCCAAGGAATGTTCATGATTTTACTGGGGGATAATTTATTGCCTTACGGTTTTTACTATACTTAGATTTTTATGGTTGCATAGGAAATGTTTTATATCATATGAATGGTAGTTATGTTACATGCAGACTTATTCTCATCTCATGTGATATAATGCAGTTCTGTAATTGTGGAAGAAGATCTGTGGTCGTTGCTCCTGCCTCTTTACTGCTATAAAGACATATTTAGCATCTGTAATATATTCTGTGTTATATTTTACTGTGTCTGCTGTGTAACAAGTTCCAACAGGTCACACGCGAGGAACTGTTACTTGCAGCTGGAGAATCTTTTTTTCCCCAGACTAACACTTCAGAACAAAACATTGCTGAGCACATATTTCAGAAATGCACCAAAATGTCACGTATTAACCTTATCTCTTCCTCATTGGTCCCGTACAGCTTCGGACTCTGCAAAGCACTGGAGACGCTTCTAACCCTGGCCGGTGAACTACACTACGCTCGCGGAGTTTGCGTAGTTTCGGTAACTTCGCGATTCGCGTAGAACGCGAAGTTACCGAGCACTACGCAATTTGCAGCGTAGTGTAGCTGTTTTTCTTCTTCGCGCGCTCAATATGTGTTCTCGCGCGCGCGGTAATGACCTACTGTGATCCTGCGTTCGCCGACGCGATTTCCTATCCGTTCGCAGGCGCCACGAGATTTGGAATCCGGCCGCACGATCCCGCGAGAGTGTGCGAACGCGAACACGTCATTCGGACGGGCGATCTGACTTCCGGCGGCAGTGTTGGTAAGATCGCGATCCCGAACACGAAGAAACTACAATCTGGCGAAGGATATCTCTCGAGCATCATAAAACCTTCTCGAAAATGATTATTTTGCTCAAAAAAACTCCTCAGATTGTGATTTGGCTGTAGTTTTTTGTGCAAGGAGTCCGTTTTCTTTTTTTACTTTTTTTTTCAAGAGGAAGGAAGTGCCCCTGAGTCTCAAACTTCCTGTTCCTGTCCAGCAGGCTCCTCCCAGTGCTTTGTCCATGTGCTGTTCACTTTCATTTGGATTTGGAGCTGGAAGGATCACTTTTTGTGTCTGTCTGCTGCATCATATCATTGGATTGGATTTGAGGACTTTTGGATTTGAGATTTTACAAGTAAGTTGGAGAATTGGTGTACTTGTTTGGTTGATTGGGGCTTGTTTGTACCTACATTTTTTGGGATTTTCATCGTTTTAAAATTTATTGTTGTGGCCTGTAGTTTCAGTAGGGGCCTAGTTGTTTTTCTTTGATTGGAATTTCAGCCAGTAGGCTCAGAGGTACCCATGGGTGCATGTTTCTGTGGTGTCTGTTGAATTTACACATCATGTAGGGCATGGATGGCATTGGATTGAATTGGTAAATGTGGTTTTTGGGGTGTATTTCACTTTTTGGGTGTGTGTTAATAAATAAATACCTTTGTTGGATGTGTGTGTGTGCTTGTTGTGTAACTTTCCAACCTTTCGTAGCCCTGTGGATTTTCGTTTTTGCATTTTTGTATTAAAGCTGTGTTGTTTAGCAGGCCTCCTTTGTCTGGTCATATTATATGCCTGCTTGAGTTCATTGTTTTCCATGGCCTGTTGTGACTGTGAGTGACCATGTGGTTTGGGACCATTTTGTGGTGGTAGTTTAGTAGTGTGCTGCTTTTTCCATATAGGCCTGCATGTCTTTTCTTTGTTCCCCTTGGCTTATGCTTGTTGTTGTTGTGGCCTGGCCATGTGGGTGGCGGCCATTTTGTGAAGGCAGGCAGTGTGCTTTTGCCATAGGCTTGCATTGTCTGTCTTTTCCATTTCTTTTTGTTGTGGGTGGCTAGCGGCCATTTTGTGGAGCCATCTAGGCAGTGTGCTTTTGCCATAGGCCTGCATTGATTGTCTGTCTTCACTTTCTTGTTATTATTTGTGGGTGGCCTGGCCATGTGGGTGGCGGCCATTTTGTGGAGCAAGGCAGTGTGCTTGCTTTTGCCATAGGCTTAAGCTTGTGGCCTAGTCTGCCAGAAGGCCCAGAGGTAGTCATCATGGGTGCATAAAAACTGTTTCTGTGTTGTCTGTTGAATTTTAACATCATTTAGGGCATGGATGGCATTGGATTGAATTGCAAAATGTGGTTTTTTTTGGGGGTCTATTTCACTTTTTGGGTGTGTTAAATAAATGCCTTTTTTGCGTGTGTATGTGTTGTTGTTGTGGTTGTTGTGTAACTTTCCAGCCTGTTTTTAGCCATGTGGATTTTAGTTTTTGCATTAACACCTTCGACGCTTATGACGAGCTCAGCTCGTCATGAGGCACAGTGGAGCTGTGCTCATGACGAGCTGAGCTCGTCATAACTGCCGCGGAACGCCCACGCGGGGCTAATTCCCCTCCTGTGCGGACGTTCTAAAGGAGTGGGCGGAGTTGTGACGAGCCTAGCTCGTCATGAGCACAGCTCCACTGTGCAGCATGACGAGCTGGGCTCGTCACGAGCACCGCGGCGCCGCCCCTCCCCCCCTGCACCGCGGGGGAATTAGCCCCGCGTGGAAGGGGTTAAAGCTGTGTGTGTTTTATCAGGCATCCTTTGTCTGGCCATATAGGCCTGCTTGAGTTCATTGTTTGCCGTGCCTTGTGCCTGTGAGTGACCATGTGGCTGGGGGCCATTTTGTGGTGGTAGTTAGTAGTGTGCTGTTTTTGCCACATAGGCCTGCGTGTCTTTCCATTGTTCTTCTTGTCTTACTGCTTCCAAATCCATCCCCATTGACAGCTGCAGCTCCCTGATGCTGCATCCATCCCACGTGATGCACAAATTTAGGCCAAACAGGCTCCACTACATTTTTGTTTTTGTTCTTTGCTATTCTTATTCTTCCTGAGTGTACACACTACACAGTACACCAGGAAAGCCCTGGCCTTGTTGTCAAAGTCTCATAAATGGCTAAACTGTTGTTGTTCACTGAGTTTCTAAAATTTAATAATTGAGACAACCACACACTAACTTATATATTATATTAGTTTGATTTGTGCTATCGTTTGACTGATGTTCTTCTGGCTTTTTTGCTTTTAGGTGCACAAAAGACTGAGGAGGAGGTGTGTCATCATTGCCAGTTGTACTGCCAGACAGACATCCTGCTGCTGTACACAACGTGACGTGTGACCTGACCAGACATCTCTGCAACTTGTGCAACTGAGTGCTGCTGACATCTGAAGAAGATGGGCCCAAAGAAAGCAGGTACCAGGTCCTCCAGTACCAAGAAAGTTGCTATTGAGAAGAAGGAACAGAAGAAGGTAGTGACACTTAAGTCTGGTGTGCCGCCCAATACCTTTTTGGGAAAAAAAAAATTACGCCTGCAGCAGCGGTGTCCGGGGGGCAAGCTGGGGGCAGCGCCTCCGCATCAGTGGGCCCAACCCACCGAACCAGGCCCAAGCACATGAGTGTGGAAGAGGTAGCCAGCCTAATAGTGGAAAGCAGTGATGCTGAGCCTGAGATAAACTTATCGCTATCTCAAAGTAGTACCCAATCAACGCAGGAGGAAACACAGCAGATAAGTGGTCAACAACAACAACAGCCGCAACCACCGCCCGCAATAGTAGTTGTTGTTCCTCCCGAAGTAGGGGCAGTTCAGGAAATTGAGCCTCATGCAGAGATAGAAGAAGAAGCCACTCATTCAGAAGATCCATTGTCTTCCAAATCTCCAGCAAGGAAAAGGAGGGTTAGTCCATCAAGTTCTTCGCCAAGCCCCCCTTCTGATGATCTAGATGCCACTTGGAAGCCACAAACTGAGTCTGAGAGGGAGACACGTCCCAAGACCAAGCAAGGGAAAAGGAAGGTTCCAGAAAGCCTTACACTTATGGAGGTCAATGTAGAACAGCAGGATGATGATGATGAGCCAGTCATCACGAACATCACTCCCGGCCCCGAGGAGATGGAGACCAACATTATTACCCTATCCAAAATCGCTGCGAGGGATGTAGCACGCATACCTCCACAGGTAACACCAACATGACCTACAGCTTCCATATTTGAATTAGCAAAGGCTCGGCAGCGACCTACATCCAGCACAACAACCACCTCAGTAGAAGTAGGTAGTGGTACAGCACAGAGTCAAATTCAACACACACCCTCCAGTTCATCCGACATTGGAAGTGGCACCTCCAGCAGGAGGCAAAAGTTAAGCTCCCCAGTTTGGGACTTCTTTACGGTTAGCGAAAAGGAGGAGAACATTGCTATATGCTCCATTTGTAATACCTCTGTTAGTCGTGGTAAGCTTGGTACAAACTATGGTACCGGAGGCCAAATAACCCATCTGAAAAAACACCACTTGATCAGCTGGGAGGACCACCTTCGTGGCATAAAAACTGCAACCATTGGTGTTGGTGGGGATAAAGGAGTAGAAGATCCGATCACGGTGGAAGAGGAGGGACAGGGAGACATTCTCTCTGGTAGTGGTACACAAAGTCGCCCTGTCCCCAGCAGTGCAGTGTTAACGTCGCCCACATCTTCAGCAACATCTCAGTGGCACAAGAGTAAGAGTCAGCCTGAGACAGCAAGGAGTACCGCAATGAAAAAAAGTGCGTTGTTGAGCCTAAGAGAAAGGAAAACCATGCAGCCTACCATTATCAGCATGTTTGGGGGGGAGGGCAGTACGAACGCAACCACCCAATAGCACGTTTGTACAATGCGAAGCTGGCTAAAATGTTAGCACTGGACCTTCTCCCTTTTTCTTTTGTTGAAGGGGTGGGTTTTCTGGAATTTGTGACAGCCATCTGCCCAAAATGGCATGTTCCCAGCTGCTACTATTTTGCCAGAGTTGTTGTTCCAGCACTACATCACGACGTGCTGGAATTGCTTGGAAAAGCCTTGAAGCAGAGTGCTGTTCAGAGTAGCCACCTGACAACAGACATGTGGACCAGTTGCCAAGCCACTGATTACATGTGCATCACTGCACACTGGATCTCTTTTGCGGGGGTTAGAGAACAGATATCTGCTGGTGTTGACGCTGCTGAGATTTTTCATGCCACTCGCAAACATGCAACTGTAGCCATGTTTGCCATGGAGAAATCTCATACTGCTGCAAACATTTTGGAAGAGTTTAACAGCAAGGTCTTTGAGTGGCTGCGCCCAAGAGGGCTTAAGATTGGTTTTGTTGCCACGGACAATGGCAGTAATGTAGTTAAGGCCATGGGCGATGGTGGCTATTTCAGGGTCCCGTGTTTGGCACACTGCATTAACATTGTTGTTCAAGACTTTCTGAAAAATGAATCCAAAGTCAGCAACTTACTGGCCACCTGCAGAAGAATATGCACACATTTCAGCCATTCTTTTAAAGCCCGGAAGCAGCTGAGGGTCATTCAACGTGAGCATAAAATGCCAGTCAAAGCACTCATCCAGGAGGTGCCAACACGTTGGAACTCAACTTATTACATGCTTGATCGTCTGTTTGACCTGTACATACCACTCAATGCTTATGTCATGCAAAGATTAGGGGAACCTACTGTGAGAGGCATGACCGTTGAGATGGGTCAATGGGACCTCATTAAATCCCTGACAGAGATGCTACTTCCTTTTGAGATCTTCACACGTGAAGTCAGCAGGGAGGACTGTACTATGGGCCAAGCTATCCCATTGTTGCACATGCTAGAGCAACAGCTGAAGGAGGTGTCTGCAAACGTACGCAGGTGTGGATGACAAACAAGACGCATATCATTTGGCGGAGTCCTTAGCCGCTCGCTTATCTGAAAATACAAGGATTCAAAATAAAATTGTGTCACAACAACATTACATTACTGCCACAATTTTGGATCCACGGTACAAAGTATTTCTGAACAGTAAGGCAGTAATTCCTTTTCGGAAGTGGATGTTGCCAACTACAAAACTTTGATAGCTGAGGAAGCCACTAAGTTCAAAAGCGAACGGCTGGTAATTACAGGCCCCCCGCCCCAGGCCATAACAAGTACTACAGGGCATCCAGAGTCAAGTTCTACTTCGGAGCCTGAGGGCAGTGTGTTTGCCTCCCAGCAGTCACCGACACCAACACTACCAATAACATCAACAACAGCAAGAACAGGATCATCCACAGTACAATCGGAAACTGATTGGTTTCTACGGCAGGGGTATGGTAAGTCCAGTACTGATGCAAAGGCAAAACAGGCCGAGCACATCGGAGCACCCCTGAGCATTGAGCGGACGGTCCAGGCCTATCTGGATGACCCAACAGAGGTCTTCATGGATCGAAACCCATTGGTGTATTGGTATGGGAAAAGAAGCCAATGGACAGTGCTCAGCAGGCTGGCGATAAAGTATCTGGCTTCCCCTGTCGCAAGTGTCTCTTCTGAGCGTGTTTTCAGTGGTGCTGGTGCCATTGTAACTTTGAAAAGGACCAGTCTCTCGCCCAAAACCGTGGAGAGGTTAACCATGATCAAAATGAATCAGCACTTTATACCACCGGATTACAAAATACGTGAATCACAGCAGGAAGAGGAGAGCGACTTCGATGACGTAAGTAGTGGGTTACAGGAACTACTTCTGTTCGAACAACCAGAGTTTGAGGACGAGCTCCTCTTCCCTGACAACTAGGCTTTCAAATTGTTTCTTTCTTCCTTCCTTTATTTGTCTGTGTATCTGTCTTGCTGGTTCAAATCAAATCACAACAAATCCATCACCACCGTCTTCTCTTTTTATTTCCCTATTGGAGTTGCACGTCTGTGCATTTAACTGTCCACTCCTCAGAGTCCTGCTCCATCTTCCTGACTCGCCCTAATTACATTTACATAAAGCCAGACATTGGAGTACAAGAAATGTTGCCTCTAACAGTCCCTCCATAAGAAGTGAAACGTGACTATAGCTATCCTCCGTTTTGTTTCTGAGCCGAAACTCATCACTGGCCGAAGGCTATCGACTCTGCAGGCATCCACAACTCTTCACTGTCAGAACTTGGGCAGGCATCCAAAAGTAAACCCATCACTGTCAGAAGGCTACAGCCTCGGCAGGCATCCAAAGCTCATCACTGTCAGGACAGAAGGTACTTGGCAGAGAAAGACAAGACTCTTCGAAGAAACTTGCTGACATTTCTGCAAACTCAATTGACCAGCAATGACCGCTACCCAGGCCGCGGCCCATCACAGCGCTGACCATGTGAACCAACTTAAACTGTGACAAAGTGCCACAGATGAATAAGATGCAAACCGAAACAGCGACTACCAACACTCAAAATGAATGTGGAGTAATAATGAGGCCACTGCCTCATTAAAAAAAACACACACACCTGTCAGAACTAGGCATCTGATGATCTGACAGCCAAAGAGAAGAGCAAGACAGGTAATGATGGCATGCATTGGATGCTTGCTGACTCTGAGCGATTGCTGTTGTTTGTTGTGTTGATGTTGTGCATGAAGTCGAGCTCTACTAGTTAATCTACAAAGTGAAAGTGACTCAAGTGACAGTCAATGTTTCCCTTCTTGTTGTTTAATAACCAAATTGTACTCCTACTACTGCAGGTGCAGGCCAATATTCGTTGCAATTTTTAATATGGAATATGGACTTAATCGGAGACTAGTCACTACAGACTGAGTTGGACAACACGTACCACAGCATGATGATGACCATACTACCTTTGCACGCAGTCAGTCAGTTAATAAAACTAATTTCGTTGCGCGCACTGCATCGCATTTGGCGGTGCAGTGCGCACAATGAAATTCGCTTCATTTATTTTTATGTTTAGTTACCTGTATTTGGCCGTAATCCATTGTTTACTACCCCCCACCCAGCCCCTCCCCACATCACCGCCCGGCAGCACTCCCACCACCGACCGCTACTGCATAAGGTACTTTGTTTGATTGACTGTGTAACCAACATATAGGCCACCCTTTGCAGGCTGGCTGACACATTCAAAAATAAATTAACATAGGTAGGGAGTGGTCCTCGGAGTAGAAGGAAGGCGCTTGATAACTAACTATACACAATATATATGATGTGCTTGCAAACTACTGTGAGTCAACTGTATTCTGAAAATACAACTTGTATTCCCCTCGGCTTTGCTACTCTGGCGCGGTTTCTTTTACATTCCCTTCAAACTAAGACTCTGCATCCCGTGACAGTCTCCACCTATGCTGTCTATGATGAATACATACAGGCATCCATCCATTCTAAGTAAATGTCTATCATTCTTCTTAATCTCTCCACAAACCTTAGTTTGTTTCACCAACAACCACCCATGCGTCCACTCCTTCCTTGCTTGCCTTGGCTTTGAGTTTCACCCAAACACCGCTGATGATTCTTGCTATCCCCAGTATCCACCCATACTGTGTCGCCCACCCAGGCAGGCATCCATTCTTCTTTCACGTTCAACCCGTCCTTCAACAACACATGCATCTGATTCCTATCAGCCACCTATGCATGCTTCCAACGTATCCTTCTCTGCCAGTCTATATTACATCTCGCCCGTCCTTCCTCCTTCCACCCTTCTTTCCCTTTTTGTTCAACACATCCATCAAGGTCATCTGATCTGACTTTTAGTCTTCTCCATAAAACTTTCACAGCTGAGTTGGAGTCAGATAGAAGAGGCCATTGGTTACTCAACTCATGCTGCTAATGCTATTGCTAATGCTAAGTAAAGGGTGTCTTCTTCAACCGTTGTATAATGTTCACTACAACTTCATACCTAATAAATCTCAACAGTACAGTGAGTGAAGTGAACACCCTTCCAGCTAGTGCAATGTCAATAAGTAATGAATATAACTTACCACCGCCCGCCACTGCTGCTGGCTCACCCCCTGTAGCTCCTGCAGGTGCCGCATCTCCTGCCCCCTCCGGAATGGCTGCATCGCCATCGCCGCTGGCCCCGCTCGGCACTGGTGGTTGGTAGTACGCCTAGAAAAAAACATGACACATTTTTAGATGCCTGTACACCTCCCCTATTTATTCGTTTTCACTAGCAAGATTGAAAAAAAGTTAATACATACATATACAACATACATCACTAGTCCAAATCGGGTACTAGAGTAGAGTCAGTAGACACTAGTAGTGTTATGGTCCTTAGGGTCATTATTATAGTCTACTCTACTCTTTGCAAAGTTAGCCTGAGCCATGCAACCATTTTTCGCTTCATGTCTTTTGCGCATGTTACCTCGCAGCTTGTTGTGCAGTAAGACGCCTTTTGAGCCCACATGAGCTCATACAGCTACTGTCTGAGCGTTGTGTACAAGAGGTCGAAAAACAAGCCACTTTGTTATGGAGTTCGGTTAGTCCGTATTGCTTAGCCATAAGTAACATGTTACACTTTTTGGCATGACTGAGAAATGCTTGCATTATACTATGTAACGTGCACCATTTTTTTCATAACAGGCAGAAGATTCCCTTCTACGAACCAGAGATTTGCAGAGCTTATGAATGATGCATGTAACCAGTACTTCTACGTTCTACGGTGAGGGGTCTCCCAGAATTCGCACAGATCTTTTGTCTTCTATCATGCACTTGTAACAATGTTTATTGTTTTAATCTTATGCATTTTGCTGTTGGAGCTGGCTGTAGTACACTGAATTTTATAGAACAACATACAGAGCTTGTTAGTTGAAAATAAACCTTTTGAACTTACACATAGACTCTGTGGTATTTGGTGTGGTGGTGGTGGTGGACTTACACGAGTGAGTGAGTGAGCGAAAGGGTGTTATGTTCTGGGTTGTGTAATCATTTGGGTATCTTCGGGTGGGGGTTTGGGGACCTAATGAGACACTATAGCTAGTCGGTCAGGGGATTGTGGGTTCACTTCTGACTGAGGTGTGAGGAAGGTCCAACCTCCCATCACCAGCATCCTATTTTCTTGTGCATAGTTCTGTATGTGGCTGTGCAGAATCCCCACAACAGTAGTAGTATGTACTATATCCTATCAAAAATAGTCAAATATCTGGTTGGGCATTTTGTTGGTGGTAATTGTCAAAGCCTCAAGATTAAGAAGACTAGAAGAGGACAACCCAAAGGACTGGACTCAGTGGCTAGAGCTATTGGTCAATCTGAGTTTTATTCAAAACCGTAAAATAAAGAGTGGCAAACTGGGCAAGCTTAGCTACAGACAGACTAATAGTAGTAGTACAGAGAGTCATAGCAGAGGCAGTTAGAACTTAGAGGCAGGGATAACCAGAATTTAGAAACAGATAGTCAAGTCAAGATCAAAGACGCTTTTGTAAAAAATAGAATTAGGAAGTGGAACCAGAATTAATAGTTCGGAAAAAATAAGGTGCAGTAAAAGTCAGGGAAATATAATTGTTAATATTAACCACTGGAGGACTTACTGGGGCCAGCAGCAGGGCCCTCGGTAGAGGAGCGGCCCTCTGGTTGTCCCGCCGACTCGGACCCCGTCTTCTTGCCCCTGGGTGCTGCAGATCAGTGATCATGTAAGATATAATAAAGAAAGAGACAAACATTAATGATTGCTGTGAAACAAATAAAGTATCTAAAAAAACGCTCAAAAAACGTTTTAGGAAACAATAATTGCAATAAAATTGACCTATCTAATCCGATCGACTACTGGCTCACGGGATTCACGGACCGTCTTCTTATTTATGAACACTAATCCAGTGTTCCATTCTGATTGATTCGAATCCAGAACACTAACTAAGCCTAAGTACCACCTGACCTAACCCACCTATTCCAGACGGGCCAATTGTTCACTAAGTCTGCATTTCCATTTTTTTTAGCCCTCAAAAATGCATAGATGAGATGGAGGACACATGCATAGATTTGTGCATACACCAAATTGTTGGTTGGTTGCGTCTGATTTTCTGCTACTGACTGACACTGCTAAGCCTACCACTCACTAAACAAACTACAAAAGGTTCTACTAAGGACTGGGGTAAGCAGCACTCAGTGACAGAGGATGCGTCACGCAGACCGCTAAAAAATTATCAACTAATACTAACTAAACCTAGTATCAATCCATCCACCACTATTTGACAGAAGGACAAAGGAAGGACTAGAGTTCTCTAGCAATAGCATTACCTAACTTAAGTTCTCTAAAGTAAACTCTTACATAATAATCAGCCCAAGCGAGCGCAAAGTTGCAAACAAGTAAGAGTAGCGCCGAGCACCTGTGTCCTACAATCACAGAAGATTTTGAAACGTAACTAATTTACCTGCAATGTAAGCAGCAGTATTCTTGTTATTCGTAAAAAAATTATACACAATACTTATACTACTATATATATTAGCTACTCACCAAGCCCCACGACCTCGACACCTAGCAGGTCCAACAGGTCCTGCTCCTGGTCCAGGATATCTGACCACCGGTGGGCCAGCTGGTTATGGGTGCGCCGGACCCCTGAGCAGCGAAACACTGCCCGGCGCACCTTCGCCCACCGGCGGTGACGGCTCCTGGGTAGGGTACCCGGAGCCTGGCCTGCCGCCTGCTGCCAAGGTCAAGGGGAGGTGGCGCTGCACAAACAAAACAAGGGCGGCCACCTCCGCCTCGCTAAAAAGCTGCAGGGCTTGCACCCCTGCAGGGCGCAGTCTGCCGCAAGGCAGGCGGCTCTTGGGCGCACGCGCCTTGCCCTTGGAGCCGGTAGTGCTGCTAGTACCCTTCACCATGGCTCTGGGGTGTGTGGGAGGAGGCAGAAAAGAAACGTTAGAAGGAAAAAATAAAGTTAGGGGAAGAAGTAGGAGCTTAAAGAAGAAAGTAATATAAAACAGTAGAAAAGTAAAAAAAACACAGTAAAAAGTAGAAATAAATGCAAAATATAGACTTAAGCACAGAGAGAGATAGATAATAAATAAAAAAAAATTGAAAAACAGTGTAAAAAACTAAGGATTGCAAAGATTGAGGGAGGATAGAAAAGCAGGCCCAGAACCATAGCATAGAGTGAAAAACAAGATGGCCGCGCCCATCGCGACCGCGTGGGTAAGTTCGCGCGATATTTCTCCCCGAGCACGCAAAAAGCGTCGCGAACACGTACGACGCGTTCCCGAACATGAAATGCGCATCGCGAGCACGCTATACGTGACCCGGAACAGGAAATAAGGCATCGCGAACGGGTGGGACAAGTGAAAAACAAGAAGGCTGCGCCCATAGGCGACCGCATGGGCAAGTTCGCGAGATACTATCCCCCGAGCACGCAAACAGCGTCCCGAACACGCACAACGCGTTCCCGAAGAAGATAAACGCATCGCGAACATGCGCGACAAGCAACTACGCACGCTCGCGTAGCTACGCGTAGCTCGCGTAGCGCTTTAACGTCTTCGCGTAGCTTCGCGTAGCTTCGCGTGGCGCGACTACGCGAACTACGCCCAGGGTTAGACGCCTCCACCCATGCCCCAAATTCGAATGTGTTGCCAGTGACCTCCATGTCGCCTCATTAGGCAATAGCTCTGCAGCACACCCCTGATCCAAAATGGCAGACTAGGGGAGAGACACTGCTTGAGATCGCAATGTTCCCCGATAGTATTTTTATGGTCTGGCTTGGCTTGGTCTGGCTTGACAGCACATGTTGGGAGCCAGGAGTACGTTTTGATTTGTCTGTTGTGTGCATACACAAAAAAATGCTTGCCATCCCTACAGCTGTGATCATTTTGTTTATTTATCCAACTGCCTGAGGTTAAACTTTCAGGGTTACACAAATTACTTTGCAATGCTAATAAAGTGTCTTGGATAACTAAACAATTTATGTTGTTTTTCTCTGGTTCCCTGGGTTACAGCACTCCCTAATCTCACAGTCATAGTGCTAGAGTGAGTCACACCAAAAGTCGCTTCTGGTTGTGGCTCCTTCTGCTTTTGAAGTGGACTGCAGCCTCATTCTCTTTCCCCTGGTTCCTAATACTTTCTTTGATCTGGGATGCTGCTCAGGTTTCTTTAATTTCCTAGGCTGATGAAGGCTACATGTTAGAAGCAGCCTCGGCTAACTTTCTTCCTATTGCTTCTGCAGAGCTCTCTGCAGCAGGGATGCCTAGTACTGTATAGGTGTTCATGGGGCAGATAATGCTTTTATTTTCCTTCGGTTTCCTTTCTCTGCAATTTTCAAGCAGCTGCATGCATGGATTGCATCCCCTGTTTCTCTACAATCTTACTTATTCTCGCCATTAATGTAATATTCAAACCAGCATCCTAGGAAATATGATTGAAGACTGGCTGTTATGTTATTCGCATTTATACTAGCCGAACATAGGGGCTGATTACGATGGTGGGCGGACTTGGTCCGCCCGCCACCGTAGCGGTGATTGGGACCGCCCGCCAGACATGCGGCGGTCCCACCACTGCGATTAGGATGCGCCCGCCATACTGGCGGGCGCACCCTGGGCCTTCAACATTGCGGGCGGTGCTGCTGGCAGCAGCACCGTCTGCAATGTTAAAGGTGCTTGCACTGCATTTCCCTGCACCACGTGGCAGGCACCACGTGGTGCCTGCCACTTGGTGCATCGAAATGCAGGGGGGTACCATGGGTACCCCCCAGTGCAGCGACACCCCCCCCAAGGGGGGGCCCGCAATGGGCCCCCAAACCTAATCCCCACCAGCCTTTGGAAAGGCCTCTACACAGACACATCCTTATATGGCGGACGGTGCCTTCTAGGCACCGCCACCATATTAGTGGCCCTGCTCCGCCCGCCAGGCAATCAGTACGATTGCCACCGGCGGAAAAGCGGCGGACGGACTTTGCGTCCGCCGCAATACCCACCGCCATCCTAATATGATGGTGGGTAAATCTCAATATGATGGCGGAACGATCGCCATCGTAATGAGCCCCAAAATACCCCTAAGGACAGCAATACCAAAAGGAATTAGAAGAGCCAAATTTTGAGAAATGTTTTGAAACGAGAAAAGTCCGGGCAGGCTCATATGTACAAAGGTAACTTGTTCCAGTGATCGGGGGCCAAATATGAAAAAGATTTGCCCCCATATCTGACAGTACAGATACAGAAGGGATAAAGTAAGAGCTGCCCACTGGATCTGAGGTTGCACCTGGATCTATAAAACTGAAGCTTCTTCCGTAGATTTAGTGGACCATTTTCAAAGAGGGGCTTGTGTACGAGGCAGAGGAGTTTAAAAAATGGAGGACTTTTTTATCGGGAGCCTATGCAAAGATTTCAGTTTGGGATCCACTGGGATAATGCGGGATAGTAAGTGCCCGAGTGATGGATTTCCTGGACTGAAGAGGTAGCCATTGAAAAGCTCTCCGGAGCAGGCACATAATTCCAAAACAGAACCCAACAATAGAATTTACTTGTTCTTTCATAGAGAGGGCATCATTATTTTTTTATTTTTTTTTATTTTTGTGTTTTATAGAGCGCGAACTTGACCCGTTAGGGTATCAGAGCGCTTTACAGGAATCATAACAATGTACAATACGTTTGGAATCACGATAATATACAAAAGATAAAGAGGGGCAGGGTGCAGGATATATAGAGGATAGCGGACACGTATGTACATTTTGCATACTATAGTTACTCGAGAACAAGTCCCCAGGTTTCAGGAGCGGTGACTAGGTAATCCGAGGGAAGGCACTAGTCCGGAGTTGATCAGGGTCTCTGTGTTGGTAGAAGGCAACATTTAACTGAGGAATTTACCCATAAGGACGGTTTTGGCCTCCTTCTTGAAGCGTGCCAGAGAAGGGATTCCTCTGATGGCGGGCGGGAGAGAGTTCCATATTCTTGGGGCGGCCCCAGAGAAGGCCCGATTGTAGGTTTTTCTTTTCCGGAAGCGTGCAGGTTGAAGCAGGAGGTCTCTGGCGGATCGGGAGTTTCTGATTCCTCCGGATACCACCAATTTCTGTGCAAGGTAAGCAGGGGAGTTTGAGTATAAGGCCTTGTGTGTGATGCAGGCCAGTTTAAACTGCATTCTAGCCTCAAGAGGAAGCCAGTTCAAAGCTTTCAGGTGTGGAGAAATGTGGTCGAATTTTCTTGAGCTGGTAAGAAGTCTGGCGGCAGTGATGAGGCAGGCTTTTAGAGGTGCCAGGGAGACCTTAGGTAAACCCGAGAGGGTAGAGCAGCCGTATTCCAGTCTGGAGATGACAAGAGCTTGGACTGCCATTTTTAGGTCGGCAGTGTCGAGGAAGGGTTTCAGTTTCCTGAGGTAGCTCAGGTGGAATCTGGCTGATTTGGCCATCACGTTGATGTGGTCCCGCATGTTCAAATTTCTGTCCAGGGTAATTCCCAGAGATTTGGCCGAGTCCACGATGGTCAGTGGGCAATCTAAGGCTGTGATAGCCTTAATCCATGTCTGCATCTCGGGATTGGTTTTTGGGGGGGAAATTAGGAAAAATTCTGTTTTCTTTGCGTTGAGTTTGAGTTGATTGGAGGTGAGCCATTGGACAGTCTCTTTCAGGGCCTCATTCAGGGAGAGAATCTCCTCGAGGGATGAGGTTTTGATGTAGATCTGGGTGTCATCAGCGTACATATGGTAGGAGATATTTGCTGTGCGTAGGACTTCTGCAAGAGGTTCAAGGTAGAGGTTGAAGAGGGTAGGGGACAGGGTTGATCCTTGAGGGACACCAACCATGACCGGAGATGGAGCCGATAGGTTGCCATTGATTAGGAATCTCTGTGATCGGTTATGGAGGAAGGACCTGAACCATTCTAGAACGGAGCCATCCAATCCCATTCTGAGATTGAGGCGTTCGAGTAGTTTTACATGGTTGACCGTGTCGAAGGCCGAGGATAGGTCTAGAAGGATTAGGAGGCAAGTTTTCCCTTGGTCAAGGGCTTGGATGGCATCGTCAACGATGTGGAGCATGGTCGTTTCGGTGCTGTGCCCGGGTCTAAATCCAGATTGGAAGTCATCAAGTAGGTGGAATTTGTTGATGTGTTGACTTAGGTGCTGTTGTACACATTTCTCCAACACTTTAGCTAAGAGGGGGATGTTGGAGATAGGTCTGAAGTTGTCGGGGGAGGCTGGGTCAAGCAACGGCTTTTTCAAGATGGGGAGGACTTGGCCGGCTTTGAGAGAGTCAGGAATGGATCCCTGCCGCAGAGAGGCGTTAATTATTGCGGTCCAGCTAGGAATAATGGACTGGGCGGCGGCCACTAGGCAGTTAGGGGGGAGAGGGTCATTGAAATGGTTGATCGGGTTTAAGGTCGATAGGATTTTGGCGACGGAGTCTTCGTCATAGTGCTTGATTTTTAGGTGAAGTCAGTGGGGGCAGTGCCAGTGGAGGAGGCAGGTCCGGAGGGAGTAGAGAGTGTGTGGCGGCACTAAGTTTGTTTCCTAAGGCTGTGGCTTTGTCAGCGAAGAAGGAGGAGAATTCCTCGGATGATATTGAAGACTTGGGGGTTTCTTTCGCGGTTTTGGCTAATTTATTGGATTGGTGTTTGACCAGTTCGAAGAGCTTGCGGGGTCTGTTCTTGGCGTTCCCCAGTTCGGATCTGCAGAATTCTTTTTTTGAGATGATGATGTTCCTGTTGTAGGCATTTCTGGCCTGGCGGAGAAGTTTTAGATGTGCTACAGAGGGGTGCTGTCTCCAGAGTCTTTCGGATTGTCGGAGGGCTCTCCTCTCATTGTTGAAGGATCCAGTGAACCAGGGGTTCCTGTCTTTGATTTGGGTTCTCTTTAGTTTTAGTGGGGCTAAGTCATCCAGAATGTTCGATATAGTTGTAGAGTAGTGATCGTTGAGGTCACTGACCGTTGTGATATGCGAGGGGGGGGGAGGTCTGATTTGCAGCGAGCCTCCAATTCCCTGTGGTCCAGGTTTTTAGTGTCTCTGACCCAGCGTTTAGGAATCACTGGTTGCGGTGCCCTTGACTTGCGGGTGCCAGGTAGTAGGAAGGCGTGGTGGTCAGACCAGTCGCAAGGGTCTATAGAGATAAGCTTGACTGTTGATTCCTTAGAGATGATCCAGTCAAGGGTGGCCCCTTTCAAATGGGTTGGGAGTGAGCAGGCTTGGGTCAGGGCTTGATCGGCCAAGAGGTCTTTGATGTTGTTGACATGAGGATCCTTGGGGTCGTTCCAGTGCAGGTTGAAATCACCAAGGAAAATATCTTTAGCGTTGGACGAGGTCTTAGCTGTAATGAGTTCCATAAGGTGGTCGGTGACGGAGTCGTTCGTGCCTGGGGGGTGGTAAAAGATGTGCAAGTTGCACAGTTGGGTGGAGTTGCTGCAAATGGAAAGGGCGAGGTATTCGCAGAAGTCGGTGGAATCCGCCCGAAGTTCAGTGACAAGGAGGTTGGAGCGGTAGATGCATGCAATGCCTCCTCCTTTTTTGCTAGATTGCCTGTCCAGTCTTGCAATGTTGTAGTTGGGAGGGACTAAGAGGTCCAGGCACGGAGATGAGGAATCGTTGAGCCAGGATTCTGTTAGAATTGCTAAGTCGAAGTTTTTGTTCAGGATGAGATCAGCAATATCGGCAGCGTGCTTAAAGGCTGATCGGCAATTGATTAGGAGACCAGATAGAGAGGGATCGGCGGGAGTGTTGGGGGTCAGGGCGGACAGGAGAACTGGCGCTAGGTTGCTTTTGACTACACTTCTATTGCGGAGGGTAGCCGATCTGTTGGGGTTGATAGTGACCGTGCTGATGGCATGTTCGGTACTCATGTCTAGAGGACAAAGGGTAGCTGGGGTAGAGTTGTAGTCACAGAGGATGGCAAGGATTTCCTCTTCAGTGAGGTCTAGCGGGCTTGGGGTGTCAAGTGTAGAATTGTAGGAGAGGACGAGAGATAGGGTTTCTTCCTCTGAGAGGTGGAGAGATTGCTTGCGAGGGCGGTGGTGTCTCTGGGATAACAGTAGTGGGTGCTTGGGGGGCTCTGTGGTGTGAGGGGGTGGAGTTCCGCTGGGGTTTGAAGTTGGCGAAGGAGAGTTCAGCGAGGTGAAGGAAGTTCATTAGATCCAGAATGGAGATATGGATGCTCTGAGGTAATTTGGCAGCTCTTGAGTGCAGGGTTTAGAAATCCATATAAGAGGGAGGCGTTAGAGGGCAGGAGGGCGATATTTCAGGATCAATACTATCGGCATGCAAAGGGGATCGGGTAGAAGGGGTGGCTCGACCTGTATCGACGGTTTTTGGAGGCAAATCGGTCTCACAGTTAGCATGGGGAGCTAGCGGGGAGGAGACCAGGGGTCTAGGGTTGAGTCTGTTGACCAGGCTGGGAGGTGTGCTAGAGGGGATAGGATGCTCTGTGTTGGAAACCCTTGGAGGGGTGGTTTGTGGGAGGCTAGGGACGCTAGGTCGGCTGGTCGGCGGGTCGGAGGGATGGGTGTTAGTTGCCTTGCTAGTGTCGTGCACAAGGTTACTGAGGACGGTAAAGAGGTCCGCAAATTTGTTAAGGTTTGTGGTTGAGGCTTGGATCAGGACAATGCCATTTTTGTAGAGGGTGATTGTGAGGTCGGCTCGCAGGATTGCGGAGGGCGCTATTGTAAGCTTAGTGCCATGAGGAATGTTCCTGGTTGCGCGTACATTGAGGAGGTGCGCAAAGGATTTGCGCCAGGAGGAGGTTCTTCTGGAGTAGAAGATAAGGTCGTTGATGACTGTGCCATTGTCCGCGCTGTAACGCAGGTCGGAAATCAATGTCTCAGGGTGACTTTTCAGGGTGTAATGCTTGAAGGATTTTGCAGCGGTTTTGGAGAGGTTGGGAGGGTAAACCAGAGTAAAAGAGTTTTCCCCGGTAGCAGTTAGCATGGGACTTGCCATGGTGGCTGGGATGGGGTACTATAGGAATGACAAGGGACAGTTAAGCAGCAGCGAGGTAGGGTCGCCACCTACCAAGGCGAGGGGGAGTTGAAGTGGGCTAACTTAGCTTAGTCTCTTCCGAGCGGGGAGGTGGGGTAGCCAAATCACTGTCAATCTGCGAGCTTTGCTGTGGTTCTTGATGGTGTCAATACTATCCTCAAGTTCCTGTATGACCGTGACCCTTGTAGGAGAAAGTAGCTAAAATTGTGTAGGGCATAAGGATACTAATTAATTAAATTCCTGTACTATTCCAAATCCAGCAGGACTCTCATTGCAAACTGTAGATGGTCAAAGCTATTCCAAGATGGCCGCCACTTTGGTCGAGACTGGCTCAGCTAGCACCTGCAGTCCTTTGTTTGTCTCCCGTGAGCAGTCCTCTTTCCATTTCCAGCTGTTTTAGCATGGTGATCCGATAATTGCCATTTTGTAGGGACTGGGAATAGAATATATGTGTTTTTGAGCTCAAAATGGATGAGCAGCCCCGCATTCAAAATTGATGGGGTAATGAAATTGCTGTACAGCTGGCTATGATCGACTGGACAGAGAGGGGTTTCATTTACCTGCGATCTCGCTGCAGCAGGGGCATTCCGCTCTCACTCTGTGGATGCGAGTTGTCTTTGCTGCCTCTCCCGTCCGTGCCACAAACCCCGCCAGGTCAGTTTCCGCAGATCAAACCCTTTCAGAGTAACATCTCAGCTCTTCGCTGAAGTGCTCCGGCCGCATGTGCCCGATTTTCCTCTTGGTTGGCCCCGCGAGCTCGGCTGGGAAACCGAAACTCGCCTCTTCTCCTTGCGGTGTGGAGCGGGGGTCCACCCGATGCTCTGCTGAGTTCTCCGCGACTCGTCTACTGCTGTTTTCCACTGCTCCCGCTGGGTGGAAACCACCCGGTTCTCTGCCTCTCCTTCTTGCGGTGCGGAGCGGGGGTCCTCCCGATTCTCCCCTTCTCCCGGTGCGGTGCTGAGATCGCCGCAACTCGTCCACTACTGATGACCACTGCTTAAGTCTACCGCTCCCGGTGCGAGGAAACCACCTGGTTCTCCACCTCTTCTCCTTGCGGTGCAGAGCGGGGGTTCACCCGATTCTCCCCTTCTCACCGGTGCAGTGCAGAGATCGCCGCGACTCAACCACTGCTGATGTCCACTGCTCCTGTCCACTGCTCCCGGTGCGTGGAAACCACTCAGCTCATTCGACTGGGAAATCGAGCCTCATCCACTGCTCTCAGTGCTAGGTCGGCGAGTCTCACCACGCCACAGTTCTTCTCAGTCTTCTCTGTGACCCTCGATGAGCAGGGGGTGCCCGGCTAACAGGGATTTCTGCAAATTTTGCAATCCCTAGCCCCGGAGCTCCTTCTTGAGCTCCTCATCAGTCGGGGGTCATCTTCCATCATCAATCAGTATGCCCAGATTTCTAACTACATTTTTGGGGGTAGGGGCTGGCCCGAGTTTAAGCAGCCACCTGTCTTCACACCAAAAGGAGGAAGCTTTTCCAAAGATCAGAATTTCAGTCGTTCCTGTGTTTAGTTGCCTCAGCGCCTTGAGACCCGCACGGGTGAGTAGCGCGCTTACAATTCCCTGATTGATTGATTGAAGATGATTGGATAACATCCAGGTGGCTATTTTCTTCATACATTCCCTGAAACTGATTTTAGTAGATTCAGGATGTTTCCCCATGGTTATTATAATTTGTATGTCGTCCACATATGAAATTACTTTGAACTGGCAATACCTTATCTCTTGAGCCAGGGGTCCACACAGATATTGAAACGGGTGGGGCTCAAAGATGAGCCCTGAAGGCCCCCCTGTCCAAGGCCATAGTACGAGAATTGAAAAGGTCAAGCTGCACCAAATGGGTCTGATCCCTTAAAACATGTTTTAGTCAACCGAGGGCTTTTCCTCCAACACCAATCTAAACCAGTCTTTGGACTGGAATAGAATGTGAGATGGTGTCGAATGCTGCAGATAGATCTAGTAGTACCAGCTTGGCTGGGTGGCCTTCATCCAGGGAGAGTCTAGTGGTGTCTAGAACATCCACCAATGCAGTTTATGTACAACGGGTTCCCCGAAAACCAGATTGGGAGGGTTCTAGCAGAGAGTGGGTTTCCCAGAAAGACATCAGCTGTTTGTTAACTACAGTCTTCATAATTTTCTGGGAAAAGGAAGAAGTGATATTGGTCTGTAATTTTCAAGGTCAGAAGGATCTGCCGCAGGTTTCTTTTGAATAGGTGTGGTGTTCACCACATATAAATAATACGTCGTTCAGTCTTTAATGTGCTGTTAATTTATTCACCTCATCCACTCAACCGTCCACCAGCAACTGACCCCACATAGAATATCCTTAACATTCTTTGGGTTCTAACAGAACCTTCTACTATGACATATCACACTTCTCCCCCTTTATGAACACAAGAAAACTTACATAATGAACTTGACTGTTAAAAGAATAAATACAGTTCCCAAAAACTACTATACTTAAATAACACGTTTTGAAATATAAAAACATAAGAGAAGAGTCTCCAGTGAAAACACGGTGCATCAAGTAACATACAATTAAATACCACGTCTAAACCACACAAACATAATCTTTCAAATACAATGGTTTTCTCCGCACTCTCAGGCTCTTCTCCATAACAAGCCCTGAATAAGAATGTGTCTCTGTTTGCCGTACATCACCAGCCTGTCCAGGGTACTGATTGTAGATTTGACTGTGTTGTATGTGAGCAGAATCAGAATAAGGTTCAACCACCACAACCCGACTTTTATTCTAAATTCTTCCATCATCTGTCTTCACAGCATTTTTGAATAATTTAACCACTTTTCTCTCTTTGGTATATTTTGACCATGGTTGACATCCCACAGGTGCCCTTATTTTAACACAGTCACCCACAACCACTTGGTTGTCTACTACACATTTCCTTTTGTCAAAATACTGTTTACTATCCTCTTGATACCTGAGTTCCTTCTTCCTCAATTCATCAATATCATTATCCTTCAACCTTTTATTTCATACCTTCTACCCTGGACACATCTTAGAGTTAGCCCCTCTTCCTTTGAACGGTTCAAAGGGTGACCACCCCGTTGTGGAATGAGGAGACATGCGATATGCTCTTATCCTGTCTTGCAGGACCGACTTCTAATTTAATTAATTTTCTCTTGCTAACTGAATACTTTCTTTCAGTGTTTTGTTCACCCTTTTCACAGCTCCATTGGTCTCTTGATGATAAACGGAACTCCTTTTATGGATAACCCCACATTCCTTTAAAAATCTTTGCATTTCTGTTGAACAAAATTGAGGACCATTATCTGATAAGATCGAATTTGGGTAGCTTTCCCTTTTTAATCTGTCTTCCAAAAATTTGATAACATTTGTCGAAGAAATATCTCTAACACAGGCTACTTCAATCCATCTAGAGTACAAATCTAACACTTCCATTAAATATGGAATGCTACTTTCACCATCCAAGGGTCCTACTATATCAATAGCAGTTTCATCCCAGGGATATTTGGGAAGCTTTCTGCGTACCATGGGCATTTGTTTATTTTTCAAAACATTGTCACCCACACAACACTGCATGCAGTCTCTCATCACCCTTTCTACTTCCTTATCCATTCTTGGCCACCAAAACTGTAATCTTAATCTTTCTTTCGTCTTCACAATGCCCAAGTGACCATCATGAGCAAAATTGAGTAACTTGCTGCGCACACCAAACGGTGGTACAAGTTTTGTTCCACGAGTAAGCATCCCATTCATCACTGAGAGCTCCTCACAAATCAAGGACCAGGGTTTCTCCAAATGCTTACCTTTTCCCAATAACATCAACCTCAATTACTTTTCTAATTTCCTCATTCTTACATATCCCACTCATCCATTCCTCTTTTTGTATGGCTCCTAATGTGACCTCACACACATTCACCACTTCCTCCACATTTCTTTCATCTTCCTGATCAATTTCTTCCACATCCACCAAACGTGACAAACAATCAGCCGAACAATTATTCACTCCTGGCATATAGTCAACTGAGAAATCATACTTTTGCAATGATATAATCCATCCATTCAACCCCTTCTTGAAGAAAACTACCTTTAATGGTTTATGGTCTGAAAGTACCTTAACCTTCATACCCCAAATCAAATTCCTGTATTTTCTTAATGCCCAATAGATCGCCAATGCCTCCTTCTCTATAACAGAGTACTTCTGTTCTGAACCTCTCAAAAACCTAGAGGCACAGGCTATCAAATGTTCCATTACATTTTTTTTCCGAAGTAACACTGCCCAATGCCTTTTGCACTGGTGTCAGTCAAAATATAAGTCTCCTCACCCAGAACAAATGTCTACAAACAGGGTGCTTTTATCAAATTGTACTTGACTTATCTAAACTATTTATCACACTCTGAACTTGTATTTTTGACAAGTAACTTCCTGAGGTTTTGTGTCTTATCCGCATAACCTGGTATAAATTTACAGTAATATTCCAGCATCCCCAAAAAGGATACCAACTCTTCCTTATTACTGGGTTTCTGTAATTTCACAATGCTGTCCACCAACTCCTTCTTTGGGAAAGCACCTTGCCCTGTAATACAATGGCCTAGATAATTAACTTCTTCTACACAGAACTGACACTTGTCCTTCCTCAAGGTTAATCCAGCCTTCCTCAACCTTTCCAAAACTGTACACACTCTAGAATGATGGGGCATATTAGCAAGACGCACGTTAAAATTATCGCCGTTTTAGCGGCAGGAAACTGCCGCTAAAGCGGCGATAATGGGCTTAATAATATGCGTTATAGAATTCCAATAGAAGCCCAGGTTAGATGTGCAGGACATCTAACCTGGGCTTCTATTGGAATTCTATAACGCATATTAGCAAGCCCATTATCGCCGCTTTAGCGGCAGTTTCCTGCCGCTAAAACGGCGATAATTTTAACGAGGTTCTTACTAATATGCCCCGATGTTCCTTATTTGTGCTACCATAAACCAATAAATCATCCTGATAGCTTTTCACACCTGTGACTCCTTTTAGTATACTGGACATTATCCTCTGGAACACCGATGACGCAGAGACTAAACCAAACGGCATTCTCAAGAATTTAAACGTTCCTACAGGTGTGATAAACCATGTCAACTCCTGCGAGGATTCATCTAGCTCCACCTGATGGTAAGCAGATGCTTGATCCAAAGTGGTGAAATATTTGGCACCCGCCAGGGTAGAGATAATATCGTCAATATTGGACAGGGGAAACTTACCCACAATCACCTCCCTATGAAGTGCACGTAAGACAATGAACAAACGAATCTCACCACTGGATTTTTTGGCTACCACAATCGGAGACAACCACTCCGTTGCCTCCACTGGTTCAATAATCCCCATCTCAGCCAATCGCTCTATCTCCTTCTGCCCACCAACTTGTTCATTCAAAGGTATCCTCCTTACTTTAGCAACAACTGGAATCACTCCCTCCTTCAACTTTATGTGATGTTTATAACCTTTAAGGAACCCCAAACCATCCTGAAATACATCCATAAACTGCTCATCAAAAGCAACTAATGAGTCATCCACCTCTCGTACTTGTACCTGGGGAACAGCATTCGGATTCAACATGATACCCAACAAACGCTGATGCGACCACCCCAGTGATGCATCCCCTCTTTTATCAAAATACACCTTCCAAGCTACCATTCTCCCACCTAGTTCAATACATGCTGTGAAATACCCTAACATTTTTATTGGTGTTCCACCATACCCTACAGGTGAGACATCGACCTTGCGCAACTTCACTTTTCCCTTAAAGAAAGTGTCATATGTATCCATGGAAACCATGGTAAGATGAGAACAGGAATCAAACTTCATTTCGATCTCAATTCCCTCAATCCTTACTGTATGTGATGGATGTTGGGCCTTTCCACCATCCACATGAAACACAATCTCTTTAACCTCTCATTGATCCCCTTTTTTATTTTACTTTTGCAACACTTTGCAAAATGTCCTTTCTTCCCACATGCATTGCAAATAACCTGAACAGCTGGACAAAACATCGCATTAGCTCTATGGCCTAACCTACCACACAGGAAACAGGTTTGTTTAATTTCTTGTTCACCGTTGCTTTCTGGAACACGTATTAATTTCTTATTTTCTGAATCTGGGGAACTCCTACTTTTGACTTCACAAACTACATCTTCCACTTTAGTATTGCTTTCCTTTAACTTGTTCTTGGCACTGCTTAACTCATCTACGCATTTCATCATATGCTCCACACATTTAGCAATTGCAATTACCTCCTCCAATGGTGGTTCGTACTTCAACCACAACTCTTCTCTTATTTTATCATGTGCACATTTTAAAACAAACTGACCCCTTATTCTCTCCTATACCGCCCCACCAAATTTACAACTGGCCGCCAGTTTCCTGAGACCAGTCACAAAATCTACAACCGACTCATCTTTCCTCTGCTCCCTCAACCCAAAGTAATACCTTTCCATGATGGTACCGACACGTTATGTTATGTTGGCAGCTTGTAACTGGTTACTCCAGTTCGGAGTGTATCCGTGCTGAATTCCGACAAGACCAAGAAGCAGTAAGGGAGGAGACCAGAGAATTTTTTGAGAGTAATTTGGGTTCAGCCACACTCGGGACGGTTTGGGATGCTTATAAAGCATATTTAAGGGGAAGACTAGGAGCTTTAGCGGCAAGCAAAAGGCGAATTTATTATAGAAAGGTTTTGGATTTAGAAGAGCAGATTCGGAAGCTGGAAGGGGCTCTGAGTAACTTAGGAGGATTGGAGGAAGGGGAGAAGGAGGTGGCCGAAATCACGAAGTTAAAGGCTGGCTTGTCGGGAGTTATAAGTGATCGAGTTAGAGAGAGGTGGGAGACTAGCCAGCTGGCACATTTTGAGTACGGCGAAGGTTGCAGCAAATTGTTAGCATGGAAGCGAAAAGCGACCAAGTTAGAAACTTTATAAAAGAGATTAGATGTGAAGAGACGGGGGCAGTGCTGAGTGATAGCCAAGGGATTAGCTTGGCTTTCTCTAGGCATTTTGGGAAAGTATATAAAGAAGATTTGGTTATAAAGGAGGAGGTTGTGTCGCCATGGTTGGAGCATATAGAACCTCTTCCTGAAGAGGCGATGGAGGTATTAAATGAGGAGATCAGGGTGGAGGAGTTTGAAGAGGTGATAAGCGGTGGTAAGCGGGGGAAGGCTCCAGGGCCAGATGGCCTCCCTCTTGAGGTATACAAAGCCTTGGCTGGTATTATAATCCCTATTTTAAGGCAAATTTTCAATGCGATATTTTTGACAGATTCTGCCACGCCCGCATCTTGGAAGGATGCAATTATAACACTAATCCTAAAGCCTGGGAAATCCCCTAAAAAGTAGATTCGTATAGGCCTATTTCCTGCTAATCGCAGACTATAAGTTGTTTGCAAAAATTATGGCGGGAAGACTAAATGGTTATATGCCTCAGATGGTGAATGAAGACCAAAAGGGTTTCATAAGAGGAAGAGCGTTGAGAGAGCTGACGTATTCATTGATTGGCTCTATAGATATGGCAACAGCTTATGGTCTTCCCCTTGCAGTTATAGTTTTAGACGCAGCTAAAGCGTTTGACCGTGTTAACTGGGCCTATTTGCAGAAGGTGGCTAAACATTTCAACTTGGGTCCCAATGTCCGTAGATTTTTAAAAAATATCTATGCTGCTCCAGAAGCTAGAGTGTTAGTTAATGGGGCTTTGACTCAGCCAGTGAAGATCATGCGAGGCACTAGGCAGGTGTGCCCCCTTTCCCCTTTATTGTTTGACCTCTACATTGAGCCATTGGCCAGGAAAATTAGGAGTAGTAGTGGTATATTGCCGTTTGAATTTAATGGCTGGATAAAGAAGGTTGGGTTATACGCAGATGATATTTTAATTTTTACAGCAAATCTTCCGCAAACCCTGAGGGTGGTGAGGGAAATTACAATTGAGTTTGGTAAAGTGTCAGGGTATGCTATTAATGAAGATAAGACGGAAGTGATGAGTTGGAACATGGGGGTAACTGGGATTGATACTAAGAGTGAAATGAGATATCTGGGAGTTAGGATTACTCAGAATATTGCAGATCTTACTAAGGTTAATTTTGATCGGGTTAGAAGGGAGATTTGTGCAAATATACGGGGATGGATGCACCTCCCTTTAACTTTGTTTGGCAGAGTGAACTTAGTAAAGATGATCGTGCTTCCAAAATTAACCTTTTTGTTTGATTCAATCCCTTATCTTTTAGAAAGGAGTGGTTTGTTAAGTTACAGAGCGATATAAGTTTGTTTATTTGGGCATCAAAAGGGCCGCGAATATCATGACGCAAACTGAGAAGGAGGTTGGTGAAAGGGGGTTTAGCTCTTCCAGATTTTTTATTTTATTCCTGGGCTTTCTTACTTAAAAACGGTAGAATGTTACTGGACATCCCCACAGATTCTGAGTTAGGTAGGATGTTTAGTGTGATGCTGATAAAGGAAAAGGGTGCCAGTGTGGGTTTTATGTATAAATTTTCTGATCCGAAATATTTCAAAAAGGTCAGGCTCAAGATTCTAAGGGATATGGCGGAAATGTGGTTTAAAATTAGAAAGGTTGTAAACATACCATATTTTAGTTACTGGGCTCCGATTTGGGATGCACCGGGTTCTCCTGAATGGACAAAAGACTCATTGGCTGTACCTTTAAAAGAAGCGGGTATTTTAAGATGGAAGCACTTGCTGTCGGAGGGTCAGTTGGTCTCGTGGAGCCAGTGTGAGCAGGCAGTAGGCTCATCACTTTCAAGGTTTAAATTCCTCCAGATACAAAGCTGGTACATGTCAACGGGTGTAACGTTAGGAGAGTCAAATGGATTTGAGGAAAAGCTGCTTTCTACTGCACTGTTTAAAAAGAAGTTGCACTATGGTACTGGATGATCTTGGAGATGGAGGATGGCGTGTTTACCTTGCCGGTGGATCTGTGGGGAAGATGCTTGCCAGAGATCGAGTTGGAGGACCAATGGCAAGTATCTATGTCTATGCTTTACAAAATAGTTAAACCCGCATATCTGAGGAGGAATCATTTTTACTATGCACAGGGCGTACTGGACTCCACAAAGGCTTTCTAAATTTGGGTCAGGAAGAGTGGTGATGTGTCCTAAATGCGGCAGTCAGAGTGCAGATGACCTACACATGTTTCTACTTTGTCCGAAGCTACAGCTTTTTTGGGAGGCCGTAAGTAAATGTCTGGCTAGCGTTTTAAACCTGCAGTTTAAGGTAAGCGCTGTCTCGATTATTTTTGGAAGTTTTGAATCTCTAAATACTGTCACTAAAGACTGTGCAAAATTGGTTTTTATGCTATGCTTTTAGCGCGTAGGGAGATATGTAAATTGTGGGTATTTCCGACACCTCCAATATTGGAGGATTGGTTGAAAGCTATGACGTATGTTGCAAATTTGGATATTTCGGATCAGGGGAAAGGAAATATGAATTTTGGACTCCCTTTGTGTCTAGGGAAATTCCCTAATTGGAGGAATCTGGTCCTATGATTAAGCCTTTTCCTGCCTCTGCTGTGTTTTGGTTCCTTCTTCGCGTGAGTAGAAGGACATGGGGAAAGGTCTGTGGTCGAAAGAAGGAGGAGGTCTCTTTGAAAGGTGGCGTGGAAGCTGTCTTGGGAGCCTCTACCCTTTTACCCCTGTAACAGCGAATGAGGTTAGATAACCCAAGTTTGGCATCGATAGAAAGTTGAAGGGTGTAAAAGGGCAAATGAGGACAAAAAAACCCCCAAAAAAAAACAAGAGGCAGTAGAGAAAGACTGGGCAGAAGCTACTGTTGGTTGAGATTTTTCTTAAATAACCAGGTTTTGGGATGTTTTCAAAAAACCATTACAGAAGGCTTCAATCTGAGATGTAGGGAAGTGAATTCCACTGCTTGGCTGCCAGGAACCTGAAGGAGACACCGCCAAAGCGTTTTCTGTTATATGTGGGGACACTGACCAGTCCTGTTCCAGCCGATCTCAGGCAGCGCCTGGGATGGTATGGTTGGATCATCGGAAGAAGGTATTTCGGGCCTTTGCCCTGTAGTATTCTGTGAACATAACACAGGGTTTGGAAGGATATCTTTTCCTCGATAGGGAGCCAGTGAAGTGTTTCCAGGGCACGCCCTGTTGGAGCAGATTTGGGGATGTTCAGCAGTATACGAGCTGCTGCTTTTTGAACCTGCTGGAGCATGTGTCTGCTCCTCTTGTATGCCCCCAAGTACAGGACATTGTAATAATCTAATCTAGAAGCCACAAGGGCCTGGACCGTCGTTTTTTACTCGCAGTCCGGAATAAGCCCTAGGATTTTCCTGATAATTTTTAGGGTCCCGAAGCATGTACCTGTAAGGGTGGAGATTTGGTCCGAGAAAGATAGTGTAGAATCGAACCAAACTCCCAGGTTTTTTATTTAGTGGCCGAGAGGGTGGGGACCCCAACTCACTGGGCCACCAGCATGAAGACCAAATGGATGGTTGCTTCCCTACCACTAAGATGTCAGTTTTGCTGGCATTTAATCTAAGGCAGATTTTTTTCATCCAATTTGCCAGGTCAGCTAGACATAGCTTAAAATTCTCCGCCGCTTGGCCGTTGTCCTGGGCCAAGGTAAGGATGAGCTGCGTATCGTCCGCATATGGCACCATCTGCACCCCATGAGTTTCCAAAAGGTCCACCAGCGGGCGCATATAAAGATTAAAGAGGGTTGGGCTCAACACTGAGCCCTGTGGCACACCCTGTTTCAACTGTTGAGTGGTCGAAACAAAAGATTGAAGGGTGATTTGGAAGGTGCGATCCACCCAAAAATTAGCCAGCCAACCCAGAGCAGTGCCACCCACCCCTGCAGGGTGTAACCTATCTGATAGCAGACCATGAGAGACTGTGTCAAAAGTGGCACTCACGTCAAGCATGACTGGAGCTGCCGTGTGACCATTGTCTGCTATTTTGCGGATAGATTCGAACGCGAGTAACAATGTAGATTCTGTACTGAAAGAAGGTCTAAACCCAGATTGTGTCTCATGGAGAAGATCCTTCTCCTCCACAAACTGCATAAGTTGTTGATTAACAAATTTCTCTGCAATTTTTGCAAAGAAAGGCAGGAGTGAAATGGGTCTGAGATTTTAGGGCAACGAAGGATCTAAAGTGGGCTTCTTCAATAATGGGATCGCCATGGCATGTTTCCACTCTTTGGGAACTAAGCCCGAGCAAAATGATAAATTTAGCAGCTCAGTAAGTACTGGTGCAATGGCTTCTCTACCCATGTTCTAAAATTGTCGGGGACACAGGACCTAAAGGAGATCCGGACTTAACTTTCAGTATCAGGCTGCTGGTTTCATCCTCCAAGATAGGTTCCAGGTTAAGGAGCTTGCCTGAAACAGCTGAGGGGTTACAGACAGGGGTTATCAGTCTAAAAAACCTGGCACTTCCAGGGAAAGAGGTATAGGTGTAGTTAATCTTGTGTAAGAAGGATTGTGCGATCTGATTGCAAAGATCAGTTGAGGATGGAATTGACGCTGCCGTACGTTCTAGGGAGGTTCAGGATTTAAATATCTGGAAGAGTTCCCTAGACGAGCTTTTAGATTGTTAAATTTCTTGGGTGTAGACATATGCACCGGCACACCTAAGATCTTTATGATAATTTTTCAGGGCCGTAAGGTAGACAGTTTTATGGTGCTCATCATACTCTTTGCGCTACGTACGTTCTAACCACTTGCACGATTTTTTCGTTTCTTGAAGTACCTCTGAGAACCAAGGTGCGGAGGGTTTGGTCCGCCTACTGGTAACTATCTTCAAAGGGGCAAGGGCATCTAAGGCCTGGTTAAACCATCCTTTGAGTTGAGTTGTGGCAGAAGACAGACAGGCTGCAAGTGTAGGTGCGTTTAGGTATAAAACTGCTAGAAAAGACGTGGGGGTAATGCAGGCCCATTTGCGCATACTGCATTTTTGAGGGGGCACCGCTGGTTGGGGGGATCAAATGGTGGTCCGACCAAGCCACCGGGGTGGGTGTGGCCACCATGCGAGTTGGTGAATATAGGGTGCAGTATATGGCCCAATATGTGTGGGTGCATCAACCAATTGAGTAAGTTGGAGCAGGCCAAGGTCTTCCACCAAGTTTTTTGCAGTAGGACAGTTCTAGTTATCAATATGGATGTTGAGATCTCCCAGTACTATAAAGTTGGCATAGCGAACAGGGTAATCAGGGACGACATCCATTCGTTTTTTTTACAAATGTGGCAACTGGACCCGGGGGGGCGGTAAATTAGAAACCCTGCTAATGTGAGCTGGCTGTTCAGAGTTATGCTAAAAAAAGCTGCCTCAGAATTGGCAATGTTTATCGGCTGCAGCTTGCATTACAAGCAGCGTTTGAAAATTATCGCCAGACCTCCCCCCCTAGGCAGGGGGCAGTCAAGTCTTAGTATGGACGTAGTCAGAGGGAATTGCGTCTAATACATCAGGGGCTGAGGCTTCTGAGAGACATGTTTCTGTTAGAAAGAGCGGTGCAGGTTGGTGTTCTAAAATTAGGTCCCCTATCTCAGCCTTGTGTTTGGGCAAGGAACGGCAGTTCAATAGTAGACATTGCTTTTTACCGTGGTACATTTGAGTTGTCTTACCGTGATGACTCGTTAATTGCATGTGGCAGATAATGGCGATCTTATTGCAAAATACATATCTCATATTCATTTAATGCACTCTGGTCTGCGGCACTTAGTTGTGGCAAGTTCTCGAGCACTTCCTGTCCTTCACCACCTAGGCAATGAAGTAATAAAGAGTGTTTGCGTTCCGCGCTTAAGTTCGTTCAGTTTACTCTTGCATAATTTCCCAAAATTTTCTTCCACTTCTGCCACTTAATTGTTGGTTCACCTGGATTACTTAAAAAAAATGTTGGTTGTGTCACGTTCTGCATTTTCCCCAAAGATATTCTAAAACCTTCACTTCCTGTCCTTGAAGATTTGCCTTTAAAATGTCAATTACTGTGCCCTTGAACAAACAGAAAAAACTTAAAATCTTGAGAGAGTGAAGATTAAAAGCAAAAGAAGAACTTTTCCTCTGTTATCTTATAATGCATCTCAACTAAGTGCCTCTGCTCACCAAACTGCCACCATGCTGCTGTAGATGTCCCAAGCGCAGAAGAATGAGCACCAAATGACTAGAGTAAGATAAAGTCCAACCAAAGAAAAGGTGTGCCAATTGCCGTAACCCAACTCCAGTTAGCACACAAACAAATAATTTGAAACGGCGTGCCAATCGCCGAAGGTCAAGTCACACAGTTCATACCAAACCGTCAAAGTAGCTATCTGTATTTGATGAAAGGTGTGCCAATCACTGTGGTTCCTGCTCCAATTGGCACTCGAGAAAAGCACCATGCAGGAAATAACTTGAAATCTATAGCCGCAAATGAAGAGCCTCCGAACCACCTAAAATGGCTGCCATGAGTCATTACGCACACAATAGGTGCATTCTCATTGGGAGATCGGGCTTGTTTTCAACGTTCCTCACGTAAACAAACAGCCCACTTTCCTGAGAAGAATGATCTTGCTATATCGCAGCAGCTCTTGTCTCTAGAGCCGATAGACCGCAATTCTTCACAACAGCCGCAATGAACCGCATACGCGTTTTAGCCCGTGTCGGCCCAGCCAGACTCCTCACCTCCTTGCTCAGCTCACCAAACAGCCGCCTCTGCCTACCGTACACTGCGGCTCAACCAAGACTGCCTCGTGGACTTTCGCCACCAGAGCAAATATAGCGGTGAGTGCAGGGCACGCCAGCAGCTGCGCCGCTCACTTTGACGGGCTCCTTTTCCCACACTGGATTTTATGGTGACCACGTGAGGGCATCCTGTGCTCGTCGCCAAATTATGTGGTGTTCACCACATATAAATAATACGTCGTTCAGTCTTTAATGTACTGCAGGACTAATTTATTCACCTCATCCACCCAACCGTCCACCGGCAACTGACCCCACATAGAATATCCATAACATTCTTTGGGTTCTAATAGAACCTTCTAGTATGACATATCACAATAGGTCTCACCAGCGATGCTTTCCATTTTGTGGGAATGGTTTCCGTATCCAGGGAGTGATTAAACAGATCCATAATCGTAGGAAGACGTACTGGTGCCAAGGTCGCCATGATGTAAGGAGGAGCAGAATCCTCTGGTGAAACGATTTGATATTATTAATCAGGACCAAGATTTGGCCAGGGGAGACTACATCAAAAGATTTCAGAAGAGTGGGATGAATAGGTGATGAAGAGGCAAGTGAAGTCCGCCTTTCCTGGGTGAGACCATTTCACAAAGTGCCAGTGATATTTTTTCCTTCAAAATAATTGGCAAGGTCACCACAAAGAGAATAGGATGCTGGGATAGATTAGGCACATGCCAAAGGCTTGCTAAACTCATTTAAAATCATATATAATTCCTTTGTCGTGTTTCAGGCGTTGTATATTATATACAGCTAATGGAACTTACTAGTTATTTTGATGTTTCTATGGTAAATGCCTAAGGCTGCTTTATAAGTGAGTTTGTCTCCACAAGTTTTAGTGGTTCGCCACTTGCGTTCCAACGTTCTGCAGGCTGCTTTTTCTGCCTTTAGAGACTCTGAGAACCAGGGAGACATGGCTTTCTGAGTTTTGAGGTGGCTGAGTTTTATGGGAGCGATGATATCTAATGCCTGGGTAAATGCTTCCTCAAAATCCTTCAGAGAAAGATTAATATCTAGGTGAGAGGTAGGGGAGGAAGGAGTAAAATGTGAAGTAAAGGACTGCAGAGACACCTTTTTCCATGGCTTTACCTTTGTAGGTGCTCCGGTCTTCAGGTCCAGGGATTCTCCCACATGGAGATGAAAATTGTTAGAGAAATGGTCTGTCAAGATCTGAGGCATGGGGGATTCGACCTGTAGGTTAGGAGGGATTGTAAATATGAGATCTAATTTGTGCCCAGCTATGTGTGTTGGGCCTACTACTTTTTGATGGAGGCCTATTGATTCTAGGTCAGAAAGCAAGTGTGAGGTGTCAGGGTCAGGAACCAGCTCTGCATGGTAATTAAAATCCCCAACTAGCATGAAATTATCTAATGCCAGAATATGTGGTACCACATATTTGATCAATTTATTACTGCAGTCCTTTTTAGGACCTGGAGAGCGGTATACTAATGCACTCTTCCAAATTGCCTTTGATAGGGTTTCCATTTTGAAGACCCAATCTGTTAGAAATGAGTCCAATAGAGTGACTTTCAAAGGTTTGTGGAAGACAATAGCCACTCCGCCACCCGGTTTGGACTGTCTATCTTGTCTAATTAGACTGCATTCAGGGGGAAGGCAATTGTGATACAGGGAAGTGTCACAGAATGGAGCCATGTTTTTGAGATAAAAACAGATATCTGGTTAATCCGAGGTCAAGAGATCCCAAAGTTTCAAAGCATATTTGGGGATAGAGCGAGCATTACAGTGAAGACTACGTAACTGGGTATTTACCTAATTTTGTGATGTCAGTGGTGCTGTTTCTGTAACCTGGAGAGGACTACCTGTTTTGTTCGCTAACTGACAGGTATTGTTATTACTGGTAGGCTTGAGTCATCTTGAAGAGTAGTTTATCGAGTTAGTTTATCGAGCTCCACATAAGACAAGTTGTGTTCATGAGCTCAACTTTTTGTGGGGCACTGGTGCTCGAGACACAGCAATATTTCAGCTTAGGGGCTGGTCATAGCACACCAAAGCCTTGGCTGTGTGTGGAAACAGAGGCATCAACAGTGAGGCTTTCAGTTCATCTTCTTAATTTAAAACTCAATTACAGCCCATGAGTAAATCTAAGTGATTTCTGAGCAGCCAGAACTTCTGATACAGGTCAAAATCTCTGCACAGAATCTCCTAGCATCTGATAAAACCCTACCAACACAGGGGCATAAAGCAGGCCTGAGGCAATCCTTCAGTTAGACCCCATACAGCTTAAGGCCTAATAAATGTGTAAGATACAGAAGTCTCAGGGGACCCTCACCACATTCTACGGGGGGAATCATTATGCTTATTGCCGCCATTCCTACATCACAGTGAAGGGAGTTGAAAGAGGGGCATAAAACGGCACAAACGAAGGGCTCGACCCATGGTAACAGATCACGTCACTGGACATAACAGGAGCCTGGCCTGCTGGCTTCCTTGACGTCAGTTGTAACTGATTTCTGAGACTCATATGTGCCACGAGCAGCGCCTCTGAGCAATGGATCATTTTAGAGGCTGTTGCTCAAGGTACACACTTGCTACAGACTCATGATATTGAGTCACTTGACAGCCATGAAATGTATTCAAAAACCAAATCAATGATAAGATACGCATACAACAAACATTGGATGCGTTTCGGACCAAAACACATTTTCCTTTGAGACGTTTGGAAATGAAAGAATGATTCCTACAGCAGGATGAAGGATGCTGAATGTGACTGTTTTGTGTGATTTAGTAGCTCCCTGCATCTTCTAATTGTGAATTTATGGAGAAGTCTTTGGCCCAAGAAGACAGGGGGTTTTCTCTGGCTTTAATATGTAGGCTCATGGTCTGGCAATTTTCAAGTATAGCTGATTAGTCACTTCATAAGCTTATTGCTGGCCACTGTACTTCATTCACTTCATCAAAGACACAATTGCTCTGCAGGAAGGATATGACGAATTAGGAGATCAGATTGATTATGCTTGGCACCTGGAGGGCACAATTTCAGTGGCTAGTCTTTTTTGTCCCGCATACTCATCAGGCCACTCTAAATGGATCACCCCGGCTGTGTTTATTAAATCGGTCAACTCCACTATTGGTTTTTAAGAAAGGACAAGATCTATTAGCTCTGTATACTGCAGTGAAGTACCTTCAGAGTGCATGGCATAAACAGGCAAGTTTCTTAATGTAACTCTTTTAAAACTGCATTACTGTTGCACTTTTTGTAGTTTTGTACATGCATTCGCACCCAAGTCCTCATATGCTGCTGTACAACCACCTGCCTTATGTGATAACTCTCAAGACCGGATAAGATCCATTTGCTGTATATGTTGTAGTGAAGTATTTTTGAGTGTATGGTACTAATGGAAGAGTTTTTTAATGTACTTCTTTTTAAATTACATTTTTGACACACTTTATTGTAGTTTTGCACATGCATCTACGCCTCAGTCCCTATATGCTGCTGTATAGCCACCTATCCTTTGTGATAACAAAATATCGTGCTCTTTTCTCGCGTATGGTTTTATGATGATGTGGTAATGTACGGCTATTATCATACCTTACTCCGATGAATTGTATCTGTTTTACTGTATTGTTTTATGCACTTTAATGGTTTGTAATAACCAAAAAATACTTATAATGAAGACGAATGATGATGATGGAACCAAACTATTCTCAGTAGGAGGCCCAAGGCGGGGTGGCAGGAGGGCTCCTGTGATGACAGACTTCTATTTAATCCCTGGGCAATAGTTTCTATCGGCTGTAAGGGCTACAGCCCTCTAGGCAGCCCAGATTTCACACTTGTAAGAGCGGACAGACAAGAAAGGACATCTCCCTCCTGGTACAGCCATACCAGGCACCAGGTAGATATGGTGTGCAACCCTCTACTCAACCAAAAACCAAACAATTCTAAGGACAGACACAGAGCTTTGAAATGCATGCACAACAACACAGTTTATATGTGTTTTCAATAAAACTTTATTTGGCAGAATTAAATTGATCTAATTATGCACTCAGTAGAATGCACGGGTAGTTGACAAAATGAAGATGATTTAGATATGCACCCAGTGAGAAGCAGACATTTTAAGCAAGATAAAAATTGATGTAAATATGTACTAATTGAAAGGAAAAAATATGTTGATTTAAATATGCAAACAGTGTGAGGCAAAAGTTTTAAGCAAAATTAAATTGATTTAAGTATGCGCACAGTGTGACGCACAATCTGTGTAGAAAATAAAGTGGCGAGCCAGGCAGGCAACATAGATTAGTGATGATTGTGACAGCAAAGGAGTAGCGAGTGAGGCATCAAAAGAGGGGATGCTCACAACCTCACTTGGCAAAAGATGTGGCTAGATTTGAAGCAGGAGATAACAAAAATCAGTGGCTTGTGAAGTAGCCTGGTAGATCCATGGGATAGACAGCAAACACTGGAGTACAGTGTTATAGGGTGTGTCTACCCAGGTGAAGACTGCAGCTCTGAACCTAGCTGAAACAGAGGAGAAAAAGTGCACTCACATGGTGTGGCAAGGTTTAGGCCTATCTGTAAGCATTATCTCTGAATGTTTAGGGACGCTTTCACGGAGTCACAGCAATCTTGGTAATATGTTCCGTCTACTTCATAAAAATCAATGGAGGCATGGATAAAGTATGTCATTATGATGGGTTGTATAGTCTGATTTTGAAAGAGCACATTTTAAATAATTGTTTTGCAGAGCTGCACCAGCATCTAGTGAACTCCCAGCTCATTAACCCAGGGAGCTAGGGAGAGAGGCTTATCCTTGGGCCAACACCGAAGTATGCATGAAGGCATAGGATGAAATTACAAGACGTATGCATGAGATCCTAGGCAAAAGAACAACAGAAATGGCCACTTATTGGCAGCAGCTACAGAAAAGGGAAGCAGCGCCTGGTGCTTTGATTACCTTTGGAAAATGTACAAGATAAAAAACTCCTTGTGTCCCAAGAAAGCATTCACAAACAGCCAATCTACAGGGATAACTAATGTGGCAATGGGAGGGAGATAGTTTTTAAGTGGGTAGGGATCAGTGTGAAATTCTGTCCTTAAGGCATCGAGTACAGTCATCCCGGAAAAAAGTGCAATATTTTTCTCACCTAACGCATTCAAATATTGCAGGGTTCGAGTGTGATAAATAGCACCCAGTCATGATTACTGCATTGGAAATGGGACATGCATGGATTTTAGTACATACTGCACCAAACTCCACATGACCTGTTATAGGAAAGTGTCCTATTTGACATGGTTGCCCCCGCTGTTTGCCCACTGGTACTGATGTTCTTGACTGGATGTGCACTGGGTCCCGGCTGAACAAGCCCCAGTGCCAGTGTTCTTTCCCTAAAAACTTTTCAAGTTTACAATTGTAACCCAATTGGCATGCACCCCTGCAAGTCCCTGGGAAATGGTATCTATGGTAGCCAGGGCATTGGCACTAAAGAGGGTCCATATGGGCTGCAGCATGTATTATGCCACCCAAAGGGACCCCCACAAAAGCTGCATGCAGACTACCACTGCAGGATGCGTGAAAGGGTGCAAGCCCCAAATTTCTGAAAACACATTACACACTCCCTGTGTGCAATGCCCAAACTCACTGAATGCCTATATGTAAGTCACCCCTAAAGCAGGCCTTAGAGCCCTATGGCAGGTTGATTTATATTCCATGTGAGGACAAATTTGCATGCCCTCACATGGATTATTGTAATCTCATGAAATAGAGGAAACATTTGATCCCAAAATCCCCAAAGGGATTGTCCCTAAATATGTTGAGGGTGATGATATCACAAAGTGGTTTAAAGCCTTTGAGAGGGCTTGTAAAATGAGGAAATTACATCAGAGACACTGAGGTTCTCTACTGTGGGAGTTATTCTCAGGAAAGTGCAGGGATAGACTTTTTACACTGGATGAGGAAGATGCTGAGTCATATAACTTCATGAATGATACCCTGATTGAGGGCTCTGAACTAACCACTGAGGAGTACAGGATTAAGTTCAGGGAGACTCACAAAACCTCGAGTCAGTCCTGGGTAGATTTTGTTGACTTCTCAGTGAAAACACTAGGAGGCTGGTTAAAAGGCAGCATGGTGCAAGAGTATGAAGGGCTCCATACTTTCATAATGAAAGAACATCTATTAAGTAATTGTACATCTGAAAAACTGCATCGGTACCTAGTGGACTTATGGTTGGTATCTTCCCAAGAGCTGGGGAAGAAGACTGACCACTGGGTCAAAACATGAGTGTCCAGAAAGACCCAAGGTTGGGGTGACCAAAGGCAAGGGGTTACTGCTCCCCCCCAAAGGAAAGATGTGGAACACAAAGGGAAAAACCCAAAGAGTCTTCCAAAGGCCCCCAAAAACCTGTCAGGAGGGTGGGCCCCAAGACTCTTCCCAATAAAAGGGTGGGTACCACGGTAAGAACTGTGATGCCAAAAAGGCTAGTTCCATCTCTGCAAGCTGAATGGTGACCAAACTAGGGACTCTTTCTGCCCTAAAAAGGTTTACACTAGTCAAATACCTTCAGGGGTTGTTAGTCTCTGGATGAGACCCTTGGTGAGCCCTGACCAGGTCAGAGAGCACAATGAAGCTACTTTAAACTCAAAGGGAGGGTGGATATGGATTCCCTGGCTGTCTGGCCCAGTAACCTGGAGAAGTACAGATTAAATCCACATATCAATGGGGTTCAAGTAGAAGCACTGAGGGATACAGGTGCAAGTGTCACCATGCTGACTGAAACACTGATATCCTCAGAGCAGTACTTTACTGGACCGACATATTCAGTTATCAGGGCTGATAACATTGTCAAGGTTCATCGCATGGCTATTGTGACCTTGGAATGGGGGGGGGTTACTGGCTAAAAGTAGGTGGTCGTGCCCTCTGCAATTCCTATAGAATGTCTGCTAGATAATGATCTGGAGACCTCAGCATGGTCTGAGGAAGCAAGGAGAACCCATTGAGCCATGCTAAGAATACCTGAATGGGTGTGGGTAAAAGCAAGAGTACAAAGCAAAACCCAGGATGAAAAAGAGATATTGGAGCCTGGAATAATGGCCCAGTTCTCCAAGAGAAAAGGCAAGAAGGCTGGTAAACCAACTTCTGAGGAGACACAAGCTCAGGTCCCATCTCCTCAGGGAAAAGATCTGTCAGCCCTAGAGGGAAATTAGCCCCAGAAACTTGGGCCTTACACAGCTGAGCTACTAGGCCCAGGGGACCCTCTAGGGAAGATATTTGCCAGGGGCAGATGACCTGTTACACTCTTGAGAGCCTGAGACAGCAAGTTGCTGACTAGGAAAAGGGAGATGTGAGTGACTCCCATAGGACCTATTGGTAGAACGGACTGCTGTATACTGAGGCCAGAGACCCCGAACCAGGTGCGTGGTAGTGCCTCAGCGGTACAGAGAGTTCTTACTTACCATAGCACGACATCCCCCTAGTTGACCAAACTAAAACTTGGAGTAGGTTAGTAACCTACTTCTACTGGCCAGGTATGTCCCGGAAGGTGAAGGAGTTTTGTAACTCCTGGGTTACCTGTCAAGCTAGTGGCAAGATAGGTAGCAAACCAAAGGCCCCTTAATCCCACTAACAGTGGTTGGAATACCCTTTGAAATGGTAGGGATTAACATTGTTGGCTCCCTGACCCTCCTACAGCATCAGGAAACAAATGTATACTGGTGCTAGTGGATCATGCCACCAGGTGTCCTAAAGCAATTCCCCTTAGGACTGTCACTGCTCCTGCAGTTGCCAGGGCCCTCTTTAGTATTTTTATAAGGAGGTGGTTTCAGAAAGAGGAAGTAACTTCATGTGTGCTTACCTAAAAGCCACATGGAATGCATGTGGTGTGACTTACAAGTTGACTACCTCATATCACCCACAAAACCAATGGTCTAGTTGAGAGATTCAACAAGACCATGAAGGGTATGATCATGGGGCTCCCTGAAAAACTCGGAAGGAGAAGGGATGTCCTTTTGCCATGCCTGCTTTTCACCTACAGAGAGGTGCCACAGAAAGGAGTAGGCTTCAGTCCCTTTGGGCTTCTATTTGGCCATCCTGTTAGGGTACCACTGAGTCTAGTGAGGGAAGGCTGGGAGAAGCCTCTCAAAGAGCCCAAACCTGACATTGTGGATTATGTGTTTGGCCTTATTCCAGGATGGCTGAGTACATGGAGAAAGCCAACAAAAAACTTGAGGCAATCCAGGAGCTTAAGAAGCAATGGTTTGACTAAAAGGCAGCACTGAGTTTCAGCCGAGACAGAAGGTATGGATTTTGGATCCTGTGGCACCTAGGGCCCTCCAGAACAAATAGAGTGGCCCCTCCCTTATCCTAGAAAGAAAAAGTGAGGTCACCTACTTGGTTGACGTAGGCACTTGCAGGAGCCCCCACAGGGTCATCCATGTACCCCGCCTAAAACCTTTTCATGACAGTGACAGCAGATGTGACCATGCTGATGGTCACTGATGAGGTTCTGGAAGAAGAGCACGAACCTCTCGCTGACCTCCTCTTAAACCACCGTGAAAATGGGTCTGTTGAGGGAGTTGTCTTTTCAGACACACTCACTTCCCAACAGCAAACTGACTGCAGGCAAGTCCTAAGTCAGTATGCTGAGCTCTTTTTTAACCCCATGTCAGACAGCCTGATGTACACATGATGTGGACAGTGGGGACAGCCTACCAGTCAAAAAACAAATTTAAAGGCAGTCTGATCAAGTTAAGGAAAGCATCAGAACTGAAGTCAGCAAGATGCTGGAGTTAGGGGTGATTGAGCCCTCTGAAAGTCCCTGGGCCAGCCCAGTGGTCTTAGTCCTCAAGTCTCATTCCAAAGGTGTGATGGAGCAGGGGAAACAAAATAATTTTGTACCCCTTGCAAATTAATGACCTCATAACGATTAATGATACTAACTGTTTGAAACGCATGAACCAATCAGCAAATGCACCTTTTTAGTAGACATTACACGTGGGCAACTTGCTAAATGTTGCAAAATCTAATTTATTTACAAATGTGAAGTAAATTAACGTGAGTATTGTGATTTACGTAGTAAATAGAGTAAATTGCATGATTTGTGTTGCGTTGTAAAATTGCACCATGGCAAAGAATGCAGGTGGTAAGTAAAGTGGCTTTAAATGTTGCTTCTGCTAGGTAATACCTAACACGGGCCTTTAGAATGGCGGGTGGTAAATAGAAAGGCTTATTTTCCATGTTTTAATTTCCGTTGTGTTTGTTCTTATATTAGTTTCATTCGGGCCTGCTAGGCCGTGCTTCGAAAATGGCCGCTGGGAAGGACGAGATGGTGTGCGCTGAATAAGATGGCCCCCGCGCATTGGCAGTATAAAAGCTCCAGTCACGTGTATGCGGCCTGTGCCCAGAGTGAGAGATGTCAAGGCCAATCTGACCTGCAACGAGGATTGTGCCAAGAGTTCAGCATATATGCCTGGGAATGGATGGGAAAATCGAGCGACAGGGAATGAACTAATGTGTGACCATCAAAGATTGTTACAAAATGGATTAACAAATTGGACTACTTTTGGACATCGTAATCATGAGACTTATTGTGTGCTTTATTGTCCCCAAACCGGTTCGAACAAGGAGGACGATGAGGTGACCATCACCACCCCTCCAATGGAGCAATTAGCGTGATTCTTGCTCCTAAAGATTGCAACTTTTAAGTATAGAGAGCCAGAAAGTAGGGTATAAGAGGGTCTGCTCTTACGTTGTGAAAAAACTGCTTCTTTTATTCTATCCTGATGCTGCGAGAGACTCTGTCATTTTGGACTAACGAACTTTGACTGGGGAAGGAACGAGACCGTTGCGGGAGTTGCTCGGGAGGAGTTTGCGTCCGAGGAGGTTAGCGGGACAGTCAGTCAGTTTTGGGAGTCCATCTTGTGATCTGCGGTTCATCTCTCTTTCCTGATGAACCATTCTTTTCATCGCCCTATGGCCAAGGATAATGAATATTTCCCATCTTTATTTTAACTTTTGCTTAAAAGGCTTACTGATATAATAAATGTACTTGCTTAAAATGAACTTTACTTTTGCCTAAAGAATTTCGATAAAATGATATGCTAACTCTAAATGAGTCTGTGGTTTCTTAAATAAAATTGTGATTTATAAATGCTCAAGGGTTTAATTGTGATTGAGCTGGTCTTAATCACCATCAACTGATTCTACTAGTTGGTCCATCGACCGAATAGCGGAGTACCTTGATGTTTAGAACCGACAGGATCCGAAGTTAATGTATATAATGTATAGGTTATAATTCTGTCATTTTAATAAGGTATCCCGCTTTCCAGCAACTCATTTTTCCTTAGCGTTTGATCCAGAAAATTGAATGAATGTATGTATGCGGTATTATGGGCCCCACCGACATAAGTTTCAAGTAATCAAAGTTGTGTAGGTGTTTTTCTGGATTAGTGTTATAAGGAAAAATTTATATTAGCCACGCTGGATCAGATTTCTTGGTAGCAGAGTTATGGTTACTATAGATTAGTTTGGTGATTGGTGACAATTGATTATTGATTTTTGGTGTCTAACACTCTAATTTTTTGTAAACAAATTTTATTCATTTGACGTTACAAACCAAACAATCACTGTACGGGGACAGTGAGCATACACTGATAAATGCACACTGGATGCCAACGAGCAGACAGTAACCCATCCACCCCTACATGTCGGCATTTGCCGTGCATGTCTCATTTACCTCTGTTTTGGGCAGTCCACGTAAGTAGCAAACATTGGTGGCATTATCTGTCAACTCAACCAGGATCTGCAAATAAATCATATTCCACTCCCCAGCAATAAATATTTCACATCCTTCAAGCCAAATCCGATGAGGGCCCACAGGAAACGCAATAAGAGATGAAATAGCAATACCAATCCACCCACCCTCCCAGTCCCCCTCCCTCTCCCGCAACTCTTCCCCACCCACCTCCCTATCCCTCCCCCCAGGCATGCCGCTCACCCATGTAAACTCCTGTGGAGAGACAGAGTCCGTCTGTCAGGTAGTCTAACATCCCAGTACCCGCTCAGTAGGGTCAAGCTAGAGGGTGGAAGTGTACTCTCGCATGGTAATTTTATCCGCCAACCCGCTAGAAGGCTTGGGGGAAGCTTGGTTGAGGCCGAATGTCTGGCCCCACTTATTATCCTACTCAGTCGACAGGGGGTTCATCATCATCCTCACTCGGGCGCTTGAGCTCCTCCACCAACGCCACCCACGACTTTGCGGCCTCCAATGTTTTGTCGTTACCCGTTCTGTGGGCCATTTGGAGCCGAAAGGTACCCTCACTATCCGCCCACTTTGTAAGCTCCCGCATCCACCTCAAGACACTGGGGGGAGTGCTCGCCTTCCAATGACAGGTAATTTCTCGCTTGGCCAATACTAGTCCTAGATCGATAAATTTACTGGTGATCTTGTTCCTGGCAGTGTGAGGGAACCAGTGTAACAAACAAGTCCCCGGAGTCAGCTCGATGTCCCGGTCGGTTATGTCATTCAGTCTGGTCAGTATCTCCCTCCAAAACCCCAGTAGTGATGGACAGATCCAGAACATGTGTAAAAACTCGGCATTGTCTAGGTTACATCTCGGGCAAACCGCTCTGGTCCCAAAATATTTGTTAATTTTATGAGGAGTGAGGTACGCTCGGTGGAGGACAAAGAAGTGTACTAATTGGAACCTCGCGTTCCTGGTACTCTTCCATGCTCTTTCTACCATCGCTCCCCATGGTTTCTCTTCGATGGGCACACCAAGATCTATCTCCCATGTAAGGCGCAGGCTATCTAGAGGGCGTCGCAACTCCTGAGTAAGTCGCCTATAGAGGCAAGTCACTGCCTTGACCGTCCCAGCCGCGGTCACCACATATTGGCAAGGCAGGGAAATCGCTGGTTCTGTCATCCCCATCTGCCAATGCTTACGAATTGCTGTTGTTAGGGAAGCGTGCAGAAGGAAGTCCCCCCTAGGAATGTCATACCGCTCTAGCAAATCATTGAAGGGTAGCAGGGTATTATCTTCATAAAGGTCTCCTATGGCGGAGATCCCCGCCTCCCTCCAAACCCGCAACCCCTGCCAGTCCCCCCATGCGGTAATGTCTCACAGAGCAGCAATGGAATCTCAGGCGCGTACGGGGGTCCCCGTGAGGACCTCCGGGCCGCCCGACTCCAACACCTGCTCATCGCCCACAGGTCCCCAGGGGCCTCCCTTTCACGCAGTGGGAGCCGCATCAGTACGCGGGCAAGTTGATGTAGGGTCGGGTCTGTGGTCTCAATACCCTCCTCATCACGGAGCCGTCCAGCCACCCACTTCGTGAACCATTGTATTTGGGCTGCGTGATAGTAGGCCTCTAGATCCGGCACAGCAAATCCTCCCTCTCCTCTAGGCCTCATCATGGTGGTAAGTGCTACTCTGCGCCTCCCAGTACCCCATAGAAATCCCGTGATCATGGTGTTAAGGAGAGTAAAAAATGTCCTCGGGATCCACAGTGGCAGCGCGCCAAAGTCGTAAAGCAAGCGCGGCAGTGTAACCATTTTCAGGAGCGCCACCCGCCCCGCTACCGAGAGAGGAAGGGTCCCCCAAAAATCAAAGCCACTTCTGGTGTTCCGTATCGCCCGGCCTATGTTACCATCCAACACATCCGCAGCCGCGTGATACACGCGAGCCCCCAGGTAGGTCAGGCACCTACTTTCCCACTTCACGTCCAGCGCATTCGGGGGAGCATTCCTTCCGGACCGCGTTGGAACAGGCACGTCTTGTTCCAGTTGACCTTAAGGCCCGCTACCCTTCCCAGCCTATGCAACAAGTCCCTGGCGCCCTGCAGATCGTCCGCCGAGTTGGCAAGAAACATTAACAGATCATCTACATATAGTGCTATGAATTGAGTTTGGTTCCCCACATCCAATACCCGGTAGTAGCGCCCCGATCTCGCGTGTACTGCCAGAGGCTCCACCGCCAGCGCAAACAACAGGGGAGACAGCGGGCAACCCTGTCTCGTGCCTCTACCCACTACACAGGCCTCTGAAATCACTCCTCCCGTGCGTACCCTGGCAGTGGAGCTCTTGTATAGTATTGCCGCCCACGCCACAAATTCCTCTCCCAGCCCAAACGCTCTCAAGACCCTAAAGAGATATGGCCACTCAAGGCTATCGAAGGCTTTCTCAATATCAATCGATAAGATACATGCCTCCTCCTTGTCATAGGTGGTCGCATCTAACAGACGAAACAGCCGCCGTATATTCATGGCTGTGTTGCGGGACGGGATAAAACCCGACTGGTCCGCATGAATAAGCGTCGTCATATGGATCAGCAGACGATCGGCCAAAACGCAGCTCAATATTTTGTAATCTAAATTGAGCATGGCCAAGGGACGATAGGCCGTGCGGTCCCAGGCCGGTTTATCCGGCTTTAGGAGCGGTATAATTACTGCTTCCTTCGTCGAGCCCGGCAAACACCCATCCCTCTTTGACCTATTATATAGAGCCATCAGACGAGGGGAGAGGGTGTCCGAGTAGGTAGAATAAAACTCAACCGGGAGGCCATCCGTGCCAGGAGTTTTGTTCCTGGCCATGTGTTTTATGGCTTTCTTAATCTCACCTAGCTCAATGTCCCGACCCAGTGTCTTCGCCGCGTCTGCACTAATTTGAGGCAGAGCAATATCATCGAGGAATCCCGCATCCTCCGCCGCCCCCGATTCTAGCTGGCTCCGGTACAGGGAGGTGTAGTAGTCCAGGAACTGGGTGTTGATGCCCTGTTGGCCATAGTGGCTCAAACCATCAGGTCCTCGAATTTCTAAGATCACTGACCCTCTGCGCGCCGGGTTGGCCAACCAACCCAGAAGCGCCCCAGATTTGTCCCTCTCCGCATGCGCCCGAGCCGTGTATGCCCTATATTCAAAGCATCTCAACCGTTCTACCTGTATTGCCAGGGCCTCCTTGGGCTCCAGGAGATCTGCCTGTGTGTCTACTCTTTCGGGCCTATACCTTTCCGCGTGCCGGAGCCGTTGTTCTGCTGCCAACACCTCATCCTTGAGAACCCTCCGCACTCCCACCACCTCTCCTATACAGCAACCTCTGATAACTACCTTAAAAGCGTCCCACTCCTTGTGGGGGCTGTTAGCTGTGCCAGCATTATGTAGTAAGTAGTCCTCTATGGCCGTACCTATGGTCGACCGGAACACCTGATCTTCTAACACTTCCGGGCGAAGTCGCCAGGTGTGGATCGAGGGCCTAGTTCTCACCCAGTTCAAGGATATTAGCATGGGATTGTGATCAGACACTGTCCGAGCTAAGTATTCACTCAGAGTAATCATAGCATGTACATCCGGGGAGCAGAGAATATAGTCTAAGCGCACGTGGAGCTCATGTAAGGCCGAAAAATAGGAGTAGTCTCTTTCCAACGGGTGGTGTACCCTCCAAGTGTCCGTCAGTCCCCAGTGTTGTTGCCAGTCTCGTCTGGCCTCTGCGACCCTGTGGGCTGGAGCGTCAGGGAGCGGCGGATGTGAGCGGTCCAGGTCAGTATCAACAATGCTATTGAAGTCTCCCCCCAATAGCACAGCCCCAGTCAACTGCTGCGCCAATGTCTGTGAAAGTTGCACCAGAAATGAGGGCTGATCTACGTTGGGGGCATATACACTCCCTATTGTGATGTCTCGGCCATCTAGTCGTCCCGTCACCACTACATACCTACCCCCCGGGTCTATGATTTGTTGGACACAGCGAAAGGGGATCCCCGCCCTCACCCAAATTAAGGTCCCCCTGGCAAACGCCGAGTACGCGGTGTGGAGCACCTGTCCTCTCCAGCGACGCTGCAACGCCTCTCCCTCCTTCTGTGTCAAATGAGTTTCCTGCAATAATGCAATGTGTACCCCCCTTCTCACCAGGTAAGCGTGTATTCTATGTCGGCGAGTCATAGTGTGCATCCCCTAACGTTCCAGGTTATACATTTGATACCTACGGCGGAACCCATGGCTCAATCCCCTGACCTTCTCGATACCCACCTCGTAGAGCGACATGCCTGACCCCAACCCAGTATTCCCCAATAAAAAACAAACCCCAACTCCCATTCCCCAGGACAGGCGCACACAAACAAGTCCCCATCCAAACAAAAGCACTCAAACAACAAGTCATGGAGGCGGCAGAACGCAGACCAACCCCGCCGGACCCAGGACCCTCCCGGCTCTCCCTCCCATGTCCATAGAACACATGGGAGACCCCAAAATATGGATACATCATCAGTCAGCCTCAAGCCCGCATATATAATAGAAAACATCGTCAAACAGCTGCATGCCACCCCCTCAATATAGTACTTGTGGTACGCTCAGCCAAACATGTCGTCTGCCGTTTGCGGAGTGACATCTGGGAGGTCTGCGTCAAAGGTTCCTGGAACACTGCTTGTCCCTGAAATCCCAGATCCCGCCATCTCTGGGTCTGTGACAACGCTGGCTGGGCCCACCGAGCCCCAACTGATCTCCGCCACCGCCCGAACCGCTCTAGAGCGCTCCTGACTCTGACCTGCAGGCGACGGGGACCTCCGAGGAGCCAAAGCAGGAGACTGCCGTCGACGGGGTGAATCCAGAGCAGGAGAGCGCGGCCCAGCCGCGCCCCGCGTGTCCAGCCAGTCCCAAGCATCCTGTGGGGTAAGGAAGAAACATGTCTCCGCATCCGCAGTCACTCGGAGCCGAGCCGGGAACAGCATGGCGTAGGGGAGATGTAATTGGCGAAGTTTCCGTTTAATAGCCAAAAAGGAAGATCGCTGTCTCTGCACTTCCCTAGTATAGTCGGGGAAAATCATCACCTTGCTGTTCCCTATCTGGAGGGACTGCTTCTCCCGGGCCTGCTGCAGGAGGTGATCACAGTCCTGGTAGTGTAGTAACCGCACCACAAACGGGCGCGGTGGAGCGCCAGGCTTAGGTGGTCTGGCCGGGACCCTGTGGGCTCGCTCCAGGGCGTAAAAGGGGGAGAGGCCCTCCGAGGCCACCTCCGTTCGGAGCCATGATTCCAGGAACTGGACAGCATCACCCCTCCTCTCGTTCCGGAACCCCCACTATGCGAAGGTTGTTCCTCCGGGACCGGCCTTCGCTATCCTCGGCTCTCATCTCCAGCACTTTTACTCTAGTTTCCATCGCGTTCAGGGCATGCTGTAGGGTGGTAACTTTGTCCGGAATGTCCTTTACAGCATTCTCGTTGGTCATCACCCTCTCTTTAAGTTTGCGGTGATCGTCCTTTAGTAAGGTGAGATCAGTTTCTATGGCATCAATTTTTGCCTCTAGGGCTGTTCTTGAGGATGTGATGGCCTTCATGATGTCAGCCAGGGTGGGACCATCCGATGTTCTCTCCTCGCGTCCCCCCATCGTGCTGTCTTCCTCATCCGTGTGGTGGTCCGGTTCATCTGGCCGCAGAACCTCGAACCCCTTTCGTCTGGATGTTCGGCCCATCGCGGCGTCTCAGCAGGGGGCAGCGAGTTATTCCAGGCACCGCATGTGCGACCAGGCCCCTCGCTCAGTATCCAGTTCCACCTCCCTCGGCGGTCGTGTTCAGCCCCGGTCTTGAGGCCTCCGCAACGGTCCCCAATATGGCAAGGAGTCTCGGAGCTCAAATCTCATGTGAAGGCGCGGGCCAGCCAGTACAGGGACTCACAGTTCACCAGGTCCGCAATGTCCGACGTCCGTCCGGATCCCGGAGCCCCTCAAGGCCTCATGTGTCTTCAGGCCACTCATCCGCCTCGTCCCATTCATGCGGAGGCCCTGCAGTCCCCACCCAGCCTCCACTCAGGGGACACCACCTCCCGTGAGTCGCTCGTCACAGTTCCTCTGGGACCTTATCTGCGCGTTCTCGCCGTCCCCTGCCGCAAAGATAGGAGCCAGCCGGCCACAGCACACGAGGCACAGCCTCAATAGGAGCGGAGCCCCCTCCAGTCACACTTAAGGTCCACGGGGCCCTGCACTCCCGACTGCGCACTCTGAACTGGGGCACCTTCACTCTCCCGCCGCCATCGTCTGGGGGCATGGGCCGCAGTGTCGCAGTGTCTCTCGCGCCCCCTCCACCTGCTCCCGGTGGTCTCTGGTGTCGTGATGGGGCCCAACCAGCTGCACAGCGCGGACCACCGCCTCAACAGTAGCGAGGTCCCCTCCAGCTACTCACTAGGTCTGCAGGGCTCCTCACCTTCTGTGTGCGCTCGGAGCACTCAGGGCCGCCATCTTAGCGCCAGGCACACGCAGGAAGATCGTTCGCCGACTCCTCTCCTCTCACGGTCCCCCCCTCGCCACAGGCACGGTAGGGCTCGGCCAGTAGCTTAGCTTCAGGAGTCGCGGCAGCGTCCAGGTGCTGCAGTCGCCTCACCCTCTGCCTCCACTCTCAGAAGTCCCCGGCACAGGTCACGGCCGCCATCTTGGGAGCGCTCCGCTCGAGGATCTCCCGGCAGCTCAAAACTCCGTTTTCCTGCGAGGCGCGGACAGCGAGCGCCCCCAAATCCTCGCCAGGCGTGCCCGAAGTGTTCCGCTGCGGGCCTGAGGGCCAGGGGCCACCTCAGGATGTCAGGATACGTTTTAACGGAGGGAGGCCACGGAGGAGCCCCGAGGTCCGCTGCGTCCTACATCGGCGTCAAGCCACGCCTCCCTCGTGTCTAACACTCTATGTTGAGTTTGTATTACGTTATGTGTAAGTCGAAATTTTGAAGCTTCCGGGAAGTAGGAAGTGGACACGTGTGGCAAGAGAAGTCACACGGAATTGTGCATTGTCTGATTTTCAAATTTGGTGATAACACAGACTGTGTTATGTTAGGGAAATTTCACGTATGAATTGCATTTGAGTGAAATAGCAACAGGTTTTCTTGTGAAACTCTGGCCTTAATTCTCAGGAGCAGTGTATTCTCCACATGTGTCTTATCCCCAGAGAAACAGGTTTACGTCTTGATTGAGAGAAGGGTAAGGTAGAGAGAAGTGCTACACTTATCGAACGAAACTGTCAGGTACCCCACAAGTCTTACCTTCTGCTTGTGAAGTATTCTCGCAGAGACGAAATGAGCAACCGTCACCGTTCCCACCTTACCCTAGCAGGGAAGTGAACACTAACCAGGATGGTAATGGGATCGGGGAAGGAAGCTAGAGATGACGGGGATGGTGTTCAGAAGATCGAGTAACGGACCTCTCTCACTCTGGGGACCGTTCAATGAAGCACCGTCTGGGTTAGGGAAGAGAAGGGGACACCAGGTTACTATAGGCATAGACAAACCCACCCCTCCTCATATACACACACATACGGAACCGGTAATCACCTTGCTAATAGAAGCACCATAAAACAAAGAAGTCATCAGCAGAAACAGAAAAGAGGTTCAGCGCACCAGCGCGGGTAAGTACATGTAACACCAAGTGCTCCTGTGCGAGGAAGTACAATGCAAACCCAAAGCGCTCCTGCGCAGTGATGTGTTACTCCAAAGCAAGCGCTCCTGCGCTCCAAGGCACTATTCCAAAGCAAAAGCGCTCCTGCGCTTCAAAACATAATCCCAAAACAAAGCGCTCCTGCGCAGCAAAACAGAATCCCAAACAAAAAGCGCTCCAGCGCGGCGAAGAGCAACTCAAAAAACAAAGCGCTCCTGCGCAGTGTAGTGTCTCAGTAGAACGCCCCACAAGAAGACCAGGTGCGCTAGGCAGCGGGGAACAGGAGTGAGATCAGGGTAGGTAGGAACCAAACAAGCGCTCCTGCGCGGACTCGGAATTACCTTAAGAGGATGAGGCAGGTTCAGGTATCCGAAGTCAGCTACGACGTTAATCCGAAGCGCCGAGCCGGGAGGGAACCGAGGCAATTATGCGGTTTCCCCCGGATGCGCTGGAAGTCGTGGCGGTGGTTTCTGGTAGCGGAAACTAGACTGCTAACCGCATGTTTAGGCGGAAGTAAGGCAATCCGGCTTCCGTAGTGTAGTAGGAGCATGCACACCGCAGCCACTCGGGGAGCGCCAAGCCCTCACCAGAACCATGACAGTACCCCCACCCAAAACAGAACCCCCACCCAACACCCACAGCCTCACACAGGGGTGGCAGGGCGAGGACTAAGGGGATGACTAAAGTGGAAGGCACGAACCATACGGGGAGCATGACGTACATGAGACAAGGGCTCCCAGGACCGCTCCTCCAGACCGTACCCCAACCAGTCCACCAGGTAAAAGAGCCTACCCCTGGTGCGACGGGAAGCAAGGATAGCCCTGACCTCATACTCAACGTGATCGTCCCGGAGGACCGGAGAGGGAGGAGAAGAGACAAGGCAGTCAGGGTGAACAGGACGCAGGAGGGACACATGGAAGACAGGGTGCACCTTCATGTGAGGGGGCAGAGTGAGCCTCATGGAAACGTGATTGATCACCTTCTCAATGACGTAGGGACCCACGAAGCGGGGCAAAAGCTTCTTAGGGCCGTGCACATTAAGGTTACGTATGGAGAGCCACACCCTGTCCCCCGTTCTGTAAGCAGGTGCCATCTTTCGGCTACTGTCCGCATACTGTTTATAGGTTTCCTTGGCTTTAGCCAGCTCAAACCGAGCTTGTTGCCAGAGAGTGCGAAGCATGGCGTGATACTCCTGAACCATGGGCAAGGGACAGTTCATGGGCACCTCCCATGGCGCCGTACATGGATGCCGCCCTTGGAGGCAATAAAAGGGAGACATGCCAATAGCTGAATGTTCGTTATTGTATGCGTATTCCACCATCCACAACACGTCCGCCCATTCCTTTTCCACCGACAACAGCAAACAGCGGAGATACTGCTCCATGGTGTAGTTCGTCCTCTCTGCTTGACCGTCGGTCTGGGGGTGATACGCAGACGATAAGCGTACATCCATATCCATGGCTGTGCACACCTCATTCCGGAACCTGGACACGAATTGAGATCCCCGGTCTGTTATCACCACTGATGGTATGCCGTGCAGTCGGACCACGTTGTGCAGGAAGACCACCGCCAATTCCGCCGCTGACGGCAGTTTCTTTAGTGGTACGAAGTGAGCCATCTTGGTGAGGTGATCGACGATGGTAAGCACAGTGGTATAACCAGATTTTGTGGCTGGCAATTCCACAACGAAGTCCATGGAGATGGTGTGCCAAGGATAAGGAGGAACAGGGATGGGGTGCAACAGCCCCACTGAGGATCCTGACGTGTTTTTCCCTTGGGCACACACCGCACAACGAGCCACATGGGCCTGTGCGTCGGCTTCCAGAGTAGGCCACCAGAAGTGTCTCCGCAATAGATCTACGGTTTTATGATGTCCCGGATGGTTGGACAGAACGTGATCATGGCACATGTACAAGGCCTGTTGCTGGTGGGTCACCAAAGGAAGGTAGTATCTGCCTTCCTTGAACAAGAGTCCGTTCTGTGAGGTCAGCCCTTCACTATCTTTCACCATGGTAGCCGGATCAGCCTGGTTGATGTCGTCCTGGGAAAGAAAGGCAGACGTAAGGACCGCACCCTGGAACCAGTGTTCGGGAATGATAGACACCGGCTCAGCGGTAGGCCTGGTTTCGTCGGTTTCATCAAGGCGGGATAGAGCGTCGGCCTTGGCGTTCTCTCTGCCGGGTCGGTACGTGATATGGAAATCATACTCGTTAAAAAACAGGGTCCAACGCAATTGCCTGGATGTAAGGACACAGGCTGAGCGGAGGAATTGCAGATTCCTGTGATCCGTATAGATCGTAACCGGGTGTTTGGCGTCCTTCAGGTAGTGACGCCATTCCTCGAACCCGGTCTTAATGGCCAGGAGTTCTCGGTCCGATATGGTGTAGTTGCGTTCAGCTGGTTGTAGCTTCCTGGAGTAGAATGCCACAGGGTGTAAGAGACCCGTTCCAGCGTCTCTCTGTGACAACACTCCACCCAGAGCGTCTTGTGAGGCGTCAGCTTCCACGATGAATGGCTGCTCCGAGTCAGGGTGTATCAGGATGGGAGCCGTGGTGAATCTCCGTTTCAGTTCCTGGAAGGCGTGGTCTGCCTCAGTACCCCAACTGTATGGAACACCCTTGCGTAGCAGTCTAGTAATGGGAGTGACTATCTTGGAAAAGCCTGTAATGAAACGGCGGTAGTAATTTGAAAATCCCAGGAACCTCTGAACTTGCTTCACGGTGTTAGGAGGAGGCCATTGCAAGATAGTTTCCACCTTCTTATTGTCCATCTTGACACCAGCAGGGGTAATGATATGTCCCAGGAACTCGACGGCCGTGGTGTGGAAGACGCTTTTCTCCAGTTTGACGTACAAACCGTGTTGTCCTAGTTGTTGAAGGATGGTACGCACATGTTGGATGTGTTCCGCGGTGGACTGAGAGTAAATCAGAATGTCGTCGATGTAGACTATACAATATAGATCGATGAAGTCTCTCAATACCTCATCGATAAAGTATTGGAAGGCCGCGGGAGCGTTGCAGAGTCCGAAAGGCATGACCTGGTATTCGAAAAGACCGAACCTGGTCCGAAACGCGGTCTTCCATTCGTCACCCTTCCGGACTCTGACGAGATGATAAGCTCCACGCAGGCCTAGCTTGGTGTATATGGAGGCGTTCTTCACCTGATCCAACAGGTTAGATATCAAAGGCAAAGGGTACCGGTTCTTTATGGTGATGGCGTTCATCGCACCAGCGCGGGTAAGTACATGTAACACCAAGTGCTCCTGTGCGAGGAAGTACAATGCAAACCCAAAGCGCTCATGCGCGGTGATGTGTTACTCCAAAGCAAGCGCTCCGGCGCTCCAAGGCACTATTCCAAAGCAAAAGTGCTCCTGCGCTTCAAAACATAATCCCAAAACAAAGCGCTCCTGCGCGGCGAATAGCAACTCAAAAAACAAAGCGCTCCTGCGCGGTGTAGTGTCTCAGTAGAACGCCCCACAAGAAGACCGGGCGCGCTAGGCAGCGGGGAACAGGAGTGAGATCAGGGTAGGTAGGAACCAAACAAGCGCTCCTGCGCTGACTCGGAATTACCTTAAGAGGATGAGGCAGGTTCAGGTATCCGAAGTCAGCTACAACGTTAATCCGAAGCGCCGAGCCGGGAGGGAACCGAGGCAATTATGCGGTTTCCCCCGGATGCGCTGGAAGTCGTGGCGGTGGTTTCCAGTAGCGGAAACTAGACTGCTAACTGCATGTTTAGGTGGAAGTAAGGCAATCCGGCTTCTGTAGTGTAGTAGGAGCATGCACACCGCAGCCACTCGGGGAGCGCCAAGCCCTCACCAGAACCATGACA
>CAWUFW010018034.1:0-238152 GCA_963921515.1 Calotriton arnoldi
ATATGCAGTGATATAAGGTGACCTATATCACAGTAAGGGGTGCATGCACCACCTCACGCAGGAAGCTGCAGTAGCAGACCCTGTGGTGTCATTTGGCTGGCCTTCCAGGGGTGGCATAATACATGCTTCTTTAGCCCCTGCTTGAGGCTCCTCTGGGGTACCTATGCCCTGGGTACATAGTATACCATATATACTTAGGGACTTATAAGGGCACTCCAGATTCCAATCAGAGATGTTACCTAAGGTACATGGAAGCCATTTTAGAGAGGCAGCAGCTAGGTTGGGGTTCTGATTAGCAGGGCCCCAGCCAGACTAAAGTCGAAAAGCAAGTGAAGCATCTAGCTTAAAAGTGGGGGTACCCATGTGAAGCAGATCCTGCTCTCCTACACCAGGTTAGAAGGGGAACGGGACCCCTCAAATGCTTGAAGGTGCAGGACTGGAGTTAATCCCCCTCCCAGGTTAGAAGGGGAACAGGACCCCTCAAATGCTTGAGGGTGCAGGGCTGGAGTAAATCCCCCTCCCAGGTTTGGAAGGGGGAACAAGGGACCCCTCAATTGCTTGAAGGTGCAGGGCTGGAGTTAATCCCTCCCAGGTTAGAGAGGGGGAACGGGACCTCAAATGCTTGAGTGTTGCAGGGCTGGAGTAAATCCTCCCAGGTTAGAAGGGGAACGGGACCCCTCAAATGCTTGAAAGGTGCAGGGCTGGAGTAAATCCCCCTCAAGGTTAGAAGGGGGAACGAGACCCCTCAAATGCTTGAAGGTGCAGGGCTGGGCAAATCCCCTCCCAGGTTAGAAGGGGAACGGGACCCCTCAAATGCTTGAGGGTGCAGGGTCTGAGTTAATCCCTCCCAGGTTAGGAAGGGGAACGGGACCCCTCAAATGCTTGAAGGTGCAGGGCTGGAGTAAATCCCCTCCCAGGTTAGAAGGGAATGGGACCCCTCAAATGCTTGGAGGGTGCCAGGGCTGGAATGAATCCCCTCCCAGGCTAGGAAGGGGAACGGGACCCCTCAAATGCTTGAGGGTGCAGAGGCCTGGGCCTTTAATCCCCTCCCAGGTTAGAAGGGGGAACGGGACCCCAAGTAGCCTGAAGGTGCAGGGCTGGAGTAAATCCCCCTCCCAGGTTAGAAGGGGAACGGGACCCCTCAGATGCTTGAGGGTGCAGGGCTGGAGTGAATCCTCCCAGGTTAGGAAGGGGAATGGGACCCCTCAAATGCTTCAGGGTGCAGTAGAAGGGGCTTCCTCAAACAAAAGAAGAAATGTTTCCTCTGATCAAAAAATACAAAACAAGGTTTTATGCTTGCATACAACTCCAAACTGGGGAAATAGCGACTCGAAACATGTCGCATGACATTCCCAGTACTACAAGTGTAAAACCTGTGACTGACAAAGCTTTCCAGGCTTACTACTGGGATTGTGGCTCAATTCCTCAAATTCATAAATCTTCTCACTGCGCAGTAGCGGAGTAATGCTGCAAAAGCATGTAGATTTAGGAGTTTTTGTTTATCAGCTGGCCGCTGGAGTTTGTATTCGAACCTTTGAACATAGGACAACCTTAATGGGCTCCACATATAATCTTGTATGTGTATGTACGATAAGCACCTTATTATGACTTTTATGGTCTCGGAGTGGGCTGCGGGTGCCACCGTCCCGCTCTGAGACCACCAAGGCCATAAAAAAACACCCGCCACCGAGTACGGCTTTTAGTCTCTGGAGGAAGCAGTTCTCTTGGCGGTCCCACAGCGGTGCCTTTAAAAGAGGCACTGCAATGGCAGTCAAAGGCGAGTTCCTGCCGGGCATGGACTGAGCCCCCTATGAACTGGGGGTGCATGCAGACAAGGGATGCACAACACCTGCCCCTCTTCATGCATTCCATGAATTGCAGAGGCACTTTGTGTTCCTCACGCCACACTTTTCTGTGGTGATTGCACACGCACGTGAAAAGTGTAGCGGAGAGGAAACTCGCAACATGCTTGGCGGGGCCGCAGTGGCCCCTGCTAAGCATATTGCTGCCTCAAGAGCCGCTGCAACATCGCCATGGATCTCTGATCCCTGGCAGTTGCAGCAGTAGCCAATGCGGTCCATCCACCCAAGTTGTAATGGGGTGGTCGGACCGGGGCGGTGCCCGTACCGTCACTGTGGCTGCGGCGTTGGACCGGCGTGATCATAATAAGGCTCTAACGAGGCATCACGCACTGCTAAGTAGGCTTTTGCGAGGCCTTAATTGCGAGAATTAAGGACTCGCAGTTAAGCGATCTGCATAAGCCTATGCATGTAGGGAATCATGCAAAATATAAAGCGCATTCCTACACATTCCTGTATCTGTTGCGACTCGCAATTTGCGAGGTCGCAAATAAGGAATGGCTTCCCATTCATTCCTATGGGCCTACAGGCCCTTAGGAATGAATGGGAAAAGTAGCAGCTATGTTAGCGGGCACCAATCGGTGCTCCTCAAATTGGAGCTTGCAATTCCATGGGTGCAGGGGTGTCATAAGGACACCCTCGTTGCACCCCTGAAATTGATCCGTGCACATTTGTTGCTGCACACACATGCCCCAAGGGCATGTGTGTGTGTAAACTAAAACTTTAAAAAATGCATTTTGGTGCATTTTCAAAGGTTTTGCAAATTACAGACAAGTTTGGATTTGTCTGTAATTTGCGGTCCCAAACTAAGCGAGGAAATCGGCTCTATTTGAAAGTGCTGCTTAGCATTGCATTTAAGGAATCGCAGGTTGCGGTCATTAAATGTGATCGCAACTTAGGAATTACGCAAATAGTTGCGAATTCTTAAATTAGCGCATAGGAAGCTGCTCTCATGCATCTCCAAAGGCCAATTTGTGACGCATGAGCGGCCGATTTTTTGCGAAATCACACCAGTCTGCGATCCGCAAAAACCTTTGATGCATGTGCCCCTAAGTCTTTTTTAGGTTAAATCGGCGGTACCATTATATATATACTAGTTGAGACAAATGCGTAAGGGTGGTTTGAGATTTCCCTAATGCCTAAGAACTATCCGATGTTTGTGAACTGTAGGCGGGAGCACGGTTGGTTCCAATGTGCAATCCGATGAGCACCTGAAATGGTGCATGACAGAACAGAAGGCATTGGTCCTGTACTTCAGAGCCCACTTTGTAGACCATGGATGGGGCTGGAAGGGTAAATGGATTTCTACTTCCTGTAAAAGCGGCTACATGTTTAAACTTGGAAGAGACTGCCCCAGTCTTAAAGTGAAGTAATAAATGCATTACTGGAGAACATGGACTAAGGCAGCCACCAGAGTAGATGTGTCTAATCTAGATTTAAATATAAGACCACTCATAGACCACCAGAAACCACTGATGCCAAGAAAAAGATTCCTGCTCCGGAGAGCTAAATAGAAGGCCATTCGAAGACCATCATAGACTGCTCGTTCCGAGATACAGATGTCTCTCTAAGGTAAATAGAAGACCACTATTGACCACCATAGGCCACTGATGCCAAAGAAAAGATTCCTGCCTAAAGCTAAATCGAAGACCAATCATGAGACCACCACAGGCCACTCATGCCAAGATACAGACGCCATCTAAAGGAAAATAGAAGACCACTCATAGACCACCCCATAGAACACTCATGCCAACATACAGATGTCTGTCTAAAGGTGAATAGCGGCCCACTCATGGACCACTCATGCCAAGATGAAGATATTTGTCTAAAGCTAAATAGAAGACCACTCATTCCAGAGATACAGATGCCTGTCTGAGGTAAATAGAAGACCACTCATAGACCGCCATAGACCACCTGCATAGACCGCCATAGACCATTGGTTCCAACATACAGATGCCTGTCTAAAGGTTAAATAGAGAACCACTCCTAGGCCACTCGCCAAAGATGAAGATGCCTGTCTGAAGTTAAATATAGAGTTACCAGCCCATTGAAAACCAAGAGACCACTCCCATGCCAGGATGCAGATGCCTGTCTACAGGTAAACATGAGACCACTCAGACACCACCTTTGACCTCTCATTTCAAGATACAGATGCCTGTCTAAAGGTAAATAAAGAGAACCACTCATACACCACCATAGACCACTCAGTGCAAAATGAAGGTGCCTGTCTAAAGCTAAATAGAAGACCACTCGCAGACCACCATAGAACACTCATGGCAACATACGGATGTATGCCTGGAAGGTGAATAGCGATCCACTTATGGACCAATACCCATGCCAAGATGAAGATACTTCTGCCTAAATTAAAATATGGGACCACTCCATAGACCACCGCATAGAGCCACGCATCTCAAGATACAGATGCCTGTCTAAGTAAGTCCAGTGAAGACCACCATAGACTACAATGAGCTTCCACTCATGCCGAGAGATACAGATGCCTGTTTACAGGTAAGTAGAAGACCACTACATAGACTACAATAGGCTCGCTCATGCCGAGATACAGATGCCTGTCTACAAGTAAATAGGGGCCCGATTACGATGTCGGGCGGACAGCTACCGACAGCCCGTCGGTGTCCAGTCCGCCTGACATCTGAGGCGCCAGCGGTCTGACCGCCCCGGATTATGATATGTGGTTTACTGGAGCACATCCTTTGATCCTCACAAACAAGCAGATTGTGAAAGTGTGGAAGTTTACTTCATGCCCAGTCACAAAGCAAGCGACTCTTAGATTTAAGAGCCTATGGCCAAATAGGAGTCAAAGTTAAGATAAAGTGACATAGAAAGTACTGCTCTTCAAGACCAGTACTCAACTAACTGTTGATGTAGGCTGTTCATCCCTGCAGGTGTATTTTATTAAGCACATGTAGGCAAAAGGATTAATACATGGGTAAGGCCAATTTGTTATTACTTTGTGGTTGATTAATCTTAATGTATTTGCTTTACACACCTGTACTTGGTTTTTAATTGAATCTTTTAAAAAATAAAGACTCTGTGCTAGGGAGTGTCTGGAGCAAGTACAGGTCAGTATTTCTGACACTCTCCCACTCAAGGTTTCTAAGCTTTTTAAGACTAACTTGTAGAGAATGATAGCTTTGTATACCATGTACAAAGAAATTACTTACAGTATGCATTTCCTGAATAACCCTGTGTATAAAACCCACTAACACAAGTTTGTTCACCGAGTGGCCCTCTCCGTTAGGATAAATGTGAGAGGCTTTATCCCGAAAGGCTGAGACAAGGTTTCCTGCCTCTAATGATTCACATAGGAAGTGCTGCCTTCAGAAACATGCTGGATTCTAGCTTAGCCTGGCTGATGAAGGGTGATGCCCTGAAACCGGTCCCAAGGATGCTTGTTTCCTGAGTCCAGGGAGGACCTGGCTTGGCAGTCTCGGGCTGGACTGTTCCCACAAGGAACAGGGGTCAAGACTGATTTGGCATATGGCTGGGTCCAAACTGGGGGTGGGTGTGGTGAGCAAAAGAATGATGGGATTAAACCCAGATCTTTGTGACTGGGGCTGGGTGTGTTCTGCATTGTCCAGCATTCCGTCCATCAATTGTTTTTCTTTGCATATGTCGCCCCTAAGTGGGAAGAGGTATGCCCAGACGTGGGTCCCGTGCTCACTACACCACTGGATTCAAGCTAGCCTGGCTGATGATGGGTGATGCCCCTGAAACCGGTCCCAGGATGGTTGTTTTCCGGTCCAGGGGAGGACCTGGCTTGGCAGTTCGGGCTGGACTGTTCCCACAAGGAACAGGGTCAAGACGCTGGATTGCACATGGCTCGGTCCAAACTGGGGTGGTGTGGTGAGCAAAAGAATGATGGATTAAGCCCAGATCTTTTGTGACTGGGGGTGAATGTTGCATTGTGCAGCATCTCCGCCCATCAAATTGTTTCTTTTGCCTTTCAGAAACATGGCACAGAGCAGCTAGCCAATCACGAAGTTCTTGCTGTACCATAGCAGCAGGGGAACTTCTTGGAACAGGCACCGCTATGACATCTGGTGTTTCTTCCCCAACATCCAGCACAAAATAAGGTGTGGATCCCTACTATTGAAACATGAATAACAATGGTTCTGAATATCAGATGTACCAGTTTATCGAGAAATGAACAATCATTGGTGAAGTTCTCTCGATTTTTTTTTGTAACAATAAGTTATCAAAGTTTCTGAAATATCTATAACTTTAATATCAGGATCTTTAATGTACATTTTAGGTGTTTTTATGTCATATTACTATTTGTATGTTTTTATTATTATATTGTATTTGGTATTATAGTATAATTTTTTGAGCTGTGTTAAATATATTTTTTTCTTAATTTGTTTTTCATTTTTTGTAGGTTTCTGCGGTAATTGAAGTGTATAATCATAAGTTCGCTCGGGTTGTTGGGCTCTACAGTTGCTTTGAGTGGGTGGTGTTTTATTATTATGGTTTCATTTTTATTTTAGTTATTTTAAATAAATTAATGTGATTCTATTTTTTAGAACATTTTAATATTTAAAGGGGTTGGGTAGTGTATTAAAAATATGTTTACAAATTTAGATTTTAATGTTTAATAATTTCTTAAAATTTATAATTGTTTCTAAATGTTTGGATTTTTTAATTAATGGTGTTGATTTATTTGGTTCTTGGTTTATTTGGGTTTCGGGTGGGAAATGCACTAAAAAATATCATTGAATTTTTAGATTTTTTTTTTTTTTTTTAAATTTTCTAAAATATTTAAAAATATGCGTATTTTTAATTTAAGGGATTCTTGGGTTTTATAAAGGTTTTGGGATGGTAGTGTTTGAAATGACAGTTGAATATTTTGTGCAGTTTTTAAATGTGTTAATTCTACTATTTTTTTGTTGCTTATTTAAAGATGCATAATTAAAATTTTTTGAATTTAAAATTCTCTTGGGTTCTTTGATTTTATTGAAATTTTGGGTATGTGGCGCTCTTAAATGTTTGTACATTGTAATGATGGTTTGGAATTTGTAAATCCCCTACCACTCCGAAAGTCCAGTGCTTTCCCTAATGATGTACAGACTGGATTGTGGAAAGTAAATTTAACTCCTTCTGAAGTCCAACGTTTTCCCTACTGTTGGCCTGGACTGGAGTGGGAATAGCAAATTTCACCCCTCTGAAGTCCAAATGCTTTCCCTACTGTTTGCACAGAGTGGAGTGGGGAATAGTAAATCTTCCCCCTACAAGAGTCCAGCACTTTCCCCCTACTGTTGTACAGACTGAAGTGGGCATAGTAAATGCAACCCTTCTGAAGTCCAACGCTTTCCATACTGTTGTATAGAGTGGGAAAAAGAAAATCTCCAACCCCCTCCAAAGTCCAGCGCTTTTTTCCTACTGTTGCATAGAATGGAGTGTGAATAAAGTAAATGTGTAATCCCTCTAAAGTCCAACACGTCCCTACTTTTGCACAGACTGGAGTAGAAATAGTAAATTTAACTGCTTCGAAGTTGAATGCTTTCCCTACTGCCCAGCTCAGACTGGAGTGGGAATAGTAACTCTTACCCCACTGAAGTCCAACGCTATCTGTGCTGTTCCCGCAGACTGGGAGTGGGAACCCAGTAGAGATTTAACCCCTCTACAGTCCAACGCTTTCTCTACTGTTGCATAGACTGGAGATTGAATAGGAAATCTTACCCCTCTGAAGGCCAAGGCTTTCCTACTGTTGGACTGACTGGAGTGAGAATGCTAAATTTTTACTCCCTCTGAACTCCAACGCTTTCCCCAGCATGTTGCACAGGTCCAGAGAGGGAATAGTAAATCTTACCTCCTCCGAAGTACAACACTTTTCCTACTGTTGCATTGGACTGAGTGGGAATAGTTTTTTTAACACTTCCAAAGTCCAACGCCTTCCCTACTTATGGCACGTGACTGGAATGGGAATAGTAAATCTTACCCCTCTGAGGTTCAATGCTTTCTCTATTGTTGGCCTGAACTGGAGTGGGAACAGTAAATGTAACCAGCCGCTGAAGTCCAATGTTTTCCCTACTGTTGTACAGACTGGAGTGTGGAAATAGTGAAATTTAACCACTCCGAAGTCCAACACTTTCCCTACTGTTGTACAGACTGGAGTGGAAATAATAAATTTAACACTTCCAAAGTCCAATACTTCCATACTGTAGCACAGACTGGAGTGGGAATGGTAAATCTTACTCCTCCGAAGTCCAACTTACTTTATCTACTCTTGTACAGTCTTGAGTGGGCATAGTAAATGTAACCCTTCTGATGTCCCAATGCTTTCCCTACTGCTGTATGGCTGTGGGAGTGGGAATAGTAAATCCCCCCTCCGAAGTCCAACGGTTTTCGTACTGTTGCATAGAATGGAGTGGGACTAGTAATTTTAATCCCTCAAAAGTCCAACACTTCCCTACTGTTTTGTACAGACTGGAGTAGGAATAGTAAATTTAACTCCTTCGAAGCTGAGTGCTTTCCCTACTGTAGCTCAGGACTGGAGTGGGAAAAGTAAATCTTACCCCACTGAAGTCCAACACTATCCGTACTGTTGCACAGGACTGGAGTGGAAATAGTAAATATTTCCCCTCCGAAGTGCAGTACTTTTCCTACTGTTGTATAGACTGGAGTGGGACTAGTGAATCTTCCCCCTCCAAAGTTCCAACACTTTCCCTACTGTAGCACAGACTGGAGTGGGAACAGTAAATTTAACCCCCCTCTGAAGTCCATGCTTTCTCTACCGTTGCATAGACTGGATAGACTGGAGTGGGAATAATAAATCTTACCCCTCTGTAGTCCAACGCTTTCCCTACTGTTGCACAGACCAGAGTGGGAATAGTAAATCTTTAACTCTCCGAAGTCCAACACTTTTTCCTACTAAGCTGCATTGACTGGAGTGGGAATAGTAAATTTAACCCCCTCCGAAGTCCAACACTTTCCATACTGCTGAACAAACTGGAGTGGGAATAGTAAATTTAACATCAATTACAACTCCACAGGAGAAAGGGTCCTAGGGAAAGTTTAACGACCAGACTACAGATTTAATCCCCAATACAACTAATAACAACAACAAATAAATCTGGTGGTCTATTTAAAAGAGTCGGGTACTGAATCATAAATTAACTGGCAATGGTGCCCAACACCTAGATACCAAAGTGGCATGAAATCAAATAAATGACCTTTGACCGGATTTCCATCAACTACCAAGGTTGGTCAGTGTCATCATTTGGATTCCCTTCCTTCCTACCACTACTCTTCTAAATCACAGAAAGAGGATCATGTGGATCGGGATTTCGGCCAAGTCACGAAAATCACAAAAGGAGAGCCAAAGATAGAAAAAGTGAGACCATATTCATTGAGGTAACCGGCCTCCACACCAGTGTCTTCATTTTATTTAGGGTGATGAAAATCTAAGTGCAGTTGCATGTGGAGTGAAATTAAAAAGGATTTGGAAGAGAGAAAAAATCCTTTTAATACAAATATCTCTTCCAATCCTCACTTTTAAAAATAGTGCAGAAGCAGCTTTGAACACATGGGCCAGCTGCGGTGCGGTCAACTAGTTTCAGCCCTAATGGGCCAATTGCCCAGGCTTTCTTCAAGGACCTAAACAGCAACTACTATCAGCTACTGCATTCCCGATTGGAGTCGTGAAACATTTATGTGTATAAAGTTGTCATAAAATACGACCTTCTACATGGTCATTCTTCCGTACAAACGGAGAATTCTTCACACCTGTAAGACATAAGCACATAAAAGCAAATTGTGAAATAATAAAGACAATAACCCATGACTCCCCTTACATACAAATTCATCTGCATGGATGGCTTCATTGGTTACTTCATGTACCAATAAGAAAAATTACACCGCTTTATCCTTTTTTTTTTTTTTTGCTATCGGTGCACTCACGTTCTCTTACGTGTAAAGTCAAAACCTCACTACTCACCCGGTAAATAGCTCAGCAGGTATGGGAGACCCCGCCCTGTAAATAAGAGGAAAAGGCACTTTTAAAGGGGGATTTCATTTCATCTATCCCTTATTTAGTATACTGTAATTTATACTTCCCAGTTCAGGAACGAACGTTTCTTCTAAAAAAAGGACACCTACTACTAACAATTTCCAAAATACAAACTACAAACTAAAGGTTCAGAACCACCTTACGCCTGACTTTTATCAACTATCTGAAGTGGTACCTCGATTCTAAAATTGTCCGAAAAATGTCAATAAATGCCACTAGTTGTCTCTGTGTTCCTGAATTCACGAGCGCTCCATAACAAATCTGGCACCCCGGAGCCAATCAGGCTATCTCAGTTCATGCCAGGCTCAAGAAGCTCATCTTGCACACAGAACATACTACGTATGTATATGCCATCTGCTCTATACCCAGTGAGGAAAACGCATGAGTGTGTACTAAACGTACTCACAAGCAGGTAAGGATATCTACTACGTTATGTGCGCATGCATCTGCTCTATACTCAGTGAGGAAGACGCATGGTGTACTGGGTATAGAGCAGATGCATATACATACGTAGTACGTTCGTGTGTGCAAGATGAGTTTTTGAGCTCATGAACTGAGATAGCCTGATTGGTCCAGGTGCCATATTTGCTTTGGTGCGCTCGTGAATTCAGGAACACAGAGACAACTAGTGGCATTTATTGACATTTTTCGACAATTTTAGAATCAGTACCACTCAGATAGTTGATAAAAGTCAGGCGAAGGTGGTTCTGAACTTAGTTTGTAGTTTGTATTTTTGAAAATTGTTAGTATAGGTGTCCTTTAGAAGAAACGTTCGTTCCTGAACTGGAAGTATAAATTAAAGTATACTAAATAAGGGATATGAAGAAATCCCCTTAAAAGTGCCTTTCCCATTTACAGGGCGGTCTCCCATACCTGAGTATTTACCGGGTGAGGTGAGGTTTTGACTTACACAAGAAAGGTGAGTGCACCGATAGCAAAAAGGATAAAGCGGTGTAATTTTTCTTATGTATATGAAGTAACCAATGAAGTCATCCATGCAGATGAATTAATGTAAGGGAGCTCGTGTTATTGTCTTATTATTTCACAATTGTTTTATGTGTTTATGTGTTACAGGTGTGAAGAATTCTCCGTTTGTACGGAAGAATGACCATGTAGAAGGTCTATTTTATGACAACTATACACATAAATGTTTTATGACATTGGGAATTCAGTAGCGATAGTAGTTGTTGTTTAGGTCCTGAAGAAAGCCTGGGCAATTGGCCCATTAGGCTGAAACTAGTTGACCACACTGTAAGCGGCCTATGTGTTCAAAGCTGCTTCTGCACTATTTTTAAAGTAGGATTGGAAGAGATATTTGTATTAAAAGGATTTTTTTCTCTCTCCAAATCCTTTTAATTTCACACATGCACTGCACTAGATTTTCATCACCCTAAATAAATGAAGACACTGGTGTGAGCGGTTACTCAATGAATATATGGTCTCACTTTTCTATCTTTACTTCCTCCTTTGTGATTTTCGTGACTTGCCGAAATCCGATCCACATGATCCTTTCTGTGATTTAGAAGAGTAGTGCGACCCTTGACCTTGCCAGGTAGGTCGCTCCCCACCACACAGCTCCGCCTGTGCTGTCTGCCCGCTGCTCCTGTAGGTAAGATCGCCCTCCGCTTGTGGCCCCGGTGCCAGTTTTGTCTGCTTGTCTCCCCTTTCCTTTCTGTGCCCCTCGCTGCCCCACTGTTGTTGTGCCCGTGATTTGCCTGCTTTCCCCCCGTTTTCCTTCTGTGCCCCTCGCTGCCCCACTGTTGTTGTGCCCGTGATTTGCCTGCTTTCCCCCCGTTTTTCCTTCTGTGCCCCTCGCTGCCCCACTGTTGTTGTGCCCGTGATTTGCCTGCTTTCCCCCCGTTTTTCCTTCTGTGCCCCTCGCTGCCCCACTGTTGTTGTGCCCGTGATTTGCCTGCTTTCCCCCCGTTTTCCTTCTGTGCCCCCGCTGCCCCACTGTTGTTGTGCCCGTGATTTGCCTGCTTTCCCCCCGTTTTTCCTTCTGTGCCCCTCGCTGCCCCACTGTTGTTGTGCCCGTGATTTGCCTGCTTTCCCCCCGTTTTTCCTTCTGTGCCCCTCGCTGCCCCACTGTTGTTGTGCCCGTGATTTGCCTGCTTTCCCCCCGTTTTTCCTTCTGTGCCCCTCGCTGCCCCACTGTTGTTGTGCCCGTGATTTGCCTGCTTTCCCCCCGTTTTTCCTTCTGTGCCCCTCGCTGCCCCACTGTTGTTGTGCCCGTGATTTGCCTGCTTTCCCCCCGTTTTTCCTTCTGTGCCCCCGCTGCCCCACTGTTGTTGTGCCCGTGATTTGCCTGCTTTCCCCCCGTTTTTCCTTCTGTGCCCCTCGCTGCCCCACTGTTGTTGTGCCCGTGATTTACCTGCTCTCCCCCCGTTTTCCTTCTGTGCCCCTCGCTGCCCCACTGTTGTTGTGCCCGTGATTTACCTGCTCTCCCCCCGTTTTTCCTTCTGTGCCCCTCGCTGCCCCACTGTTGTTGTGCCCGTGATTTACCTGCTCTCCCCCCGTTTTTCCTTCTGTGCCCCTCGCTGCCCCACTGTTGTTGTGCCCGTGATTTACCTGCTCTCCCCCCGTTTTCCTTCTGTGCCCCTCGCTGCCCCACTGTTGTTGTGCCCGTGATTTACCTGCTCTCCCCCCGTTTTTCCTTCTGTGCCCCTCGCTGCCCCACTGTTGTTGTGCCCGTGATTTACCTGCTCTCCCCCCGTTTTTCCTTCTGTGCCCCTCGCTGCCCCACTGTTGTTGTGCCCGTGATTTACCTGCTCTCCCCCCGTTTTTCCTTCTGTGCCCCTCGCTGCCCCACTGTTGTTGTGCCCGTGATTTACCTGCTCTCCCCCGTTTTTCCTTCTGTGCCCCTCGCTGCCCCACTGTTGTTGTGCCCGTGATTTACCTGCTCTCCCCCCGTTTTTCCTTCTGTGCCCCTCGCTGCCCCACTGTTGTTGTGCCCGTGATTTACCTGCTCTCCCCCCGTTTTCCTTCTGTGCCCCTCGCTGCCCCACTGTTGTTGTGCCCGTGATTTACCTGCTCTCCCCCCGTTTTCCTTCTGTGCCCCTCGCTGCCCCACTGTTGTTGTGCCCGTGATTTACCTGCTCTCCCCCCGTTTTTCCTTCTGTGCCCCTCGCTGCCCCACTGTTGTTGTGCCCGTGATTTACCTGCTCTCCCCCCGTTTTCCTTCTGTGCCCCTCGCTGCCCCACTGTTGTTGTGCCCGTGATTTACCTGCTCTCCCCCCGTTTTTCCTTCTGTGCCCCTCGCTGCCCCACTGTTGTTGTGCCCGTGATTTACCTGCTCTCCCCCCGTTTTTCCTTCTGTGCCCCTCGCTGCCCCACTGTTGTTGTGCCCGTGATTTACCTGCTCTCCCCCGTTTTCCTTCTGTGCCCCTCGCTGCCCCACTGTTGTTGTGCCCGTGATTTACCTGCTCTCCCCCCGTTTTTCCTTCTGTGCCCCTCGCTGCCCCACTGTTGTTGTGCCCGTGATTTACCTGCTCTCCCCCCGTTTTTCCTTCTGTGCCCCTCGCTGCCCCACTGTTGTTGTGCCCGTGATTTACCTGCTCTCCCCCCGTTTTCCTTCTGTGCCCCTCGCTGCCTATCGCCATTCCCGCCGCTGCGTCCCTGCGGCCCCGCCCCCCTGACTGCCCATTCGCTGCCCCTGCCTCCCGCCTCCCAGCTGCTCCTCCCTCCCACCTCCCCATAAATGGCGGCCGCTGCACGCCGCGCACGCGGACGTGCGCAGCGGGCGCGCCGCTGGCGCGCCGAAGGCGCGCCTAAGGCAAGCCCGTCTGCGCCCGTCCGCGACTGGACCGCGCCCAGCGCCAGAGCCCCTGGATCCCACCGATGCAACACCACTCGACGGACCTACGACGCCGCCACACTCACCGCACTCAATGCCGGCCGGAACCCTGCCTGCCACCGAGCCTCACCGAGACGCACCCACGGACCCTTCACCTGCCAAACCTGCCGATTCACCTGCCCCCTGACGTGCACCACCTCCGCCAAGTCGAGCAACAGCAGCAACCACCTGAAATGCATCCTGCTGAACACCCGCTCCGTCCACAGGCACGCCGTGGAACTCTGGGACCTGCTCGACGCAACAGCACCGGACATCGCCTTCCTCACCGAAACCTGGATGAACGCCTCCTCAGCGCCTGACATCGCCATAGCCATCCCGGATGGATACAAGATCACCCGGAAGGACCGCGTCAACCAGACGGGAGGAGGCATCGCCATCGTACACAAGAACACCATCCGCATCTCGACTAACTCCGACGAGACCTTCACCGCCGCCGAACACCTACACTTCCAGATACACACGGACCCCAAGACCACCCTCCGAGGCACCCTCATCTACAGACCCCCGGGACCACGCACACTATTCAGCGAAGACATCGCAGACTTCATCAGCCCGCACGCCATGCCCTCCGCCGACTACATCCTCCTAGGGGACCTCAACTTCCACCTGGAGAACAACAACGACAGAAACACCACCGCCCTGCTGGACAACCTCGCCAACCTCGGACTCAAGCAACTGGTGAACACGCCCACCCACTACGCCGGCCACACGCTTGACCCCGTCTTCTCGTCCAGCAAGCACATCTCCTTCAGCCACGCCACCGGACTCCACTGGACCGACCACAGCTGCGTCCACTTCAGCTTCAGAAAGACTGCGACCCACCACCACCCGCAACAGGCTCCCCGCCGGAGCTGGAGCAAGATCACCGCCGAGCAGCTCACCGCCTCCCTCAGCCAGAACACACCCACCGACACAACGGACCCAAACGAAGCAGCCAGCAACCTCGCCAAGTGGCTGACCGCCTGCGCCCGACGACCTCGCACCACTAAAAACCCTCCCAGCAGACCCGGAAGCAAGAAAACCCCTTGGTTCACCAACGAACTCAAGGAATCCAAGAAGAACTGCCGCACTCTCGAGAAAACCTGGCGACTCGACCAGACCACAGACAACAGGACCGCCCTCAAGCACGCCACCCGCAAACACCACCAGCTGATCCGTGCCACCAAGAAGTCGGCACTCAAAGAACGACTGGACAACAACGCCCATGACAGCAAGGAACTTTTCAGCATCGTCAAAGAGTTCTCCAACCCCAGCGCCGGAAACAACGACATCACCCCCTCGCAAGACCTCTGCAACTCACTCTCCGCGTTCTTCCACCGCAAGATCACCGACATACACAACAGCTTCAACGCACAAACAACGCACCCTACCGCCGAACCAATGCCCGCCACCACCACCCTCTGCAACTGGACCCCGATCAACACCGAAGACACCACCCGCACGATGAACTCCATCCACTCCGGATCACCAACCGACCCCTGCCCACACCACGTCTTCAACAAAGCCGACGCCACCATCGCACCCCATCTCCGGGACATCATCAACTCCTCCTTCCGCACCGCCACCTTCCCGGAGAGCTGGAAGCACGCCGAGCTTACCGCCCTCCTGAAGAAACCAACGGCGGACCCCACCGACCTCAAGAACTACCGCCCCATCTCGCTCCTTCCGTTTCCGGCCAAAGTCATCGAGAAGACCGTCAACAGACAGCTTGCCGCCTTCCTCGAGACGAATGGATCCCTCGACCCCTCGCAGTCCGGGTTTCGGGCCAACCACAGCACCGAGACCGCCCTTATCGCAGCCACCGACGACATCAGAACCCTAACCGACAACGGGGAAACAGCTGCCCTCATCCTCCTGGACCTCTCCGCGGCGTTCGACACCGTCTGCCACCGCACCCTAGTGAAGCGCCTCAGCAACATCGGAATCCGAGAGAAAGCACTGGAATGGATCATCTCGTTCCTCGCCGGAAGAACCCAGAGAGTCCGCCTCTCCCGTTCAGATCCGAAGCCACCAAAGTCATCTGCGGCGTTCCACAAGGATCCTCACTCAGCCCGACCCTCTTCAACGTCTACATGAGCCCCCTCGCAGCCATCGCACGCCGACACAACCTCAACATCATCTCCTACGCCGACGACACCCAGCTGATCCTCTCCCTCACCAACGACCCCACTACCGCCAGAGCCAACCTGCACGACGGGATGAGAGACGTCGCCGACTGGATGAGGAACAGCCGCCTTAAACTGAACTCAGACAAGACGGAAGTCCTCATCCTGGGCTCATCACCCTCCGCCTGGGACGACTCCTGGTGGCCCCGGCCCTGGGCACCGCACCCAAGCCAACGGACCACGCACGCAACCTGGGCTTCATCCTGGACTCCTCCCTATCAATGACCAAACAAGTCAACGCCGTCTCATCTTCATGCTTCAACACCCTGCGCATGCTCCGCAAGATCTTCAGATGGATCCCCACTGAAACCAGGAAGACCGTCACCCAGGCACTCGTCACCAGCCGACTGGACTATGGGAACACCCTCTACGCCGGAACCACAGCCAAACTTCAAAAGAGACTCCAGCGCATCCAGAACGCCTCCGCACGACTCATCCTGGACATCCCCCGACACAGCCACATCACCGTACACCTGAAAGACCTGCACTGGCTCCCCGTCAGCAAGAGAATCACGTTCAGACTCCTCACCCACGCACACAAGGCCCTCCACGACCTGGGCCCAAAGTACCTCAACGACCGCATGTCCTTCTACACGCCCACACGCCAGCTACGATCAACCAGCCACGCCCTCGCCACCGTACCACGCATCCGCAGAACCACCGCCGGAGGAAGATCCTTCTCCTACCTGGCGGCCAAGACCTGGAACTCCCTCCCCACTCACCTTCGGCGAACCCAGGACCATCTCGCCTTCAGGAAGCAGCTCAAGACCTGGCTGTTCGAGCAGTAACTTACCCCCTCCCCCAGCGCCTTGAGACCCTCCCGGGTGAGTAGCGCGCTCTATAAATGCCGTGATTGATTGATTGATTGAACCATATCACATGGTGTGACGTCTTACTTTGCTTGGTGGGAAAATTCTGCTTCTGCGCAGTGTGTTCTAAAATGGCTGCTTAATGTTTTCACATGCTACAGCTTGCTCTTGTGTTATAATTAAATTGTCGTTTTCTTAACGCTACTAATGCGGGATAGAATTTATAAATAAATGGGAATAGAGTAGAGAGAGTGGGTATACAGTGAAACATTTTATTTGTGATTTTAATATTTTCTTCTTGTACTTTTATTAGTTCGTAAACTTGGGCCTGGGGTTGATGAACTGAAACTCGAGAGACAATGATTCTGCGCATGCGTCTTGCATGTCTGCCAAGAGAGAAGGATGACGTCAACCTGGACGTCGTCCAAGGCCATGACCTGATAGCCGAAATTGCTGTACCCATGTATTTCCTGTTGAAAATGAAACATTGTACATGGAGAATGTATAATTTTGTCGTGAGATGGGTGGGAAATAAAGCCAATGTATTAAATTTGATGGGCGGTATTTAAAAACAATGGTCTTCAGAAATCGAACTAAATTCATATGGTGTGAGGATCAACCCCCTGTCCCTGTCCAATCAGAAGTAGTGGTCCCATATATTTGCAACATTATTGGGAGGTAGATGGGCGTAGAAGGGTATAATAGATATAGAATTAGATAATTAGTTAGAGCTTATTCTCAGAACACACAGAAGAACTCCAGACCGCCAAGCTGATCGATTGCAGACTGAATCCCTGTCCAGAAGAGGTCCTGAGGAGGGGGCGGCGGAGTCCATTTGAAGGGAGACACGGGAGAATCGAGGAGAAGCGGAGTATCAGAGAGGGGAACGACGCAGGCGTCGTAGGTAGAGAGGTCACCGGTCCTGTCCTGATCCTGGAGGAGGTCTTGCTCTTCATCCTTCCTGGGTCCCATCTTTTCCAACTCCTTGGCCAAAGGGTTTGGTTCTCGCACTTTAGGTAAATATATGCAACCTTTAGTTGCGCTGCTGTCTCTATTTTCTCCTTTTCTGAGGGACCGTCATTAATCAATAATTGATTTCTTGTGCTTCATCCTTGATATGCGATTAAGTATCATGCAGCTCTGTAATTTACTCTGCTAAAATTTTAGATAAACATTTTAAAACTTCTTGACTCAGTGATTATTTCAGGATTTATGAACTGTAATGAATGTTACTCATTTTAAACTTCCTAATTAACAGAGGATTCATCGGTAAGTCATTACTCTTCAATCAGAAGGTAATTGGTAGCAGGGAATTTTGATAAAGAGTATCAACTGCCACCCCAGCGTGAAACACTAGCATAGTATGAATGTATGGGCCCAAGTGAGTATCTGATGTATGAATGCTCGTTGCTAGTATCGCGCTGGATCAGTTTTCTGGCTAGCAGAGGATGGTTAGGATTCTACTTTGTTAATTGGGTAATGAGAATTGTATTTTTTATGAACTAACGCCTGTTATTGTTTAGAAGTTTTGTTTTATGTTGTCCAGAATTCCCCGGGAGGAAAATTGAATAGCGGGTGGTAAGTGGAAGCCATACTGCAGTGAGGTTATCTGTCAGGCAGAAATAGTACTGAAAAGTTAGGTAGGGCTATCAGTACTCGTTAGGGACTCTATGCGTGTGAGTAATAGCAAAAGGAATATGCTGGTGAAAATTTGATGTTATATCACCTAGAAAGGGTAACATTGAAGAAGTAACAGGTATTTTTGATGCTTGAGTGAAGAATAAACGGAAGGGTTTTATTCTTAGTGTATGTTTAGTAAACGGAAAGGGTTTACTAGTGTGGGTGAAAACTATCTTGTTCAATTTAGAGAAACTGGCACCATAGCGAATGTTTTATGTTGTTACTGAATTTTAATTAAAGTCATAAAGAAAAATAAAGTTTTGCGTACGATTTTGTAAAGGGAGGGTCAGCTGCCGGAGAGGGAGTTGACGTCACAAAGCGCTGCGCTGGGATTGGTTGAAACCGCGGGCGTGGAAGACTTTTGTAAAGGAGGGGTCAGTAGTCAGGAGTAATACTGACGTCAGAGGTGTCGCGCTGGGATTGGTCGAAACAGCGAGGTACAGAAAAGCGCAGATTGTAAAGGAGGGGTTGACAGACTAACGTCACAGAAAGGCCGCGCTAGGATTGGTTCAGAGACAAAAGTAAACTGGAAATTGTTTGGTCGATATTATAGAAGCAGAAATCCTACTGGATAAGGGAGATTGTATGTTAAAATTCGATCCAACTTTAATAGGAACTCGTCTGGATAGGAGATTCCTAGGTTTTGCAGAATATAACTTTATACACCGAAGATTAGATAAAATGTACGGAGAGAAGAGGAAAATGTCATTCTTACAAAAGATTAAGAATTATTTTAAAAAGGATAAGCCAATCAAAACTAGAGAAGGAATTATCATTCCACCAGCTAAAACGCCCGCTTCATTCATGATGATGGAAAGAGGTTATCATACCTGTGTATGGTTAGAGAATTGGATAGAATATACCAAAAATGATGGAATATTAAAATTTCCAGAGAATGGTACTTTTTAATGGAAGGATTCTTCAAAATTTGAGATTGAGGATGTATGATTTAGAACCAAGACCAAGACTAACCCAATACGAAGCCTTAGAGGAGTGGGAAACTGAGGCATTTGAACGTGATCGAGCCAGAAGTAGTAGGGGTTATCGGGGATTTTTCCCGAGGTGCCAAAATGAGTCAAGGGATGGTCAGATGAAACAGTGGAGAAGAGCGATGCTTTCAGAGGGACTGTATCCAATATTGACAGAAGAAGAACCTTTAGGGAGCAAATGCACAGAAAAGACAAAACACTTAAATAGGTGTGGAGTTTCTGAAGATGAATTTATGGAAGAGTTATTAAAGAACCCACCACCATATCAGGAAGGGACAAAGGGTTGTACCCCAAGTGCACCACCGTTAAAAACACCATTGGTACCGCAAGTATTGCATGATTCCACACCTAGTAGGGTACTTCACGATAAAGAAAAGGAAGCTCTAGATAAAACCAGAGCAGAATTAATACAGAAAATAACACAAATATAAGTGCATCCTGATTCCTTGACCATACCTGTAACAATTGGTCCAGTAGTTCCATTATATAGTGATAAGGTAAACTATCCCCAGCCGTTAGTTACGCCTACTCCTGTGAACGTTCCGAAACCTGATGCAGTAGTAATGGTTGAGGATCATTTTAGTGATTGTGAATCTATGATATCATTGATGGATTTGCCAATTCGAGAGTCTGTGAATAGTACTCCCAGAAGAGCTACACCTGGTTGCTCAAAAGATGTAAACATAATAACCTCATCAGGATCCAAAAGTGCCACAGTAGTTACTGCTGAAGATTTAGAAAGATGGGCACAAGGATCAGACAAACAGAGTACACCACCAAAGGTCACGGACATTTTTAAATTAAAGGTCGAATTAGAAGAAATTATAGCAGGAAATGTAGGGATAGACCGTCTAAATACATATGATGAAGAAGAACTGTTGTTCGTATGTAGAAGCATCACAAGAAATGTAAAAATATTCCATGAAAAATTATCAGATTTAGCTTTGCAGATGGGAATTGAAATAGGAAAGTCAAAGCTGTTACAGAAACCCTATAGAGCAGATTTTTCAGACAAAGATTTAGAAAACATGAATGCTTTTGGAAGGAAATTACAAATAAAAGAATTAATGACAGTCTTACAGAAATGGGGAGACCTAGATAAATGGAAAGCCAGATGGACAAAGAAAAAGGAAGAAGCACGATATAGTAGAGCAGCTTCTGAATATTTAATGAAGGAAACAGGGAAAGCAGATCAAATGTACCCGATGCGAGAAGTTCCAGGAGGGGGATATGTACATGTCCCATGGAGCAGACAGGATGTTTTATCTTTTACGAATGATTTCCCAAAGTTAAGAGAGAAGCCAATTGAATGGTACAAGCAGGTTGAAAGGTTTGTGAAGGTGTCAAAGGTATTGTTGAAGGACTTGGATGGTCTGTTTGACATAGTGGTACCTGCCGATTTATGGACAGATTGTAAAATTACAGTTGATTGACCAAGTGAAGAGTATCCCAGAGATCCAAAGACAGGTGCTCCGTCAAGTGATGTGATGAAAAAGTATCAGCAGGTAATAACTTACCTGAAAGGAAAAATACCACCAAAAGAAACAGATTGGGTGAAAATAGACAGAACTACCCAAGAAGCCAGTGAATCGGTACACACGTACTATGAACGTTTATTGCAGGTATTCAAACAGTATAGTGGATTTGAGGATATTGGAGATAAGAACATGAGTCAGTTTGTTTACCGATTTGTTTATGGCCTGAAGCCAGAGATTTGTCAGATGATTAAGCAGCACATGTTGTGTAGGCAGGGGAAACCGATCAACGATATTTTGAAATATGCGAAATATTGTGGAGATGACATTGAGGATAGGCACAAGAAACTGCAAGAGAAAGTGATGTGGGCTCAGGTAAAAATGGCCGAGAAACAGGGAATTAATTTGGATAATCCAAGCGAAAATCAGGGAAAAGATTCTGGATCGAATGCTGATACTGGGAATGGTGGAAAAGTGAGAGGACGAATGAGCAGAGAAGAAGCTAAAAAGAAATTTCCTTGTCATGAATGCGGTAAGTTGGGGCATTGGAAGGATGAATGCAAAAAGATACGGAATAATAATGGCCCAAATCAAAATTTAAATCCACAGACGCAGAATGACTCACAGCAGGGTGTAAATCCTCAGAGTCAGTTGCCACCTGCACCTGTACAGGTTAATGTAAGCAGAGCAAAGCACGGTACAGACATCGGATATCAAGGAGGAAGTGGTAAGAATGATTATGTAACCTCACAGTTTCTTTTACAGGACGATTTCTGTCAGTACAGTTCATGACGGTGCCTAGGAGAGGGGAAGAAGGAGTGCGTACTTGGCGCATTCTTACCGGTAGATCAGTCAGGTCCATGTGTTGAAGGGAATGTGAAGGGTAATGATATTACTTTTCTTTTGGACACTGGTGCTACCCGGTCTACTGTGAGAACAGCAGACATTCCAGACCTTCCTCTCTCTGGAGAAGCTATCCAAGTAGTGGGAGTAGCTAATCGAAAGATTAGAACACCTCTTACCGAACCAATGGAAGTTAAAATTGGAAATTTTAGAGAAATGCATCAATTTGTAGTGTGTGATTCTAGTCCAGTAAATTTATTGGGCAGAGATTTGTTGTGTAAAATGAACTGCACAATATTGTGCACACTGGATGGTGTGGCAATTCAGACCCCTGATGAAGACCATGTATATAAATTTATGATAGCAAAACAAGGTACAGAGGTAGATGAGATGTTCTCTTTGATAACAAAAGACGAGTTACCAGAAGAATTAAAGACTACAGTAAATCCCATAGTATGGGATTTCACGGGAAAAGAAGTAGGACTTATGGCCAAAATAGACCCAGCTAAAATTACTGTAAAAGAAGGTGCCATTTTCCCGAATACTAGGCAGTACAAAATGAGTGCAGAAGTAAAAGCAGGAGTTATTGAAGAAATCGATCGAATGGTAAAACAAAACATACTAAAAGAAGTAATGAGTAGTCCATGTAATTCACCAATAATGGGTTTGAAGAAACCTAGTGGGAAATATAGGATTGTTCAAGATTTGAGAAAAATAAATAAGATTGTGGAACCTTGTTGTCCTATAGTGCCAAATCCTGCAGTAATTCTATACCAGATCCCTTGGAGTGCAGGATGGTTCGCTGTGATTGATTTATGCCAAGCGTTCTTTTCAATACCATTGCACCCAGACAGCCGGTATCTTTTCTCATTTAAATTTGAGAATAAGGTCTATGTATGGAATCGTGTTCCTCAGGGGTACACGGAAAGTCCTTCAATTTTCAATCAGATACTAAAAAAGTGTTTAGAGAAACTAGTGATGCCAGGACGCTCAGTCTTAGTGCAGTATATAGACGACTTATTAGTGGCATCTAACACCAAAGAAGACTGTGTTGTTGATTCTATTGCATTACTGAATCTTTTGGCCGAAGAAGGGCATAAGGTCTCACCTGAAAAACTGCAGTTTTGTACAACAACAGTTAAGTATCTAGGACATCAAATTGAGAGGGGAAAAAGAAGAATAACCTCTGAAAGAGTAAAATTGATCAAGAAAATGCAAATGCCTAACACCGAACGGAAAGTGAGAATGTTTCTTGGGGTAGTGGGTTATTGTCGACAGTGGATACTAGGTTTTTCCTTGTTAGCAAAGCCCCTAATACAGATGACGAAAAAGAAGGCAAAGGACCCAGTTGAATGGGATGATGAAGGCGTAGGAGCTTTTGTAAAATTGAGAAATGCTTTGTGTGCAGCGCCTGCCTTAGGCATGCCTGATTATAAGAAAGAATTCGCATTATTCTGTCACGAGAGAGAAAATTGTGCACTCTTAGTCCTAACTCAGAGACATGGTCTAGACAGACGTCCTATAGCATATTTTTCTGCTACATTGGACCCAGTGGCAGCCGCGTTGCCAGGCTGCTTGAAAGCAGTGGCAGCTACCTGTTTGAGTATTGAACAAAGTGAGTCAATTGTAATGGGACACCCTGTAAAAGTGTTTGTTCCACATGCGGTTGTGATTCTGTTGACAAGAACCCGAACTCAGCATCTTACTCCTAGTCAGCTGACTAAATATGAAAGAATAATACTAGGTGCTGAAAATGTGACCATGGTAAGGTGCACAATAGTTTATCCAGCTACCTTACTACCAGACCCATATCATGAGGAAATTAAAGATGACGAAGAAGAACATGATTGCTTACAAGTCACAGAGTTGTGCACAAAACCACGTCCTGACATTCAGGAAGTGCCCCTTAGGAAACCAGACAGAGAGCTGTTTGTTGATGGTTCATGCCAAAGGCATGAAGATGGTAAACTAACTGCAGCATATGCAGTATGTGAATTAACTGGAATAGTCGAAGCATCCTATTTACCACGAGTAAATTCTGCACAAGTAGCCAAATTGATTGCTTTGATAAAAGCTTGCAAAATTGGGAGGAATCAAAAAGTAACTATATTTACAGATAGCCAATATGGTTACGGGGTTGTGCATGATTTTGGCCAACTATGGATGCAGAGGATTTCATGACTTCTTCAGGATCCCCCATAAAAAATGGACAGTTTGTAAGGGAATTGCTCGAAGCAATACAATCACCAAAAGAATTGGCTGTGGTGAAATGTGCCGCACACCAGTCAGGAGATGACTGGGTGGTAGTCGGCAACAGATATGCAGACCTTGTGGCTCAACATTGCGCCAAAAACAGAATGGCAGTGAATAAAAGGGTGGAAAGAATGGGAATCAGCTGCCAACTTTTGTTGTGTGCACCCCCGGAAACATGGAATGATGTGAAACGATTGCAAGATGATGCTGATGAGAATGAGAAGAATATATGGATTAAAGTGGGATGTTCTCAAAGGGAGGATGACGAAGTATGGATCTGTGCCGATGGCAGACCAGTCATGCCCTACTGTCGGCTCTCACAAATGGCCAGGATGTATCATGGAGACACACATATAGGGAGAGATGCAATGATTAGGCTCTTCAGACAAAATTGGTACAATCCCAAATTCAGGGCTGTAGCAGAGAGTCTTTGCCAGAGATGTTTGACTTGCCAAATGCATAATCCAGGAAGGAAGACAATAATCGGGTTTGGAAAGACTGGAAAGGCAGAGGGTCCATTCATAAGACTTCAGTTTGATTTTATCCAGTTACCACCATGCAGAGGGCTGAAATATGTACTTGTCATAGTATGTTTGTTTTCAAAATGGGTGGAGGCTTACCCTACCAGGAGGAATGACAGTATTACAGTCGCAAAGCTGTTGCTACGAGAACTTATTCCTAGATTTGGTTTGCCAGTAACTTTGGAATTGGATAGAGGAAAACACTTTTACAGTGAAGTGATTAAAATAATCTGTGAAGCATTCCAAATTGAGCAAAAATTGCACTGTGCATATCGTCCCGAGGCTTCTGGAGTGGTTGAGCAATTGAATGGCACAATAAAATCCAGACTGGGAAAAATGTGTGCATCAACATCATTAAGTTGGCCAGATGCATTGCCACTTGTCCTAATGGGACTCAGAAGCATTCCTGATAGAAATACCGGATTGAGTCCCCACGAGATAATGATGGGAAGAGCAATGAGACAAGCACATGTTCCCATAAATAAACTGGTGAATATATCTGATGATATGGTTCTGGATTATTGCAAAGGATTGGCTGACCTAGTGCGTTCTGTCTCTCACCAGGTTGGAGAAGACGCAGTTTCCAGGCAGCCTGAACAAGAACATGATCTGAATCCTGGTGACTGGGTGGTAGTGAAGAATCACACCAGAGAAACGTGTCTGTCACCTAGGTGGAGCGAACCTTGTCAGATCATACTGGTCACAAACACCGCTGTGAAGTGTGCAGGATTTCCTAATTGGATTCATGTTAGCCACACTAAAAGAGTACCAGACCCTGAAGAAGAAAATCCTCAGACAGTAACGATCACTGAGGAAGCTGAAGGTTGCCCAGCTGAAGAATCTCAAGAGCAAGATTCGAGGGAAGCTGACGAAGAACAACCGAGCACAAGTCAGGACTGGGTACCAGTGGTGGAAATTCCTGAAGTTTACTACAGAACAAGAAGTCAAGCTAATCTAGAAGAAGTTACAGAAGATCAGATAGGTGAAGAAGAAGCAGCTCAGGAAAGAGAAGAAGAAGAAACAATAAGAGAACCTGAGCAGGACCAGATAGGGAAAGAAAACTGGGCTCAAAATAGTGAAGAACGAAGAAATTTTGAGCAGGGACAGACAGGTCTAGAAGAAGGTGGTCAGGCTGCAGAAGTAAAAGTGCAATAAACCCTGATCAGGACCAGTTAGATCAAGGAAAACACATTCAATCAAAAGATTTTGAAATTCTTGAACCTGAAGACGAAAATCCTGAACAAAGTCAGCTATCAGAAACTGACAGTGGAGCTGCTGAAAAGAAACCGATCAGACCTGAAAAAGAACAGATAAAAGAAACTGTAATTGTCGAGAACAAGATTGTAACACAACTTGAAAATAAAAGGATTTCTGAAGAAGAAAGCAAAGAGACAGTGCAATCACAGAAAACAAGAAAAGGTGATCATTGGCCTAGTGTCATTAAAAGAGTGAAATACCACGTAAGAACCAGAAGTGAAGATCCAGAACAAGTAAACGAAGTAACAAGCCAAACAGGACAGGAAAACGAAACTGAGAAAGGGAGAAGCAAAAGACTGAAACTTATCAACAATAAGTTTAAAGGTCCTGACTGGACTTACATCATTCTTGAAGACTACGAGAGTTCAGAATCAAGTGAAAGTGGTGACGAAGGAACAAGTGCGGAACCGGTCTATGAAACAGAAACCAGACCACCTTGATAACGTGAAGAAGTTGCACAAAGAAAATTAAAGAAAAATAGATAAGAAGAGCAATCTTCTTTGTCAAAATGTCCGATGATAGAGTTTCTGGGAGACCAAAACGAAAATGTTGTAGGAGATGCTGTGCTATATGCATATGCAGTCTAGTAGTAAGTAGTACTTGTAGCATGGTTAGTACTGATCGTAGCAATTCTGTATCTGATGATAATGGATAAAAAGATTAACAATGAAACGAAGGGAAGGTTAGATAACTTGAAAGGTAGTAGAGTAGAGTTAACGGCAGAAGATGATTCAGAATTTCATCATGAAGTAACAGATAATGATACTAGTTTAAATGTTTTCACAAAGTCACTGTTTCAATATGTAGATACCATGGAAGTTAGCAACTGTTATGTTTGTAAGAAGTTACCAGAATCAGTAGCAGAAGGATTAACGTATCATCACTTGCCATTAACCTATGGCATATCATGTAGTGTATTGACACGTCTATTTTATAGAACAGGGAGAATTCAGTATTATTATTCAAACATAGATGTGATATTTTCTGAGGTTCCGATTCGCAAGAGTATGAACCCAGTGCATAGTAGTCAAGCTGCACAGCTTATGGGAGAGTTTTTCTTAACAATGAAATCAATAGACATAACACATGCACATAGAAACAATTTAACATGTTCTTTACATGAAGAAGAAAAGATATTTTTGAATTTAGTAGAAGATAGAAGACAAGATTTTCAAAAGAAAGCTTCTGAGCATACGGCTCATTTGCCACCTTGGGCTGAGAAAGAGGGTAGTTACACACCTGGCAAGGCTCAAGCTGCTATGGCTCTGGATTTTGTAAAAACAGGGAAAATGTGTCTACATAGATTAAGGACTGTCTATAACAATGTTTTCATTGGTACCAGTGAATGTGAACACAATTTCTTAATTCTTGGAGGTTGGGGACTCAAAGGAGGAACAGATTCAGTTTTTCCTGGAATCTATTATGTGTGTGGGAATAAGGCTTACTTTAGGCTTCCTGCACGGTGGTATGGAAGTTGTTATTTTGGAATAGTATTTCCAAAGATATACCACGTAAAAAGAAACACTGAGAGCAATGAAAATAGTGGATTAACACGTAATAAAAGAGCTAGTTTTTCTGAAATTGTAGGTGACATATTTGGTGCATTAATACCTTCAGTGGGAGTAATTCTGAACTCAAGAAGAATATGTAAATTATCTACAGTGGTTGATCGTTTATCAACAGATACTGCTGGAGGCTTTCTAATGATTAATGCAGAGATGGTTGCGATTAGATCTATGGTTATGCAAAATCGACTTGCTCTTGACATTATTTTGGCAAAAGAGGGTGGAGTCTGTAAATTATTGAAGACGAAACATTGTTGCACTTACATACCTGATAAAAGTGCAAAAATTGGAACATATATACAGAATATTACAAAACTTGAGAAGAAACTGAAACCACTGGAAGTTGATAGTGTATGGGAAAGATTGACAAATGGTATAGCGTCTAATTGGTTCCTGGTTTTCTAATATAGGGAAAGGACTTATAGGTAAAGTACTAGTACCCTTAGCGGGAATAGCAATAATAGCAATGACAGTAGTAATATGGTGTAAATGTTGTAGAAAAGATGATTCGTATAATGTGACAGGAAAGGGAAAGAAAAGAAAATTCGATGAAATTGAACTTGAAGATTTGAGAAGTGAATTATACAAGAAACTGAAAGGGGATGTGAAAAATAGAAAAATGAAAAATGAAAATGAAATTGTTGCATGCTAAAAGTTGGCATCTGGTTGTGGGTAGTAATTGATGGCTCAGAAATGCCATCAGAGAGGGGATTGATGGAGCAAGGACTCACAAAAGAGACTTGCTCGGAGGCAATCTCCTCATAGTATTAATGTATTAAACTTGTATTGTGATACTAACTTTACATACACAACATAAATAGTTATGAAGCTTGCCTATGTGTAACAAATAACGCTTGTTTGTTCTAAAATGGCCACTAAAACGCGGGAAACTCTTCTGCGCATGTCTCAACCATATCACATGGTGTGACATCTTACTTTGCTTGGTGGGAAAATTCTGCTTCTGCGCAGTGTGTTCTAAAATGGCTGCTTAATGTTTTCACATGCTACAGCTTGCTCTCGTGTTATAATTAAATTGTCATTTTCTTAACGCTACTAATGCGGGATAGAATTTATAAATAAATGGGAATAGAGTAGAGAGAGTGGGTATACAGTGAAACATTTTATTTGTGATTTTAATATTTTCTTCTTGTACTTTTATTAGTTCGTAAACTTGGGCCTGGGGTTGATGAACTGAAACTCGAGAGACAATGATTCTGCGCATGCGTCTTGCATGTCTGCCAAGAGAGAAGGATGAAGTCAACCTGGGCGTCGTCCAAGGCCATGACCTGATGGCCGAAATTGCTGTACCCATGTCTTTCCTGTTGAAAATGAAACATTGTACATGGAGAATGTATAATTTTGTTGTGAGACGGGTGGGAAATAAAGCCAATGTATTAAATTTGATGGGCGGTATTTAAAAACAATGGTCTTCAGAAATCGAACAAAATTCATATGGTGTGAGGATCAACCCCCTGTCCCTGTCCAATCAGAAGTAGTGGTCCCATATATTTGCAACATTATTGGGAGGTACATGGGCGTGGAAGGGTATAATAGATATAGAATTAGCTAATTAGTTAGAGCTTACTCTCAGAACACACGGAAGAGCTCCAGACCGCCAAGCTGATCGATTGCAGACTGAATCCTTGTCCAGAAGAGGTCCTGAGGAGGGGGCGGCGGAGTCCATTTGAAGGGAGACATGGGAGAATCGAGGAGAAGCGGAGTATCAGAGAGGGGAACGACGCAGGCGTCGTAGGTAGAGAGGTCACCGGTCCTGTCCTGATCCTGGAGGAGGTCTTGCTCTTCATCCTTCCTGGGTCCCATCTTTTCCAACTCCTTGGCCAAGGGGTTTGGTTCTCGCACTTTAGGTAAATATATGCAACCTTTAGTTGCGCTGCTGTCTCTATTTTCTCCTTTTCTGAGGGACCGCCATTAATCAATAATTGATTTCTTGTGCTTCATCCTTGATATGCGATTAAGTATCATGCAGCTCTGTAATTTACTCTGCTAAAATTTTAGATAAACATTTTAAAACTTCTTGACTCAGTGATTATTTCAGGATTTATGAACTGTAATGAATGTTACTCATTTTAAACTTTCTAATTAACAGAGGATTCATCGGTAAGTCATTACTCTTCAATCAGAAGGTAATTGGTAGCAGGGAATTTTGATAAAGAGTATCAACTGACACCCCAGCGTGAAACACTAGCATAGTATGAATGTATGGGCCCAAGTGAGTATCTGATGTATGAATGCTCGTTGCTAGTTTCGCGCTGGATCATCCCTTCAAACATCCTGCTTAACAATAGTGTAGGGAGACCCAGAATCAGCAAAAATGTTTAGGATGATACCACTAATATACTCCAAAACTCTGATTTGTGTCGGCATCAGTCACTGTCTTCCACATTCAAGACTAAATTGCCTCTGAAACTCATAATATTCTCACTCACATCAGTCCCATCATCCTCTTTCTTTGATTCTCAACCCCTATACACTTAATATTTTCCACCAAACTTTTGCAAAGTGATCCACAACACGACATACGCTGCACTGCATGTTTGCTTCTCCGCTGGACATGTTGTGCTATAAGCCAAATTTTCCTTGATATCACTAAAGTAACACCTGCATTGTTCCTTGTATTCCATTTTTCTTTAACATACTTTGTGTTGGGTCTACACTCTATTGCACATTTAATATTACTGATGACATCACCAACTTTGAGATCATGTTTTAAGGTACTAGCACACCTTCACGATATTTCCTCCTTATGTATGATGGTCAATACACCATAAGACAGATTTGCCATTTACCCATAAGAGTTCCTGCATGAGAGGATTACGTGTACACATGACTGCTTGGTCTATAATTAAGTAGTCATGCAAGATGCTGAATTTACACTCAATTGCCAATGTTTTTACCTCAGTAACCTATACATCAATAGACATCTGGTAATCCTGTTTCCTTTGGGAACAAAATGATCTGATAATGCCAATACTGACTTTGAGTGCAAGCAAATGATATAATATGGCAGATTCAACAACATTAACACCACCTAAATTAGCTACCTTAGTTATTTGATTGTACATCTTCAATCCCTGTGGACCCAGAAAATGCAATAACATTGTCTTCTTCTGCTTGCAAGACATACAGCCTTGTTCATCGATGACACATAAATAATTCAAAAAATATTCTTTCCATTCCCCCACTGCAAGTACGGCCAGCCAGCCAGAAGGCTTGAGGTAAACTGATTGTAAAATATTGGTTGCTCATGTTTCTATACACAATGGAATTGTCCAGTTTCCACACTTCACTAGTGTATTGAACTAGTTCACTGTCCACTCTTTGACGTTAATGCTACACAGCATTGCATGTCACCCACAATATTCTAGAAATTGCAGTAAGAACATTTAAGTGTAATAGTTAAAAAGTAATCCGAAAAATTAAACTTTTCCTTCGTTCCCAATAAATTAACAAACATACACACTAGGCTGTTGCCCAACCAATAATTTGCAGAGAAAATTCTTATCTTTTGTCAATAGGAGACTGCATGAAACTCGTTGAAGTGGTGGATACCAAATTTGTCCCAACTCTCCACAAGTATTAAATGCGGACGGTGTGGAATATAAAAAACAAATTCACCCTTAATTTTTTTTTAAACATGAATATCTGTATTCTTTATGGCTCACCTGACATGCATCAGACTGCACACACCACATGAAAATTCAAAATGGCCTTTGTGTAAAGTCATGCAGCGTGAGCTTACGTGAGTCAATGACGTTCTGGCCTCTGGCGTTGTATCACCTGCAGAGGTCGGTGCTTGAAGAGCCAACACTGTCAGAATGCCAGCTCAAGGCAGCTTTTCAATGGTTTCTGAGGTTGCATAATTCATCAACTAACTCTTTTACAAACCCGCTCCAGCTTTTCCTTGAGATGTGAATAGCAAAAGCATATAGAGTGGTAAATGTGCCGCATCTTGTCAGCATTTATAGCATGAAATTACAAATGGTGGTTTTCATTCCAGAATTATTCCATCACCACAGTTTGGCTATATAAAATTGCACCAAAGATTTCTTATTGCATGCATGAACACCTCCCAAGGCGCAAGTCCAGTGGTCACCACATTGTTGCATTGAATATCACACATGTAATTTTCAAGTTAAGTAATTAATTTATTGTGGAAACCCGAAGAGCTTCAAACCACTGCAGCCTGCTTCATTTTAATCCTTTGCTCTCACTACCCCGTGTTCCACCCAATATCATAGAATATTCTCCCCATGTGTCACCACCACAACTTTCCAATACTCTAGCCTGATAGCTGTGTGTTGGTTTTAATCGTTTGAACTGCAGAGTTTATGCCAATTGTGCATATATTGAGATTATATTTTCCAATTATTCTTTTTTTTTAAGTTCAATTTTATTTTCAGTTGAAATGTGTTGTTATTTCTATGTTAATCTGTGTAGAATAAATTGTGGTCTTTATTTCATGAGTAACGTTTAAAGAATTTATTTTCCATACTGTGCCCTTTTGTTGTAGCTGCAGTAAACTTTTTCTTCTGGACTTTTATGTTGTTACAGCAGTAAAAATAGTTTTGTGTTTGGTATGTGTAATTATAGTGTTTATTCATGCTTCTGACCATGGAAAAAAATCTTCAGGGCAGCATCACCTCTCTAGGCACGAAAATGGACGCTCTCTCCTATAGGATGGACAGAATGGCTGAGCGCTTAGACAAACACGCCGAACGTCTGGACATGTCGGAGCGCAGACTTACGGAGGCCAAAGAAGCGAATAGTGCGTTAGACACTGAACACAAGCAGCTTGGCAGAGTTATGCGCGTCCTGCAAGATAAGACCGAAGACCTAGAAGCACACTCCCGTAGATGTAACCTTAGAATTGTTGGCCTGCCGGAGTCCACTCACACTGGTAACATGGAGCAATTCATCGAGAAGCTATTGGTCGTGCTGCTGGGAGAGGGGGTATTTTCCTCAATGTTCATAGTGGAAAGAGCGCACCGCTCACTGGGGCCTCGCCCACCCCCAGGGGCGCCACCGCGTCTGATCATCGCTAAATTGCTTAATTATCGAGACAGAGACGCTGCCCTGCGAATAGCGAGAGACAAGCGCTCATTGTCCTATGAGAGTTCAGAGATTTCGCTCTTTCCAGACTTTACGATCCGAGTGCAGGAGGCCCGAAGGCAGTTCATCCCCATGAAGAAGCAACTTCGCGAACTGGGAATAGATTACACCATGCTATACCCTGCCAAGCTTCGCGTCAACACGCAGGGACGCTCCCATATTTTCACGGATCCTAAGGCGCTCCAGAAGGCGTTAAAGGGGTGGACAAAAGAGCGGCACCGCAGTCCGGAATGGCAGCAGCTTGGTGAGGCGGCTGGAGGAGACCTGGACGAACAGGACTAACAGCGGAGAAGCACGGCGCAATGCTAAGTATGGCTATGAACACACAACAGAGGGGGGGGTGCTGGGCTTTCAGGACTGTGTTGAATGGGTGTGGTGGCGGCGAGACTACCTTTGTTGGGCTTGGGTCATCACTGGGTTGGGTTGCTCCTCGCCTTGGTACTTGCCTGGAGCAACCACCTGCCAACTACACATGTGGAGACTGGGTATATAGTTAAGTGTGGGACGCAGGTGTGATGCCACGGGGAGACTGGGATAGATTTCTAATTGTATGCAAGCCGGGTCACTGGAGCCACTGGATATCTGGCCGAGAGAAGTACCTGCTAAGTTAGGGTATTGAGAGTCGTTTAGGAACTAGGCAAGTGGGAGGGCGATGCTGTTGCTCATGTTTGGGGCGATGTGCGGGGAGAGGGGCTGTTTTATGTTTACACAGTCTATTTTTGTGCTGTTGAGCAACATCTGCCCACGAGTAAATCACACGACGGGAGTCCTGTTTCCTTGGGGGGGGGTGAGGGGGGATGGTTTGGATGCTATTGGGGTCTGTTGTGGGAGGGGGGAAGGTGGGAAAAGGGGAATGTTTTAAGGTTCATGTTGTTTAATGTCTCACACCGGCCTTTGATGGATAGGTACACTTGCCACAGGTTGAATAATCCAGGTTGCAACACATTAAGAGTAGGGGCGGATGACGGGACACAGTGAGCCCCAATGTCCAAGGCCGCTAGACTCCCTCCGCGGGCTTACGTGGAATGTCCGGGGGCTCAATGACCATCGTAAACTGCGTAAGGTACTCCACTACCTGAAGAGATAGAACATTGATGTGGCCCTGGTACAGGAGACCCATCTCCCATTGAACAGTGCTATTCTGCGCAGGAGAGGGCTGGCGGATCATGTTAATGTCTCCGGATTCACCACACATGCTAGGGGAGTCCTGACATGGGTTAACCCTCAATCCCCCTATACATTGGTCCAATTGGAATCAGACCAGAATGGTCGCTATGTTATTTCCAAATGTCAGGGAAGGGGTCTCGATTTAATTATAGTGAATGTCTACAGCCCCAACTATGACTGTCCGGAGTTTTTCTCTGCGCTGGCATCAGTAGTGGGCAGATACGCAGAAGCGCGGTACCTCTGGGGCGGGGACTTCAATTTGGTCAGAGATCCAAATCTGGATAGATCCGGGAGTCCGGTGAGGAAAATCACAGCAGCGGCACAGGCACTTGAATGCGCTATGTTGAGACTGGGCCTCTGTGATGCTTGGCGCACGAGATATCCAGACAAGGGGGGCTACACACATTATTCGGCGTATCACAGCTTGCACACCCGAATAGATTATTGGTTACTCTCTGCTTCCCTGGTAGAACACGTCCGGGAATGCTTGATTTTTCCGCGCACTCTATCGGACCATTCTCCATTGTTATTGGTTATTAGCACGCCGAAGAAGACTGTTCCCCCATTCACCTGGCGCTTCCCCCCTTACTCACTGTTGGACCCTCTTTTTAAAGCTGAACTAGCGGAGACAATAGAATCCTTTTTTCCCATAAATGTGGGTTCAGTGGATAGTTTCCAAACAGTGCGGGAAGCGTTTAAGGTATATATCCGTGGCGTTGCTATGGCCAAGCACTCAGGGGTTCTCCGCTCGATTCGTGGCAGACTCTCTACTCTGGAGAAGGAACTGGGGGCGTTAGAACAATCTCTGATAGAGAACCCAGACGAGACGACCATGCAAGCCATTAAGGACCGCTTGGGGGAGTATCAGGAAGCTGCAGATAGCAAACTAAAACACATGGGTAAATATGCGACAGCGCGCACGTACTGGGAGGGGGACAGACCGGGGTCGGTTCTGGCGCAGATTATCAAAGCCAAGCACAGCAGAACGCTGATCACGGAGCTCAAGTCGGAAGAGGGGGACCTGCTTACGGAAGAGGCGGACATAGCGGACCGGTTTAAGAGATATTATGGGGCCCTATACACTTCCCGATCTACAGGCACGGATGACCAAATTTTGGACTATCTTGAGCATATAAAATTGCCATTTCTCACGAACACGCATCGCGAGTTTCTTATGCGACCTATTGAACAGGATGAAATAGTGCATGCATTGTCAGGAATGCGAGTGAATAGCGCTCCGGGGGTGGATGGCCTAACTGTGGGGTTCTATAAGACATTTTTGGATGTACTACTCCCGCACCTGGTGGCGCTTTTTGATGATATGTGTGTGACAGGCACAATGCCACCATCAATGAGGGAGGCGGTTATTGTCACCATACCTAAACCAGATAAGCCGCTAGATGAGTGTGGATCTTACCGCCCACTATCCTTGCTCAATGTGGATACCAAAATCTTTGCAAAGATTCTTGCTAATCGTCTTTCCCCCCTGGCACCGACACTGGTAGCCCCGGAGCAAGCGGGGTTTGTCCCGGATAGAAACCTCACTTATAACCTTCGCACGGTGTTCGGCACCATCCAACATGTCAGACACGATACTAAAGCCGTCGCAGTCTTCCTTGACATGGAAAAGGCCTTTGACTCAGTCGAGTGGCCTTTTCTGCAGCACGTTCTAACTAAGATGGGACTTGGCCCAGTCTTCCTTCAGCTGCTGGGGGTACTGTACACCTCACCCAGGGCACGAATAAAAATCGGTAATTTGGTGACGGATCTTATAGCTATTACACGTGGGACGAGACAAGGCTGCCCGTTATCACCGGTTTTATACGCCTTGGTCGCAGAACCACTGGCGTGTGCGCTCCAGGAGTATCACGGACATGAAGGTATCAGTTTTCCGACATACAAGATAGTGGTCTCCACCTATGCGGATGATACACTGTTGTACGTCCGAGACCCGGAGAACAACCTTTTCTCTATTATTAGGGAAGTTGTGCATTTCGGAGCGCTGTCGGGATTACGAGTCAACTGGTCCAAATCTATAATGTTTCCACTTACCCCGGCTACGCTGCAATTTGAACCAGAGTATCCACTAAGCTGGTCTACTGAGTCGATTCGATACTTAGGCATACGGCTCCATACAGATTCGGAGGTCGTGTTTCGGGAAAATTACGGTACAGCGGTCAGCAAGCTGGAGGTTGATGTAGAGGGCTGGATTAAGCTACCTCTATCATTATTAGGTAGAGTGTCCATCATGAAGATGGTGATTTTGCCCCGATTCCTGTTCTTGTTCACAAATATTCCCATTGTTCATCCAGCATCATTTTTTCAGCGAGTCCAGGCATTGATGTTAAAGTTAGCCTGGGCGGGTAAGCAGGCACGGGTGCGTTGGCAGGTACTTACCCTCCCGTATTATATGGGGGGGCTGGGTGCCCCGGACTTGAGTCTGTATTACAGGGCGGCGCAAGGCGCTCAGGCATACCACTGGATGCACGGCTCACCAGATATCCCGTTTCTTCGTATGGAACGGCTATTTGCTGACCCGCTACCTCTTCCAGCTACCATATGTGCGCCCGTTGATCGAAGGACAGGGATACTAGACTCGCTTAATTCGACCTGCCACGCCTGGCACACTTTGTTGAACTTGCAGGCGGGGGTTTTATTGTATTCGCTGGCTAAGACTATTGACTGGGCCCTTTGGCTTGCCCCAGGCCGGGATAAGGGAGTGGTTTGAGCTTTGCAAGCATTGAATGTTCGGACGATGGGAGACTTGTTCAATGACGGGATATTGAGGACATGGGAACACGTGGGGGGATCCGCCGCTGCCAGCACCTTGCTCCAGAGATTTCAATTTCACAGGGTGCGGAGAGCCTTACGGGAGGTGCTGGGGGACGATCTGCTGGAACCACCGGAGATGCTGGAGCTATCATATATTATTAAAGCTAAAACGCCGCCAAGGCGGTCTCCAACGTTTATAAATTGGCAATGTCACATAGGGCGAATAAATATACGAAAGCCAGACTAGCCTGGCAACGTGACTTGCACAAGGAAATAGATGATTCTATGTGGTCCTATTGCTGTACTAGTACCCGGCGCATTTCGCTACATGGCAGACATAGGCTTGGCCACTTCAAGTTTTTGAATAGAGCGTATTATACTCCAGAGAGACTGTGTCGCTATGGGTTACGGGAGGACTTGGATTGTGACAGATGTCGTGCACATTCGGCGGACTTTGTCCACCTAGCTTGGCATTGCCCTGAAGTGTATAGATTTTGGGAGCAGATCTTCCTGGAACTGGGCAGGGTGATGGGTGTGAAGCTTTCCCCCGACCCGGCCGTGGCTCTCCTGGGGTACTCTAAACGACTGCCCACAGCGATCCATAGGTTAGTTGATATGGGTCTGCTGGTGGCAAAGCGGCGTGTGGCAATGTGTTGGTTGAAGGGTCCTGTACCCACAATGGCGCAATGGTCGCATGACATGCTTTATTGCAGCACCCAAACTGAGACCTTTAGTGAATTATTACCTCCCAGGAACAGGCCCAAGAACTTCTGGGGACTATACACTACGTATCTGCTCACTAAAGAGGTAGCCTCAGAGGAGGCGGCCTCTGCCATCTCTGACATGCGCACCCATGACCCTGGAGTATGAACCCATTCATATGAAACATAACAAGTGTCACTCCCCAGGACACATTCCTACTGGTATAGGTTTGCATCTGCCTTGTTGAATGGCATCGGCAGAGTGGAGAGACGGGTCAGACCTTCATGGGGTCCCACTTGCTGGAGAAACTGGGGGGTATTGGTCTTGGGGTGATGTGTGTAGTTACATGCTTTGGGAGGCCGAAAGTACATTGTGATTGTTGTCATGGAATGGTGGGTTTAGTGCAACATGTGTGATTTTTAAACGATGGACTTACTATAACCTGTGATTGAAGACTGCTGCCTGCCCCTTGGGTTGTTGGCTAAATAGCTGTGTTCATTGATGGGAATTATTGAGCTGCCGGCCCGAAGTTTTGTAGGCGAGAGGCTGTGTTAATTTGAGACTTTGCTTTAATAAAAGTTAAAAAAAAAAATTATAGTGTTTATTACCCGTGACAAGGCTCTGAAGCACTTCGCGGATGGGTGGGACGCTACTCTATGGGAGTCCAATGGTAGTAGTTACACTAGTTAAAGCATTAATTAGTCATTCTGAAACAAGCAATTTTAAGTATTTAATTAGAGTAAAATTGTGCTGTCATGCTAGTGTCGGTACTTGAGTTACTAGAATACTCCAATGCAAATGGGTAATAGCTTGTCATTAACAGGGTCCAGTCCACTATTCTGTGAGAACTACAGATGTTGCAAAAGGTTGTAGGTGTTTGTGTTAGTGCTGGCTCACACCTAACCCCAGCTAGCCCAATTACTTCACTTTTGGTGACTGTAACTGACTCTTTCAATATCATTGCTAATCTTGTTATGAATAAACCTTAATCAGGAGATATAGGTTATGGTGTATGAGCCACAAGTGATACATCACATCTGAGACTTGGAAGAGTGGCAGGTTCCACCATCTCCCTCTATCTTAAAGTCTAGAAAATGCAACATACGGAGCAGGGGTGTGTGGACACCATAATGTTTCTGCCAAAGAGATAGAAGAAAATAGAATTTGTAGGCGGTTGATGAATCTCCCTCTCCAATGCTAATTGTATCTTGCATACTGAATTGAATTTAGATTATATTTCAGATACCATCAAACTGGCTCCTTTCCTGCTTTGGGTGAGTGTGTGGAGTAATAATGAAGCAAGTTTTAATAGAGCAGTGATAGTGGATTGACTTAGCCAGGATAAGGGGTTTTCCATCTCGTGGTTGAACTATGTCAGTAAATCTTTTGCTGACATTGGTCTCCCTGGATTGTTTAGTGCCCCTGGTTCCATTATTAAATTTGTTAAGAGGGTAGTCAAGTCCAGGTATGTTGAATTTATTTCCACACAAGGGGCCTGATTCACAGAACTAACTTACGTCAAAAACGTAAAGTTAGTACTTTTTGGTATTCACAGAATACACTTACTCATTTTGGTATTCACGGAATGAACTTACTCATTTCGGTATTCACAGAAGTTAGTAGTCCTAACTTTAGGACTCCTAAATGCCTTCTGTGAATACCGAAAGTCTTAAAGTTAGGATTTTTCTCAGTTTAGGAGTAGTAAAGTTAGGAGTCCTAACTTTACAACTCCTAAACTGAGAAAAATCCTAACTTTAAGACTTTCGGTATTCACAGAAGGCATTTAGGAGTCCTAAAGTTAGGAGTCCTAACTTTACTACTCCTAAACTGAGAAAAATCCTAACTTTAACCCCTTGACCGCGATCGGAATTCCGCTCGTATGCTGGACATTCCGATCGCGGGTGGGGTCGTGACGAGCTGAGCTCGTCATGCGCACAGCGCTACCGCGCAGCATGACGAGCTGAGCTCGTCATGAGCACGGAAAGGGTTAAGACTTTCGGTATTCACAGAAGGCATTTAGGAGTCCTAAAGTTAGGACTACTAACTTCTGTGAATACCGAAATGAGTAAGTTCATTCTCTGAATACCAAAATGAGTAAGTGTATTCTGTGAATACCAAAAAGTACTAACTTTACGTTTTTGACGTAAGTTAGTTCTGTGAATCAGGCCCAAAGAACCTAGGACTCCCTTAGAAAATATACCATTTGTAACTACACTCTTGTGACATGAGACATAGCATTGTAACCTACTCTGGAGCTCACATGTTGGGAGAGGTCCCTTCTTTTTAGATTTAGGTCCAGAACGGTCTGGCGCTTAATGTGCTTTTCTGATGAGGCAAAGATGTGGGACAGCTCATTACCTCCTTGCCCCTGCAATGGAACGGCAGAGCATTTTTTGTTGCATGTTACCTTCTTTTGCAGCTTTTAGCTCTAATTTTTTCAACCTTGTCTCAAACCCACTTTGAAAATGTTAGCCTTCCTGCATTGCAAAGAAAATTAATGTATCTTCAAATGCTAAATAGACAAAGATATCTGTTATGGTGATTGTTGTTTTCTGAAAATGGTCATCCATTGCAGAAAGTCCATGGAGGGGAAGGTATGCTGTGTTTGCTTGGTAAATGCTCTTTAATGACAGCCCATTATACACAAATATATGTATTTTTAAACAACATTTTATGATTTTTAATGTGTATATAATGTGGGTGTATTGTAATAGATTGTTTGTTATTTACGACAATTGTTTTTAAAGTTATAATGTTCTGTTGCATTTTTTATGATCTTTTTCCTAAAGATTGAATAAAGAATTTGAACTGAACTGATCTGATGTCATGTTATGTTATGTTATTTTATATTATATAGATTTGTAGAGCATGTTAACATGTGGGAGGGTATCCTGGTGCGAAGTAGGTGGGACTCTAGGCACACTTAAGGCCTAGTGGGACTACTTAAAAAGCCAGGTCGTCAGCTTCTTGCAGAATTCAAGAAGAGAGGAGGATGCTCCTATGCATAGCAGCAGGTCGTTCCACACTTTAGAAGCTATGTAAAAGAAGGCTTGACCACCTGATCTGGATTTCCATATGTCTGTGATTTGTGCAAGTAGGAGTCCAGACAAGCAAATCTGTCTGGAAGGTTTGTGAAAGTAGATGTTATTGTTGATGTATGCTGGGCCAATGTTATGTAGTACCTTGAAAGTGTGGGTGAGGATCTTGAATTGTGTCTGCTTGTGAATGGGAAACCAGTGTAGCTCCTTCAGGTGTCATCAGCGGCAGTCGGTGCAGGAAAGTGCGGTGGGGCGGGGCGGAGCAGGGTAGGGGGGATGTCGACATACGACAGAATAAGATTTATTTATGTATTTAATTTTCCCTATTCCATTGTCTGTCGACTTCCCCCCCTCCCGCTCTGCCCTGCCCCACCCCACTGCGCTTGCCTGCACCGACTTCTGCTGGGTGTTGTGTGGTATGAGTTTGGCGAGGCGAGGCGAGCCACCAATTTCTTAAAGGTCTGAAGCCTTCTGGTGAGTTTCATTGTTGATCCCAGCATTGAGAGTGCTCTCGTAGTTGTGTGTGGCAGTTTTCTGGGAGCTGATAGTTCTCGGTGTGGGTGTTGGCCCTAGCTCTGTTGGCCACCAGATGGAGTCCCATTGTGATGTACTCATCCCAAAGATCTTGATTTCGGTCTTGTCAGTGTTCAACTTAAAACAGTTGGGCCCAGATTTACTAAGGGCTTGCATTATCTTTGTGTCATGCAAGGTGACGTAAGGGTAACGCAAGTCCCTAACTGAGATTTACTGTGCCATGCAGGGTCACTTTGCATGGTGCTGCATGGCATAGTAGATATGGAGTAATGCAAGGCAGTGCAAGTTGCTGCCTTGTTTTACTCTGCCCTGGGAAGACATTCCATGGGTGAAGCATGGGTGTTCCCATGCATTCACCCATGGTTGTTGGTGCATTCCCAGACTTATTAGCAGCAGTTAACCTGGAAATGAGTTTTTTCCTCTATCTGCGTCACACGTAGAAAGAGGTAAAAGCCTCAAAGGATTGTTTTTATGCAGGTTTTTCCTGCACAAAAACAATCTAGCCTGCAACACAGGCACACTTGCACCACGGTGCAAGGATGCCTGCATGGCGCTATGCAGCCACTAGTGCGCCAGCGTATTGAGAATGTAGGAATACACCATAGCTCAGTAGATAAGGTGCATTTCTTCTCTCTCCATTTGCACAGCACAGCAATTGTGCTACGTCAGATGTTAGTAAATCTGCACTTTAGTATACATCCAGTGGGCAATTTCACGCACGCCGGCATTGAACCTGATCCGTGTGCTGGGCGACTTGTCCAGTAATAGAAATAAGGAAAAAGGAATGGGATAAGAGAGAAAACAGACACTCTGGACTCAACCGCTATGGCTTGTTACTGCTACTGAGCACTGATGTTTGCAAGGAAATAGGAGATATCTCAGTAATCTCCCATCAATGTCCTGCATTTAACTGTAATCGTGAATGGATTTGCCTTAGCTGCATCTCTCTATAGTCAGCTCTCTGTACTATGATATAAAGACTGTTATTTTTTAAACCAGAATGTTGCAAGAGATGAGTACTTTAGATATGCGTTCAACACTTTTCTCTATAAGATAACTATCTCAAGCTTAATGATCGTAGAGTCTCTGTAGAAGATGAGTTTGCCTCCTACTTAACTCTTGTGCCACTGCAAAAGTTCTCTAAGAGGCATTCATATTTTGTTGTACCTTTCTTAGCAAATCGTATACTATTTATTGGAACTCAGAATTGCTTATGCAGATCATATATACAAATCATGTGTAAGAGATTTGCTCTGACAGTTCTTGCTATTCTGTCACAGGATCAACTCCAGGTGTAATACAACAATCTTTACAGACTTTGAAATGTTCAAAAATATATATTCAAAATTGATCAGATTCATTTCCACAACATAACCAGACATTCACAATAGGCATCTGCCTTTCAAAATGTCATCCAACAAACTCCAAAGGAAACAATTGGTCTTTGCAAAAAGAAATTTTAAGTCTGTGTAGCAAGGTCCTGGCTACAGCAACATTGCTTCAGGAATGCCTAGCAAGGATGCCCTGAAATTTGAGGGAAGTTATACTTTATGTGAGTGTTCAGAGAATTTAAAGAAATGCAGTTCATCATTGCCATCACGTATTGTATTCTGTACATTTGTGAACGTAGGTGTGAACTGTTTCATTACGCTAGCACTGTGCCCCCCATCTGGCTTTTTTGTGCCACAATGCTCTTGTTTCCAGCTTGTGACTCTAGGTTATATTAGTTGTGTCAAGGTACCCAGGTGTGGAAATGAGGCTAGGTAGCACTTGGTCAATTATAGGTTACTGATATTTTTAGCATGTATGGTGGCTCTGAAGGCCATCTTTTCTGGTGCTGATAGAGCAGCTTCAGATAGTATAGTATACATATAGTACAGTAGTGGAACTTAAATTGCTACTGGAGCAACTGAAGAAGTTTTATTTAGAGGAGTCCTACTAGATTTGTAGTATTTGTGTGATTTAGACGCAAAGTTTCTAGGCAGACCCTAACAAGCCCAAACAAGAAATTCCCTTAACCTAACACCCATTATCTGGATGCCTGGGTTAAACACCTCTGGAAGAAACATGAAATGGATAATATGGCTCGGTGCCCATTCAGTTACACTGTCTTTTATGTGACCAGACCCAAACCTCCCACTCCTTACCTGCACTGTGAAAGAGAGCAGTGAAGTGGTAAAACAAAGCAGACTGGTGGCCATTCAAGGGTGAGAAGGAAGAAAGAAGTATGTAGGCTAGAGAATAGCTATTCTCAATACACAAACAAAAGCACAATGCTTATGTTCATCACTATGACCGCAAAGTTGCATTACTCATTGCTATGATATCAGACAGTGAATAATACCTTTTTCTGGGACTTAAACACACAGAAAGGTGTTCATAGGAAAGCTTGCACTTGGTCTAACCACTGGCAATCGCTCCGGCAGCAATCCAACCCATCATTCTTTTGCTCACTGTGCCACCACAGATTAGTCCGACCCATATGCAAATTAGTCTTGGTCATGCTCCAACAGGAACTGTCCAGTGAGAACAGCCGAGTCAGGTCCTCTCTGAACCGGAGCACAAGCATCCCATCACTGGTTTTGGCTTCATACTGGTTCTTCAGTCAGGTGTACCTTGATTCCAGTGGTACATTGCCCAAGGGGCAGAAGTCTGGGCATAACCTTGGCCACTTAGGACGTTACATCAAACACACAAAAGGTGATGAGAGAAATGATTGCAATTTGTCTAATCACTGGCAACCCCTCGAGGTAGCATTCCAACCCATTGCTCTTTTGCCCACTGTGCCACCTCAGATTAGACCAAGCCATATGCAAATCAGTCTTGTTTCTTGTTCCAACTGGAATTTTCCAGCCCAGACTACCAAGCCAGGTCCTCTCTGAACCGGAGTACAAACACCCTAGACCCAAGTAACCAGAAAAATGGCAAATTCTGCTGCACATTTACTACTTTGGTGTCCTCTGGTGTCAACGTTTAGCCCCTTCTCCTATGCACTATTTTGCCAATGGGTGCTATCAGTATGGGCCACTCAGATTAAGGTAACTCACTTAATATTCTCGCTAGCTCCCTGGACCCCCATGACCTACTTCCACTCCTGTTTTGAGAGAGTGGCTGACCGCACATGGTTTTGGCTCACAGTTCGCGGCATGTTGGTGTGCATTCCCCAGCAGGCTAACTGCTGAACTCTGAGCAGGGATTGAGACCGTGGTAAGAGGCCCTACCATGATGTCATCATCCTTCACTGGGAATGAGATGTAGCTTTGCTTTCTGAAGGTTCATATATCAGGTACTGTTTCAACAAAGATCAGTATACGATGCCTCCCCATCTCTTCTTCCGGACTCTGGGCACTCTACCCAGATTGAGGTGAGCTGAGCGAATATTTCTTCCAGGGATGTACCAGTGAAGCAGTGCCTTGATTCCATCTGGATTGGCCTGATAAAGGGCCTTGTGTACTATGCATAGGGCCTTGAACATAATGCAATCTTTTTATAGGGAGCCAGTGCAGATCAAATAATCCTGTGGACACTGACTGCCGTTAAGGAATGTCCAGGGTAAGTCTTGCCAATACATTCTGCACTAATTGCAGTTTGGCATGGGTGCTGTTATTAGTATCCAAATAAAGCACATTACAATAGTCAATTCTTGACATAACCAATACCAGGGCAACTTTAGGGGGATACAAGTAAAGATTTTCGTCAGCACTTTAATAAGCCAGAAACAAGTTGAGGTTGTTCGGTTGGGCTGCCAGTTCAGTGAGAGCTCACTGTCCAGTATCACCCCTAGATTCTTAGGCTTCCAAGTGTATCCAGCCACCAGTTGTTGTTCCAAATGGAGGCTTGAGTTCCAAAAAACAACACCTCGGTTTTCTCCTCATTAAGCTTCAGGTAGTTTCTTTCCATCCACCCTGCTACTGCTGTCATACAATGGTTAAAGTTGGCTGTGGTCGCTGCTGTGTCCTTAGAGATGATCTGACATCGGCATACGAGACAGCTTGTAGCCCATAGGAGCGGATCATCCTAGCAAGTGAGGAGACAAAGAGGTTAAAAAGCATAAGGCTAAAAAATGAGCGGCACCCCACATGTCATGGAGAACAAGTCAGACTGGAATTGGATAACCATCACCCTTTGGGATCTATCCTTGAGGCAGGAGGACAGTAGTTTCAGAGCCCTGTCTGTAATACTTATTTCCTGTAGGCATTCAATCAGCAGGGATGGGAATGATGGTATTAAAGGCCTCTGACAGATCCAACATGATCAGAGCCATGCTCTGTCCTTCATCTATAAGCGCCTAATGCAGTCTATTGCAGACACCAATGCTGTTTCAGTTCTGTGGTTCTTCTGGAACTGTGACACATCCAGCCAACTTTTTTCTTCCACAAATGCCATATTGTGGCTATTAAGATGTCACTTCAATGTCCTAGCTGGGACTGGAAGTAGAGAAACAGTGCAGTAAATTTTAAGGCCCTGTGATCCAGGTTGGGTTTTGAAGAGTAGCTTTACTACTGCCTCCTTTCAAAACAGCGGGTAACACCTAGAAGATATGGCTTTATTTATCATAGAAGAAAGTGGGTGCGCTACCATTCTGGCCAACATGTACAGATTATGAGGTTCAACTGGTTCCAGGGTAGACCCTGCCTTGGTACTAAGGAGGTGCCACTCACAAGTTCTGGGGTAAGGAAAGACCATGAGCAGATTTGCACTTTTTCCCTATATTCCAAGGATTTAAGTGATTCTGACTGAAGCACTGTACTTAAAGACAGCAAGTTTTTGTCTTTTGATTTTGACGCTTCAAGCTCTTTGTAAATGTTAGATATTTTAAGTTGAAAGAAGTCAGCTAACTGGTTGCAAAGCTCTTGAGAGCCTTCAAATTTTGCGAATGCCGGGGCAGTGGATAACTACTGCACAATTTCAAAGAGCTCTCTTGAGCATATAGTTGCTTGAATTTTGTTGGTGCAATAAATTGTGAACAGCTTATTCTTGCACCTCATAGTTTTTTCTCCAGGCACACTCCTGGCGGCGACAAACCTGCCTAAGCAACCGCAGTGAACCAGGGGGTCAAAGCCAATTTTCTCCTCATCTTGACTTTCCATACAGGAGCTGTTATATCCACCGATGTTGGGACTCATCCCCTGCCCTTGTCTCCTTCCTGTATCCTAGGAGGACGGGGGCATCCATTGCCCCCACACACAACCAGGCTGAGAGTTCCTCCCCCCCTTTGTCCATGTCATCCTGACGGCAATGGACTAACTGCCTAGCGCAATTGTGAGAGATTCTGCTGACACCCACTTCCAATCCCTCCTGCAGATTTTACTTTTGGTAAGTGTGTCCCTTCTATGGACAGGAGACAATATAAGTGAGAAGTAAACTGCCCCATGGTCTGACCAGTTGAAGGGAAGTACAGTCTGAAAATACACTTGGCATTAGAAAAAATGCTGTTTAGGGTGTGTGCTGCAATATGGGTGGAGATCGTGACCAGCTGTGGCAACCCCAGGCAGGCCAAAGTATTTTTCAGTGCTACTTAATTGCTATTGGCGATAAACTTGAGATGAAAATTCAAATCCCCAGAATGCTAATATTGCCATTTACCATGAAGGGTTCTATGAGATTCAATATTTCAGTTAGGAAGGAGGTCCTAGGTCCAGGGGGTCTATAGATTAGTATTCTGGAGAAGGAGCTGATACGGGATATTTAAGATTAAAATACTAAGCTTCACATGAGCTACTCCCCAAGCTAGAGTATAGACACTGGTACTGAGGTTTAAAAAGAACCGCTAGTCCTCCTCCTGGCCTGCTAACTCTATCTAATCTCATAATTGAAAAGTCTGGAGGAATGGCATCCACTAGATCAGGGCCTGAGGCATCATCGCCCGTGATTCCCTAATGAAGACCCAGTCCGGGTCATGAGCAGCTAAAAAATCTGCACATCCAACTTTATGTTTTATTATTGACCTTGCATTAATTAGGAACCCTTTAAACATGACCTCCAAATTCCTTGCTTCCTTAGGTATCCAAGCTGTTTTATACTATTATCAAGGATATGAGGTGCGCTAAATGGGCGAGTAGGATGCCTTAAAACCACAGGTGGGGCGTGGCCAGGCAAGATGGGGGGCGTGGCCAGGCAAGATGGCTGAGTGGACGTTATCCACCCCAACTCCGGAGCCACGGAATTGCCGGACGGTGATTCATCTGAGCGGTGGAGCTGAAATCACCGGTACTGCATCGGGATGGTGGTATGAGGCAGTGGGAAGCCTGGCGCACACTTTCGCAGCAGCACTTTGGTCATTTTGCAGGCTTTGTTGAGCGAGGCCTGAGGCTACAACGGGGACAAGATGACGCCGCAGCCGTTTTTCGAGCGGGACCCCAGAACGGCTTAGCCCCGCGGAGGCAGCACCGGCAGCGGCAGTACCGGGAGCAGTTTACTGACCTTCACGGCGGCAGTCGAAGGTGCTGAGCAAGTCTCCTGCGCCCATGCTGAGTCTCCCAGTGCTGAGAGGGATGATCGATCGCAGTGAATAACCCCGCGGCAGGGGACCGCCCGATGTCGACGACGAGACCGGGAGGTGAGCGAGGCACCGGGGCATACCAAATTGGTCCGTTGGGGAAATCCAGGGGATCCCACATAAGCAGCGCCCTGTCCGGAGGGAATATTGAGGCCGGGACATTCACTAAAAGGCCAGGCAAGGGCAATGCCTGACTCTAAAATGGCGCCCAGAACAAGTCTTCATTGCTAATATAGGGGAGTCAAAAAAGCAAAGGTCTGATAAGGGGAATGTTTTTCCACACAGCTCTTCTCCAGCTTAATCCCCACCAAGAGAATTGAATGTTGGTACGATTGAGTGTACCACAGTCTCAGGCCTGCTCACTCTGACTGCCTGACTTTAAGATGGCTTCCTTAGCCTGACTCCTGGAGGCAGTGCCGCCGATTTCACTGCAACAGCAAGTCATTGCCTTTCTCCATTCTCCATGAGGCGCTCACGAGCCGGAGGGGGAGCTGCGCACTTCACAGGACAGGTTCGAACCGCAGCCCCTATGCCACCAAAAAAAGTATCAAACAAGGTCTCCAACTACTTCGTGTCAGCTGAAAAGGGTCCAGCACATGACGAAGGGGAGCAGACCACCCAGATGGCGCTTATAAGAGAAGACCTAGTGGCTGCACTACGAGACTTTAAAACAGAGCTATGTACGGAGATAAAGCAAGATATACAGGCCTCTCTGGAACAATTGAAGACGGGCCTCTCTGGCCGCATTTCTTCTCTCCAGCAAAATGTAGATGCCGCAGGATCCAGGGTGCTGGAACTGGAAGACCAGACACAAGCACTTGATGACCGCACGTCCAAGCTGCAGGAAAAACAGCACGATCTCCAGTCGCAACTCCATCAGGTTCTCATGAAGACGGAGGATCTAGAAAATAGATCCCGACGGGAGAACATTCGAATCCGGGATCTGGAGGAAGGAGCGGAGGGACCAGAACTGGGAGCCTTTGTGGAGGGCCTCTTCGCTGAGATATTGAGCCCACGCCAGCTGACGATCCAGATCGACAGGGTACATCGAGTGGGAAACCAACAACCGGGAGAGCGGAGGCGCACACGAGACATACTAGTCAAGCTGCACTCTTTCACGACAAAGGAAGCGACCCTACAGGCAGCACAAAAAAAAAGAGGAGACCTCCTTTCAAGGATATAAATGTGCCCTTTACCAGGATTTGGCCCCCTCCGCGGTGGCACGCAGACAGCAACTGTGGCCAATAACAACGAAGATGCGAGAAGACAATATCCGTTATAGATGGACTTTTCCCTTTGGACTCGCTTTCGAATTTAACAACAAATCAAGTCACATCACAGACCTGAAAGAAGGCCTACGCATTCAGGATCTCCTGATCCCAGTCGATGATGGTGATCACGGTCCTAAGACAGGAACAGAGACAACGCAAGGAGCGGCAAGGCAGTGGCGCACAGCCTCCAAAGGCAAACCCTAGTTCAAGATGAAGGCAATGTAGCGGTGCAGGTTCTCAAGGGGAGGAGAAGCTTCACGTGTCTCTGCTGTGGCACCCTGTCGATATACGTGAGAAAGGAGAGAGTCTACGGCCAGAAGAATTCTTACATTATCCTCACGATGATTTTGCTGTGGTGGATTCCGGTCCACACCACCCTCATAGACTATTCTTGACATGAAGTAACCGGCTACCGTGGTTTCGGGCTATGACCATGGCGCCCGTTACCATATGGTTTTTCTTCAAGTTCGAACTTGTTAAGAGCCCGTTGGCTCTGCAGCGTAAGGTTCTTAAGGGACAATTAGATTTTTTCTTTTTTGTGGGGGAGGGTTCCTGGTGGTGGTTCGAGGAGATTTTCATGCACTTCAGATGCGTCGGGAATGCAGGCATGACAACCAGAGTCAGATAGGTCACAAGGGAGCGTGGGGACGAGACGGGCGAGATAGATGGACAGGGACATTTGGAGTCGTTTGGAGAGGCACAGTAGACAAATATTCCTAAAATGGTTTCCTCAGCCTCCTGGAATGTGAAAGGATTGAATTCGCCCCTTAAACAGCAAAAAGTCTGGAAATATCTTGCCGATCACCAGTTCGATGTAATAGCATTGCAGGAAACACACCTTAAAAGTCTGATGAACTTAGACTCCGTCATAGAAGCTATCCCCTAATTTACAGGTCTTCTGCTAACTCCAAACAGAGAGGGGTGGCACTCTTATTTCATAGTGCGGCTAAATTTCAACCGCTAGACATAAAGACAGACAAGGATGGCAGGACAATTATGGTGAAGGGGAAGCTAAGAGGTAGACTGTGCACACTCAACTCCATCTATGCGCCCAACATGGAACAGGCGATGTTCTTGACCTCTCTCCTAGATCAGATAAGTGATTTTGCGGTGGGCCCTGTGGTGCTTATGGGGGACTTTAACCTAACGTGGCACACCGAGTTAGACAGTACACACCCACACAGGGCAGCTACTGGCAGCTTTCCAAAGGGCCTCAAGCAGAAAATGCTGACCTTGGGCCTGAAAGATGCATGGCGATCACTGTACCCCACTACTAAAGACTATTCATTTTTTTCACATGTCCACTTGACCTATTCTAGGCTAGACCACATATTTGTAAGTCAATCCATGCTAGGCACCTTACAGGTGGCAAAAATGCTCCCAATTACAATTTTGGATCACAGCCTAGTGACTATTAGCCTCTCCTGGGGAAGCAGGGGGCAGGGTACTCTAAGATGGTATTTCCCACTCTCCGTGACTAGGGATAGGCTACTGAGGGACGAGTTAAGAGCTGCCATTTCAGAATATTTCGAACTGAACCAACCTCAAGCCACATCTCCTCAGAATAACTGGGACACTTTTAAAGCAGTCATCAGGGGCAAATGTATCCAATTAAACTCCACACTAAATAAACGAAGGGCTAAGGAATGGGAAGAGTTAGAGGTGGAACTGGAGAAGATAGAGAAGGCCCATAAGACCGCACCATCCCGAGTGCTGCAGCGCCAGCTTAGTGCACTGAAGGGGAAAATCAAGGCGATTTATACGAACAGGGCTGAGTACAATCTACTGAGACTCAGGCAGATATCCTACGCACAGGGGGAAAAGTGGGTTCCCACTTAGCGCGACAGCTGCGCGAGAAAAGAGAGCGAGAATATATCGGGGGTATACAGGATTTGAATGGTGTACTGACTCACTCAGACGAGTCCAAAGCCCGCATCTTCGGACAGTTCTATAGGGACCTTTACTCTGGTTCACCTTCCGACACTTCTGGGCAACAGCAATACCTAGACTCTCTAGACCTCCCCCACATTTCGCAGGCTGAGAACGATCAATTAAACGAGCCTATCACGGCCGAAGAATTGAGACAGGCAATCGCAGAGGTTAAACTCCACAAAGCCCCTGGCCCTCATGGCCTGATGGCACACTTCTACAAAATTTACACGGCGGAGCTTCACCCTCACCTTAAGGCATTATTTAATGCTATAGCGGATGACTCCTTGGTGTCGACCTCTATGGCTGAGGCAGTGGTCACAATCATCCCCAAATCAGGGAAAAATCCCCAGAATTGCGCCTCATATAGGCCCATAGCGCTGTTAAACCTAGATGCCAAAATCTACTCCGCAATATTGGCTGCACGCTTAGAGAACTTAATGCCTGCACTAATCCACCCTGATCAGTCCGGCTTCATAAAAGGCAGACAGACGCATGACAACATCTGGAGAACGATACACCTGATTGAAAAGGTTTCCAAATTTAAGATCCCAGCGATATTGGTGGGTTTAGACGCAGAGAAAGCCTTTGACAGGGTGGATTGGTCGTTTCTCTTCCTTACCATGCAAAAGTTTGGTTTTGGGGATAGATTCCATAATATGGTTGGGGCTAACTATAGGCAGCCGCACTCCAGAGTCCAGGTCAATGCCGTTTCGTCTCTCCTGTTTGCGTTAAGCAGGGGTACGAGGCAAGGCTGCCCACTTTCCACCCTCTTATTTGCCCTTAGCATTGAACCCTTGGCTACCCGATTTAGAGAGAACCCAGAGATCAAGGGCATTCACTTTGGGGGTACAGAGCACAAGGCCTCGCTCTTCGCAGACGATATTCTGGTGACACTCACGGACCCCAGTCCCTCGCTTCAGGCACTACAAACAGAACTGGGTCAACTCGAAGGGGTGGCAGGTTTTAAGGTTAATTTGTCAAAATCCTATATTCTGAATCTTACAGTCTCTGAGATGGAGGCTCAGCAACTCTGAGGGCAAACCTCCCTCCAATGGGCTAAACGCTCCCTGCAATACTTAGGCATTCAACTCACACCAAAGATCACAGACCTGTTTAAAGCCAACTATCCCACTTTACTGTCCCAGATCCAGCAAGAGCTTAAACGCTGGAAGCCATTATACATTTCCAGGCTCGGGTGGATAAATGCCATTAAAATGACATTGCTTCCCAAGCTGCTCTACCTGTTCCAAGAACTCCCAGTCGACTTAGACCGTGAACTATTACCACAGCTTCGCTCCCTCACTACTAAATTCATCTGGCAAGGGGGCAGGGCACGACTTCCATTCCATGTCTTACGCCGACCCAAGAAGGAGGGGGGTGTAGCACTCCCGGACTTTTCCCTATATTACAAAGCGGCACAACTAAGAGTGATGGTGGAATGGTCCATGAGAGAGTCCGACAAGCACTGGCTCCACATGGATAGCGCCATAGTGGGAAGGATGATATGGGATGTGCTCCAGAAATGGAAAAAAGACAGGCCGGCCAACACTTACACCAGCACCCCGACACGCACTACTCTCAAGGCCTGGGATGAGGTCACGAAAGATGAGAGATGGACTACCTTCCCCTTACCTTACACTCCCATCCACTTCAACCCAGATTTCCCCCCAGCAATAAGGGAAGGCGGGAGGGCAGATGCTTGAAGGTCTCCGACCTATTCCACAATTTTGAGGTGCTAACCTTTGCGAGTTGCCAACGGGAATTTCAGGTTCCGAGTAGCGAGCATTTTCACTATCCCCAACTCAAACACTGGGTATCCCAACCACAGATGAGGGAAGCAGCCACCAGAAAGCATACACAGATAGAACAATGGATACGGAGGGCGGGCTCAGCGAAAGGGGCGATCTCCGCACTTTACGCAATGCTACTATCAACAATTCAAGCTCCACGAGCACACTATCAATCGTTTTGGGAACAGGTAGTGGGGAGGGATATTCACTGCACTCTAGAATCTCGCCCCATAATGCTTTGCTGGGCCTTTGGTTAGCATTGTATTTTTGCCCATAACTTTGCTTGGGGTGGTCCTAAGAGAATGGGACCACCAACGAATCGTTCAGCATGATATGCTCTTTGTGTTCAAGGCATCTGCTTGGTCCTCCCCCTAGGTTAGGGGGGACCCCAAAATCATCACCTCTCTCATTGCCTGATATTATTCAAAGCTCACTTTTGTGAATTGGTTATGGTTATATGCTTTTTATCATGTAAAGGTAAAGTTGTTTTATCAAAGGCTTTAGGGTGCAGTAGCTAACTTCGCTACGTGGTGGAGTCGGAGTTTGTGCATGAATTCCGTGTTTTCAATGTAATGAGTAGTTAGCAAATGTCCGCAACCTCCGCTAGCGGAGCAGAGTTCAGTGCCCACGGTTAATGCAGACACATTCCTTTGCAGGCTTCTACCCTTGTTACTAGGCAGAGCAGGATTATGTACAGTTATAATGGCATTAATACATTTAGCAGGAAAATGTGTTTTCTGGTGCCTTAAGACAAAGAGTGCTGGAAAATGATACAGGAATGGAGGGAAGAGAAATAATAAAAAGTTACTAGAAAGAACTGACAATAGGAATGAAAGAGTGAGGGAATGAAACAAAAGCAAAATTCTTTAATTATAAGCACTGGGAAAAACACCTTTCCTTTTATTTTGTAAGGTGAAAAAAGAGCAAACACGGATCAACACTGATATTTACAATTTTTGCAAAAAAAGGAAAACACTGGAAAAACATCCACTGGAATTAAGTCTGGGTGGCGGACTAAGCTCTGCTGGTGGAGTTAGCAGAGTTTTTTTTTAACTCCGCGCTCCGCTTGTTATGCAGAGTTCAGCAAACACTCCACATTCCATGGCATAGGGGAGTTTACCAAAGCACGGGAGGTTGGATTTCACTTTCATCATGATCATCATCACAGTTACGATGAGAGACAGCACTATGCATGTACTGACTGACCAGTAGATGGCAGCGTGACACAAAATAGGCTGCTCTAAACTAACATCACAAGGTCAGTCTTGGCTAACAGCCTCGCCCTCCCTATGGTGCCCAGTGCACATTCTCAGACTGAATGTCCGGCAATTATGTGAAGTCTGCATGGCCGGTTCATGGGGAGGTGCTGCAGCCTCCTCACTTTCAAGGGGAGGGCAGTGAGCCCTATGAAGCCCTCAGGGCCCCTGCAGGGGGTTCCTGGGGGACTGAGATGAATGAAGCCCCACTCGATCACAGCGCTGGCGTGGCACAGCTGCAGGACAGCCAGAGCCTGGACACCATTAGCTGGCACTTCAACGCCGGCAAGAGCCACCATCTCCAGCACCCTGACCCACTTCACGGCCAACAACAACCTGCAGCCGCGATTCCGGCTTAGCAGCATCCTGCCTGGGCTGTAGTCTCAGTGAATGAGGGTGAGGGAGAGGACTGCGGGAGCTCAACAGTAAGAGAGGAGAGAGCTGCAGGGGTGGTCGGTGTGTGCTTGTGCACATAAGAGTGTGTGTACTCTTAGAGCGTTTACAGCACTCTAAATTGTAGGGGTGCACTATTCTCCTGAGATAAACGCACTCATATGTATTTTTGTTGTGTGCAACGTTTTATGATTATTAAGATGCATTTATTCACGTCATATTAGCATTGAAACATAGTGAGCACATTTAAGTAGGAGTTTGCGTGTATTAGAATAGTATAATTCCTTTATGTGTAATGTGCAGGATGAAATTATACTTGTGTAATGTAACTGTGTTCAGTTAAGCGACTTAATGTGTAGGCTGTTTTGAGTTTCGTTTCTCCTTGGATTGCTCAAGAATTAATTAAATAAGTTCTGTTGTGCTCGAAGACAGTATGTTCTCATCCTACTGCAGGTGCAGGAATTCGACCTTGTTATTCTTAGATTTAAGGAGATACCCGGAATATCTTTGAAGAAGACTGCAAGGCGATAAGGGAGGACACCTTCGTGCCTGGCCTATCTGGGAACCAAGGCCACTGGAAGAAGAGTAGAATTAATTAAAACGTCCGTGGAAACTTACCGAAAAATGTTGCAAGTGGAAAAGTTTAACACATGACGTATTGTGGGTTGAACATTGTCTTTTTGTATGATGCGCAGGGACAGATTCGAGAGACTTCTGCCAGTTTTCAGAGGAGAAGGATCTTAGAGCGAGCTCCATAGCTTTAAGCTATCTGACCCATTTTGACGTGAGTACTTAAGTCAACACGTGCTGACACCTTTGGGATATGATACAAGGGAGATAGGTAGGATCCTTATTGAGAGCAGTGTAGGGAAAGATTTTACTCCTTCTTAAATGAAAAGGGAATTGGACTCCGCTTCTATTCTTTGCTGTATTTTGATTTTGGAGTTCATCATATTATGCCTTCTGTGCCGAATAACTTATATTCGTAAAATCGGCTCCGTATTGATTTTTTTGTACATATATACTCTGATATTGAGGTGTGTTTATATTCAATTATTTTTGGCCTTATAATAAATCCACAAAACTTAAATTTGGAGTCTGTGGTCTTTAAAGAATGCTTAAATTGACAGTATAATCTTGAATCGTTTTCTCCCCTCTATCACTTTTAGCAGGTAAATAAAAGATCATCAGCATTAAATCTAGTCGGGAAGGTAGGAGTAAAGGTTGGTGTAATCAAATGGTAGCAGAGGATAGTTTACCTCTAAGAGTGAGGGGAGAAAGAGAGTAGGGGTAGGGTCGGAACAACAATAAGACCCTGGACACGGAGTAGACGACGGTGGACATTGATGGAAGTCGGCGGACGTTGACGGTGCGGCGGAAACAGTGGTGGCGTGAGTATGGAATTGTGTGGTGTGTTAGATTGCGGTGATGAAATATTTGTGTGATGTCTTGCGGAGTTGAGATGCATGTTGAGTTATTGTGAGTTTATTGGTTTACTGGTCCGGACACGTGCGGGTCAGGAAGTTTGGTTAGCGGACTCAAGAGAAGTCCAAGATCCCGGGATAGTTTTGTATTCGTAATTGTCTGATCAAAATTGTGGGTGTCGTGAAGCGATATCGACGATCCACTTGTGATAGGGAACTTTGTGTGAAAGGAGTACGACGCGATAGAAAGCCCCAGGTACCGGGGGTGGAATATGGCGATTGAGTGACCAATGCAGGTCGGGGGTCACAGCGGATGTATGTTCTTGTAAGAGTGTTCTATCGATCTTTTAGAGCACGGACAATTACTTGTTTTATGTAACTGTAAGTTATTGTGACTGTGTTAGGAGCAGTTACTTGGTTTAATAGCTTTTGGATATACAGTTACTTGTAGTGTGAATGTGTGAGCGAATGAAATTGTAAAGGCGGGTGAGTCGCTGCAAAGAGCGAGTAGTGACGTCAGTGTGCGCCGCGCTGGGATTGGTCGGTTGGTGTAACGCCGCGCTGGGATTGGTGGAAGTTTGTTCGAAACTGAGTATTGAATTTGGAGAAGCAAATAATCGATTTTCATGATGAGATGTTTTAAGGTGCTGCGGGATTTGTGTAGAGACGATACAGGAGTGGTGACTCGGGTAGGAGAAGAAGCTCCGCCTGAGGATACACCGGCGCATTATATGGCAACAAATGTAGGACTCCATACTATAGTTTGGCTTCAAAATTGGCATAAAATTACAGAAAAGGAAGGAGAATTGGCTTTCCCCCGCTATGGGTAATTTCGTATGGAGGTGCTGTATCAGTTAAGAGGAGTGATGTCGGCTCTGAAACCTCTGCCTAGACCAACCCAATTTGAGGCATTGGATGCTTGGATGAGAGCAGCAATGGCAAAGAGAAGGGAATCTTCTCAGGGAAGAATGAAAAAAGCAATGAAGGCATATTAGGATGCCAGGTGGAATGCACAGTTGAAAAGATGGAGAGTAGACACTATAGAGGGAGAACGATTGTATCCATTTTGGTTGTTAGAAGAAGCGTCTAAAGGGCAAAGCAAGACAGAAGAGGAAAGTGATAGAAATGACAGTTTTCTAGACAGACTGCTAGCAGAACGTCCTCCACCTGATGACTCTAGATTGGAGACGGAGAGAACACAGCAATCAGAGGAAATTCTACGGGTGAGACAAACAGGTTCAGAAGATCAGACCATAGGAGTTAGGGGGAGGGTATCAGTGGAAATGAGAAGAATTCCAGGAGGGTTTGGAGGGATAGGGTATGCAACGTCGGAGTCAGGAGAGACTGCCTGTAACATGCGATTACCAGAAGCCCTCTCGGTACCAGTTACTATTGGACTGGTGGTTTCAATATATAACCCCAGAGAAAGAACAAGGGAAAGTCAGCAACAGACAGAACAAGGTGAAGAGACTATATCTAGAGGGAGTCTTACCATGAGTGAGACAGGCATGGCTCAGGTACCAGTGGAAGCCAGTACTCCACTGCCAGCTACGGCTGATCCTTCAAGGATGGACAGTGGGTCAGAACGAAGACCAACAGGAGCTTTCGCAAGTTCTGAGTCAGCCATCAGAATGTGGGTTCCACCAGTGAGGGAGTCACAGATACTGAATGATGAATTGGGGTTGAGACAAGAAGCACCTAGGGTGCCTCTCGGGCCACAGTACGTGTGCGAGGGTAACCATTGGAGGAGTAGAAGCTGTGAGAGAGAAAGTCGCCCAGTTGTAAGGATGGAGGAGAGTGGGGGTCCAAGGAGAACACTGAAGGGTATATTCACAAGAACGTGTGATAACTACCGCAAGAGTAGCGTAACGCAACTTTCAATATCGCAGCCTATCGCGGGAAAATAACCCTGTGTCAACATGGAATTCATAACAAGGTGGTAGCAAGCGATAGTCTGCCGAAACCTCGGACAATGTCCGCGATACAACCACCACGATGGAGATAAAAACACAAACCACAACACCAAAAAACACGCGATGGGACAAAGCGCGATGAGGAAATCTGCGACAAGCAGAGCCAGGCCTGCAACACACACCTGGCAGGCGTCAAAAATCACCATAAAAGTAGAAAATACACCCACACACAAACTGACCAACACCCAAGCACCATGGAGGCAGCCAGAGCAGGCGCAGAGGACGAGCGCAACCCCACAAGCACCCCGGACGACCAGCCTGGGACCTCGGGGACAGGGAAGGGCAAGGACAAGAAGACCAGGAAGACCAAGTTCAGTCCGCAGGCGAACAGGATCATAGTCACGGAGGTGATGGAACACCATCAACAACTCTCCGTCACCTCCAACGTGTCATTGGGCACCAAAAATGGAATATGGCGGGACATTATCGACAAGGTGAATGCCCTCGGAGAGCACAAGTGGACAATGGACGAGGTCAAGAGGCGATGGAATGACATCAAGCGGAAGACCAAGGAGAAACTCAGCGCCAACCATAAGGCAGCAACGCAGACCGGAGGTGGGGGCCCAGAGCCACAGCTGGAGCTGGATGACATGGAGGAGCTGGTGTCGACAGTCATCAGTATGGATACTGTGGCCGGAGTCGGGGGACCGGACACTGCTCGACAGGACACAACACAACCGCAACAGGGTTAGTGACCACCAGGTACTGGGGGGATGGGGGGAGATGGCCACAATGGCACACATGCACAAGCAAGCAGGGCACAGGGCACACCCACAATGACCCTGGGTCCTCACCCAGACCCACAGACTGTCACAATGTACAATGCCATGCTGTCTGAATGTCAACCTGTACCATGCGGCTACATACATGTGGACACATTGTAATACACCATCTCCCCTTCACATCGCAGGGGCATCGTCAACACCTCCTGCAGAGCAGTCACAGCCACTCTTCACTGATGACGAGGAGGAGGACAACACCAGCATCTACACCCAAACCATCCAAGACATCATTGACCTCCTCCGCCAGCAACCTCCAGGATCAGGGCAGCCCAGCTACATCGATGAGACCCCACCCACCACCCAAACCACCCAGCAGGAGGCACCCACAGCCCCGGCACTCTCCCAAGACCCCCAGGAACAACAAATGGCCTTCCAACGCCGTGTGCTGGAGGGCCAGAGGGAGACGGCCGCGCAGGTGCGTGTGGGGCTCGACCTCATGTTGTATTCTGCTTTAGGTGTCCGCATATAGGTTTTCCTGAAACATGTCCTTATATAGGCACAATTCGCATTGCCCTTATATAGGCATAGAATCCCAGTCCTTATTTAGGCATTAGCCGTGCACTCCAAATACAGGCATGGTCATCGACATCCGTCCACCCTAACGTCACAACGAGTTCTTAGAAACCAGACCCTCAAGCTCACGGGAGTTTCCCCTAGCACAGGTTATTGATTTCTCCAAGAACTCATCTATTATGTATGAACCAGTATACCTTAAGGGTTCATTCCTGACGTCTTCCTCTGTCCGACTTCACGTCAATGCTAACATTCCAATGGCACATACGAGGTATAAATATACCTGTCCCTGCCCAAGCAAGTCAGAGGAGATCTCGACTTCAGAGGAGCCCGTATCCTGGCCTGTCGCACTGAGAAGACGCTGTCATCCCTGCACGCAGAGAATCCAGCTTCCCGCTTCCAGTGTTCTGACTCCCTTCGCGGGGTGTTAGAGTTCCAAGATCCGGAAGGAGATTCCCACCTCTCTCATTCTCAAGGTATGGAGCTGACTAGAACCTAGAGGGACTCTTGGCATACTAGACTTAACATACTCTTAGTCTACCATACTAGAGAATACTCCGCCTACTTCTTACCTTTCCCTACACCTAGATCAGGTTAGGTACATTGGGGTAGAACTAGCTTAGAGACGCATCATATGAGTACTCGCATTTTTAGCTCATGTTATTTATGTACGTGAATATATGCTAAAAGATAATGCTAGCGCAGTATTATTTATTTCTACTGCTTACGCTGTACATTATTTATCTTGCATACTGTCTTATGATCATAACAGCACATATCTCTTACACGAGAAACAAGACTGTTCAATAAATCCTTTTATTGAAAACGCCCGTCTTTCCTTTCTGTGTAACTCTGCGGAAACTAAGCATGCACGATTGACTGAGTGAAACTGTTATCTATTGTTTCCACGATTCTGAGACGTGTTCCGATTCTAAAGGGAAACAAAGTGGTCATGTTTATGCGGTTGCCAGAAACTACTCCCTTCTTGTTCGCAAGGAGTTTCTAGTGGCCTCTGAGCTAGCTGGCACAAGTAATTAAGTTTAATATACTCGATAGGGACATACCGACCTTAGTCCTATGTCAAACCTATAGGGTATATTATTCCAATGCGCAGAGCCTATTAGGGAAATAGGAACTACACTACATGGTGCCCAACGGTTTGGTAAGGCAGTAATTTAACGCTAGATACTGAGTAACTCAGTCGTGCTTTTCCCAGAGACCCCTACTCACATACTCCATAAGACGTCTGGAGTGGGTAAGGTTAAATATCCGCCAAAGCTAAATAGGACAAAAAACCCTATAGATTAGCTATTTTGGTTTGTTCAACGTTGAAGGATACAGTTTTCCAAAATATTGTACACCTTATCTTTTGTTTTTGTTTCCACATTTTTCAAAAAACAAATGTCCCTGAACGGGGACAATAACACCGGGAACGGTGGAGCTGCGTCTGACCCAGTCGTAACAGCTTTTAACATTACAGGTTTAAATGAAACCGAGGAGGGTGTTATAGACATCCATCCAAACTTAAGAAGAGCCATCACTCTAAAACTTATAAAGCACGGCCTGCCACCGAGAGGCGGTAGAGCTGTTTTCGTGATTGAGGCACACAAATCATTTCAGACAGAGGTATTCTATTCATGGATAATATTCCCTGAATCAAATTCAGTAACAAAACTGTTTCACTTCTACAAAGAAGATGATCCACCAGAGGAATATATTCCTTTCGAGGATATTGAAATTCCACTAACATACCAGGAGCATCAGCTCTGGTTTAAAGGCGCCCTAAAACATCACAGAAACATTACCAGGCTCGGTCCACTAGGTAGACCAGGAGCAACACGGCTAATTCTAGCCGGCTACACTCCTCATCCTGACCTCGATATAATGTCAGACGAGGAATTACTTACTCAACTTACAGAGTTGATAAAAATCTACAGACAATTAGTCCAATATGTCATGCAGACTTTCACAGTCCAACCACCATTGACCATTCCAAATCAAACCCCTCACCAGGGGAATACACAAAAAATTACACCACAGACTTTATACGCAGTCATGGGTCAAATGCCCACAAAACGTGAGCAAATTCCATTTTGGATAGCCCAAAAAATTACTCAAATAGAAGCAGTATTTCCAAATACTAGCCCTTATGAGAAACACAGAATCCTAACAATCTGTTTACCAATGGGGATCACACAACAACTGGAAGATTGCACCACTTGGGGCGCAGTCTTTGCTGCCATCTATACTAAAACACATGGTGTTCCTCAATTGCAGTAATACCAGATGTCCTGAAACAAATTCAAAACGAATACGGGGCAGAGCCTTCTCTGAATTTAGGTATGAAATTACTGAAAAATGTCGACCAGGTCTCAACAATAATATTATCTAATATTAAAGAAGAGGCAGCAGCAGTGGCGATCCACCAAAAATTATGGGAATTTGATGTTACAGAACATCAAACTGAACTACCCAGAATAATAGAACAATCTTATGCTGAATTAGGCAGAGATAGTTTGGGTGGAAGACCATTGAAACCAAAACTATCTGAAAGTCCTGAGAAGGACTCCATTAAACAAACTCCTACATCTTCTAAAAAGAAGTGGGAGACTAACAAACAAAATTCAAAAGAGAAACGTTCTCAATCCCGAGGTAGGTCTCCTCAAAAGGAACCCTCTGAAAGGAGGTATAACCTCAGGAATAGGGATAATTTGAAAAAACCTGACAGGTATCAAGATACTGATACACGTTCCTCTCGTACCTTTCAGATATCGTCACAGACATCGGAAAGAAGAGGACGGTCAGAACACAGAGAAGAACGCATGAAATCGAAAGACGACAAACACGCTCAGAAAAATAAATCAAAACCTCAATTCACAAAGAAGAAGGTAGCAGGTCTGAAGATCAGACATGCCGAGAATACTGAGAACACAACTCAAGAATGGATAATGGGCTCAGACAATGCTGGACAGTGCAGCAGAAGTCACAATAGCTCGCCAGAACCTGAAGGAACTTCTGGAGATAGTGGACTTGAATGAGTACACCACAGTTGAAACTGTGGACACCAGTGTTAGTGCTCCACAAAAGTTATATGAAGTAACACTCCGAATGGAGGGAGACATACCAAGAAAAGTGAAGCTACTCTTTTGGGAAAGACTATCATGGGGCTATGACATACTTCTGGCAGAAAAAGACTGGCCACCACAATTTGTCAGAGAGTGCCCACATGGCGAAGACATTATTATGCCTGCCTTCTCCAACCATATTCCAATTCATCAAAAATATACTTATGCCAGGAAATGGGCAGTTGCCCAGGCCCCAGCATTATACAAAAATCATGTAGGATGGGATGAGGATTCACCTCACCACAAAATACATCTGAAACATGAACCTACTGCACAAAGGCAGTACCCAATAAAGCAAGAAGCTAAAAAAAACAGGTCAGGGAGATCTTAGATCAACTTGAATACCAAGGGGTGATTGAAACATGCACCTCCTCAATGAACAATCCTTTGTTTCCTGTCTCCAAACCAGACAATTCGTATCGTCTAGTTTTGGACTACAGACACTTGAACACTTGTTCTAAAACTTTTGCAGTGCAAAATGCACATAGTACAGCATTAATGAATAACATTGTGCGTAAAAAATATAAAACCACATTGGATATTTCAAATGGTTTCTTTTGTCAAAACATAGCACCTGAAAGCAGGTACTTGACAGCTTTCTCAATAATGGGGACCCAGCGTCAATTTTGTAGACTCCCACAAGGGTTCAAGAACAGCCCGGGGTTATTCTCAGCGAGAGTAACAGAGTTACTACAAATTTATGATAATGAGGCATTGTCATATGTCGATGACATCTATCTGACAGACGATGACCTGGATAAGCACTTGAACAGGGTGAACACCATTATATTGGGCTTCGCCTCTGAGGGCTACAAATTCAACTTTAAAAAATCCAGAATTGCCCAACTCAATGTCCTATTCCTAGGATATGAGCTTTCAAGTGAAGGCAAGAGCTTGGCAGCTAACTTTTTAGAAAGGTGTGCACTGCTCCAACCTCCAAAAACGCTGAAAAACTTACAATCCATCTTGGGTTTCCTGAATTTTGGAAGAACATACATTCTAAATTACGCAGAAAGGGTTAAACCCCTCTACGCACTAATCAAACCTGATTTTTCAATCAAAAATTGGACACAGGAACACACAGAGATCCTGCGTTCAATCCAAGCTAACATGTTCGCAACAAATCACTTACAAACACGCGTAAGTCAACGCAATTTAGTGATCCGAATAATTTCGGGTCAGTGCGGTTTCACCTACTTAACATTCAATGAGGGTGAAAAAGTACCAATAGCATACAAATCACATTTGTATACACAAGCAGAAATGTGCTTCACTTCCACAGAAAAAATTCTGACAGCAGTTCAAATCGCTGTAGCAAAAGAAAGAGGTCTAGCCCAGGGAAAACGCATTATTGTCGTACCTCCCGTACCGGCCTTAGAGGCGGTTACAAAAGCGAGCCTTCCCAATGCAAAAGCTTTACATCCGAGATGGATACAATGGGTTAATTCTCTTGCTGCAACAGATGTTGAATATGTTTCTGATCCAGATTTAAAAACACAAGCGTTCCTGCAATATGAACAAGAATGTCCTCTGCCCACTGAAATTCTGCCTCTCGATCAGTATGAATTCATAATTTACACTGACGGATCCGCACAACCCGCTACAGGGAGTAAGCAAGCTTACAGTGCAGCATGTGCAATCGTTAAAGGTTGCATGTGCGATGGTATCTTCAGACCAATGGTCACTAAAACTCAATCTCTAGGAGATTGTACAGCTCAGCGAGCTGAACTACAAGCATACAAACTGGCACTTGAAAGTACAGATCGCAAATTCCCCACACTCATAGTGTGCGATTCTTTCTACTGTGTGCAGTCGTATAATGAATATATACAAAATTGGCTTGAAAATGGGTTCAAAGATGCAAAAAGTGGCACAATAAAGCATAAACTGCTTTGGGAACAAGTAGTTCAGTTAAAAAACGAACTACCAAAGGCTCATGTGATACACACACTGAGTCATCAGCGTGATGGCGTTCACGTTGGAGGGAATTCATTGGCTGACGAAGCCGGCAAAGGGGGCTGTTCAGACGGCTTCCGTAGCTGCGATCACTCGTTCAAAAATGAAAATAGACGGTGAGATAATGTTGGCTGTCAATGCTTCAAGCAAAGGCAGTGGTGCAGCGTTACCAAAAAAGTTTCCACTCAAGTACTCTTATGTAATTGGTGCAAACAACGTTCCTTTTGCTCGAATCCCTGGAGTGGGGGATAGGGTAATTCCAAACATGGAACATAGAGCAGCTTTGATTTATGAAGTACATCTGGGGGAGGGTCTGTCACATCAAGGGATCTCTAAAACAATATTGACATTAAAAGAGATGTACTGGTGGCCAGGAATGAATACACATATTCACATCTTCATCAATGACTGCATAGACTGTAATATACAGCGTAGTGCAGAATGCCACCAGACACCATGCTACGAAGTAGCCTGCCCAGTACAGACACCATTGTTAGACAGCATTAGACTATCTACGAGCAGGCGTCCTTATGGACAAATGCAATCCCACAAATACTAAAATCAAGGTTCCTATGGATATGGCCTCAGCGCTCGGCTGACGCTCGAACTGTTATAAAAGATTTGCGAGTCTTTATCGGCACATACGCAATAGGCACGCTACATTCTGACCAGGGCCCTGGGCCCTGCGTTTAGCTCTCGGGCTTACAAAGAAGCCATGGCCAGTCTGGGCGTTGCATTGCGGTACTCCTCTCCATTTCATCCTGAGGGAAATTCTGATGTGGAAAGGAAAAACCGGGACATAAAGCAGTCTATAACAGCTTTAACAGCTAGAGTATTAGGTTCGGGTGATGGGTGGGTCAAACATCTATATGGGGTCCAACGCTCATTAAATAATTTGCCAAGAAGTTCTCTAGGGGGTTCACTCCATATGAGGTCCTATTTGGGACAAAAATGTGGGTACCCGATCTGGAATGTAAAGGCACAGTGGTGGAAAATAAACCCTTTGATATCAAAGATCGTTTGGCTGTTTTACAGGACCTAAATGAACTAAGATCGAAACAAAGCAACGTGTTCCTGCAGCCAACCACCACTGGGGAAAAACCGGCAGTCCCAGCAAGGCCTGTCTGGATCCCAAAAGTTGGGGATCTAGTCAGAGAGAAGGTTGCGGACAAGAAGGAATTTGGACCTTCATACAGACAACCAGTACCTGTCCTAGCCATACACGGAACAAGAACAGTACTTCTGCCGACCCTTGCTGGAAAAAAGGAGAAAAGATTTGTGTCCATCGACCTCATCAAGGTATCAAAAATCAAACAAGCTGCTCTACCCATATATTTATAGGAACGCAATTAGGTCATTGGATTAATATATCACTCAGGCTAAGCCATGTATTTGCACAAAAGAATATATGGATCAATTATTGGCAGTTCGGGCTGGACTGTTCCCAGGAGGCACAGGGTCAGACTGATTTGCATATGGCCATGTCTGAACTGGGGTGGTGGAGTGAGCTAAAGAATGATGATGGATTAAACCCAGATCAGTTGACTGGGGGTGAGTGTTTGATTAGCTCAAACGCTCCGTCCATCATCCATTTTGGTATTGCTTTGTTCGCCCTTAGTTGGCAGGGTATGCCCAGACGTGGGTCCCTTGCTCACTTTGCCACTGGATTCAAGCTAGCCTGGCTGATGACGGCTGAATAGCCAGAAACCGGTCCCAGGATGCTTGTTTCCGGTCCAGGGAAGACATGGCTTGGCAGTTCGGGCTGGACTGTTCCCATGAGGCACAGGGTCAGACTGATTTGCATATGGCCATGTCTGAACTGGGGTGGTGGAGTGAGCTAAAGAATGATGATGGATTAAACCCAGATCAGTTGACTGGGGTGAGTGTTTGATTAGCTCAAACGCTCCGTCCATCATCCATTTTGGTATTGCTCAATTATTGAAACAACATTTTTTTTTCTCTCGCTGTTGTTCAAAGACAACAAATCAATACAAAAATCAATTCTTTACATAATAAAATATATACAGCAATAAGACTGGCCCTTCATTATGAAAATTTCCATGGACAATCTTTCATAGTATCCACGGTACCTTCGAAATGAGTGTAAAGCTTATCTCTGATGCGGTTTATTATGTACTATTTTTAACTCCCTCAGGCTAGACCATGTTTGCCTTTGAAACATTTGTAATTGTGCAGCATATGTATGAAAAATATAAAAAATTATTAGTTACCCTGCAAAATGAATCATTCTATCTTTGATATTTTCCGTTATCTAAACAGGCCCCATGGACTTTTGATACGAATGTACCTTCACGTCCTGAAGAAGGTGATACCCCGGACAGTGGGTGGGAACACCGAAATGCGCATCGGCGTGTTTTGATTTTTCTTGTCCCTTACATATGCATTTTTATTGCCTGATTTATGTAAAACAAATCTATGTTAATTCAGGTTATGTTTTCAAATTATTCTCATAAAGATACACTGTAACTTCCTGATGTTCAACTCTTTAAGCAGTGGACTGTACATCAGCAACTGGATTGCTTTATAAAAGAAATATTTGTTCTATCCATGCACATGTTTAGGGATGCTGTATCAGAACTAGGTATAATTATCTTTGTTGAATGTTCAGTGTGGGTTCACGGTCTGAATGTGTTTACATGAATGTGAGATTGCATGAATGTTGTATGAAAGATTGTCCATGGAAATTTTCATAATGAAGGGCCAGTGTTATTGCTGTATATATTTTATTATGTAAAGAATTGATTTTTGTATTGATTTGTTGTCTTTGAACAACAGCGAGATAAAATAAAATGTTGTTTCAATAATTGATCCATATATTCTTTTGTGCAAATACATGGCTTAGCCTGAGTGATATATTAATCCAACGACCTAATTGCGTTCCTATAAATATATGGGTAGACCAGCTTGTTTGATTTTTGATACCCTGATTTTCCCCTATTGCTCTACCTCTATCCTCTCAGGGGTCCCCCCATTACCAAGTGGTCATCAACCTCATCAAACCACAGTATGTGGCCAATACTAAGTAGTAGGCCTCGTGGACGCCGACCTAGTAGCAGACGCACTCCTCTCGCTACTATCCAAAAGGTTCAGACTGAAAGACTCATAACCATTGGGGATTCCGCAGTAACAGATGACGGACTAAGCAACAATGCTATGGAACTCATCCCTCTTGACACTCAAGTAACAGTTCGTCCAAATACACCTGTTTACACCAACGTAGCAAGTGATCAACTGGTTCCACCAACGTAGCAAGTGATCAACTGGTTCCATCGATTTCACCAAATCCTGATGCAATTCCAACAATTGACAGAACTGCTTCTGGCTATTTCATTAACTTTGATACGTTTTCTGAGGATCCCAGTGAGCCTGAAACGACGCCAGCATCAAAAACTTTTAAGCAAAAAGTACAAGACTTTTTTCATTTTCTGAAAAAGACTTATCTGGTTTCACCATGGATTGAATTGTGGATTATTTCTGGAATATTTTTCTTTCTGCTTTGGCTAGCTTTGGTAATAACTATCAGCGGGCTTATCAACGGCGGATACATCCATTTGGACACTGAAAGTAAAGAAGTGAACTTACTTTTGAAACCACACAAATCATCCCATCGTGAAGCAAGAGACTTGTCAGCAGTGAACATCACAGCCGTTCCTATACAGGATGGTATAGTGTGGGACAAGACTGATTTCGATATCTTCGGCCCTACGGAGCAGTTGAACATTCCACATTTATTTAAAATTTCATTAAGTGATTTTATTTCATCCAGTACCTATTCAGATGATTGGGACTTTGAAACTGTGACTGATTTAATGTTTGATCTAGAAAGGTCTGCTGCATTTTCTAAAAATGAATATTTAGAGGGTTCATCAGACTATGAACAGCTGTATTGCTATAATCATTATGGTCATCATTTTTTGCATAAATCTGCAACACCTACAAATGGGTTTATGTTTAACCAATGGGAGCATTGTCCTACACCACCAAAAGGAAGTTCAAAAACATTTGCTAAAAAGTTTCCATATTTTTCCGGATACAATACATCTGATCCAGAAACATTTTACTATAAAAATGTAAACAAAACAGGACTGAAAACTATGTTAACTAATACAAAACAGATTTACTCTGCAGCATTTATTGCCCAACTGTCTAGACATGGTTTCGACTTGTGGAAAGACACAATAGACACAAAATCTGTCTGGGGTTCTAAAGATTGGCAAGTACAGGGGATAGAAGCTCTATTTAGAGCATGTATTGTCCCACAGCAAATTATGTTTTTGAATGACACTGTGCAACAAACGTCTTGCCTTGGTTTAGCCAAGATCAAAGACATGAAAACACCTTCTGTACCTACACCTGCCAGTAATAACAATACACAGGCAGCGGTTACAGTTGACACAATACTACAACTCAACAGAACAAATCCTGATTGGAGAAAATGGTTGATCTGGCCCACAGACACAAACATCTGTCAAGCGAGATTCCTGAATAAAACACAGGGGTTTACTATCCATAGGCCAGACCCACGATACGTCCAAAAACAACATCCGAGGGTAGTAACAACATACAGTGTAGGGAAATTATGCCTCGATTGGCTACGAGACTCTACACTTAAGGATGTGAAACAACACTAATCTTTACTTAAAGAAGACGCAGACCATAGGGAATTCTTGCTTGGACCAAGAAAACCGCGTCAAAAACGTTTCATATATGCCGGCATTTACGCTGTCTATAATGAAGCATGGAAGGTTTCACAGGCAGAGGCCGCAGAACGAATACGTGAACTTGATCGTATTAATTTAGAGAAAACTCTCACTGTGGTCGACAATGGGTTAACAACTTTGTCATCCAGAATTTATTCATTGGACAACATTGTATGCTCTGCTATAGACATACTGGAACAAGATTTACCCATGTTACAACAAGGCCAATCACAGTTACGTTCTATTATGTTATTAAGCTGGACGCTGCAATCTTTGCGTGCGGGCTATGTGTCTTGGCGTTTTATCAACACGTCGGCTCTGTTTGCAGAATACAATCTAACTGATAAACAGATCGAACTGGCACAAAGGGGAGCAAAGTATACAGTGCTGAGCATTGAAAAACTGGAAAAATTACCATTTACAGTAGCAGAAAAACCAGCTACGGAATGGCTTATTCATGTCAAAATCACTCTGCCTGTCTCTACATTTCAGTTTCAGTATTGCCTCATACAAATGCAAGCAGGCAAATATGAAAGGTTGGGTAAAGAATACATTAAGACATCCTGGACTTTACCTTACAACTACAGATGTTGGAGTGGGGATCGTGAAGTGTTTTTAAGCGGTACACACTGTGACAGGGCACTAAGCGGTTGACTCATATGTCAGGACATTTCTTTACACGGGGCTTGTAATGGTTCTGTGGCAAATTTGTCCTGCCACCAGCAAGGTACACCAGGTGCTGTGATTAATCCAATGTTTGGCCAACTTTCTAACGGGAGTTACCTCATGTTGAATGATCAGAGTTGCTGTGGCATGTTGCCAGGCATCCCATATCTGGTAACGGTCGACTCCAGGGTCACTTGCTGTATGCAAGTATTGTTTCCCCCAATAGACACAGTCAGGAAGTCGCCATTATGGCCTTCGTTGAATGTCTCTTTTATACGATTTGATACTTTAAGCAGAATGAAAGCCATGCTTATACAACAACCAGTGCCTCTGACCTCGGCCAAAGAAATCTATGATTTGCAAGTTGCAAGGACTTCGGCTGAGATACAGGCTTTAATTCGTACAAACTGCCCTATACTTTTTGTAGACATGATGGGACGTATCTTTAACATGTCTGATACGAGCGGAATTGTACATGTATTTAAGACCATCTGTTCTGGACTATTAGCACCTTTCCAGGCAGTTCTCGGAATCATCCCGAACTTCGCCCAATCGGTGTTTGGTGGCGTGCCATTGATTCTAGCACTTGTTGCAGGAATCTGTTCTTATTCCTACTTCTACGCTATGGCAAGCCTGTTCACCGACGTCACTCCGAGCGATATGGAGAAAGCTCTCCTAGAACGGAAGTGCTGTGAGGCATAGTCCAACTTTTGGGCATACCTCGTCTACGGGAACTTAATACAACGTGGTTCCTGTCGTTTAGACCAACCTGGCAAGATTGCATCTTACCTGTTCTACGCTGCCTGTTTTGCGGTGAAGAATGCGTGCTAGACACCTGTCTAACACTACCATCAGTCATGCCAACGGATAGCGATGCTCTGCTGGACCCGATAACGGCCCATGCTCTGTGTTGTCCCCAGAGGCTACCAATCCTGATGACGGCATTCATTGAGATCTTACAGACGCTTCCTGCTGCTGCTGAGGTACGGGATGGATCAACGGGCACACAGGTAACAACGGACGCGAACATTGCTACGGCATCTTCTGCTGGAAGCGATGTTTCTCATCTTTGTGCAATTAATCTTCTACACGAGGTGTTACAACTGTCACCAACTTCGGTAGACAATCTTTTTTCTACAGGAATAGATGATTTCATGTCTTCACCAGACCCGTGCACTGACTTTGATTCGGCTCACAGTGTACCGGAGATAGAGTGAATTAGGCCTTCATATTTTCAAAACTTGGAACTCTTCCTAAAATTGACTTTTTCTTTTTTTTAGATTTTTGAACGTACATTGCAAAAAAATACTCTGCTTACAGTAGAACTAGTCTTATAAAACAGACTTCTTTGAACACTTCCAGGGACACAATGTCACCTTATTTCATTTAATACCATGATATGCAATGGCTTTGATTTTTGAAAACTTATCAACCATTTCGTCATATGTATATACTTCTGTTTCTTCATTCATGTTGCATTTGATTTTAATTATATGCTTAGACTGGAAACAATGCTTTAAATGTACAGTACCGACTGCATTCAACAGTTTATTTTAAACTTCTTTTTAAATGCTTTTAGAAATGTTTTTAGCAAGATGTGGTACTCAATTTAACGTTTAGCATTTAAATGTTTAGCATTTAGTATTATCGTTCATTCGAAAGTGGAGTGGGTGTTGTATTCCGCTTTAGGTGTCCGTATATTGGTTTACCTGAAACATGCCCTTATATAGGCACAATTCGCATTGCCCTTATATAGGCATAGAATCCCAGTCCTTATTTAGGCATTAGCCGTGCACTCCAAATACAGGCATGGTCATCGACATCCGTCCACCCTAACGTCACAACGAGTTCTTAGAAACCAGACCCTCAAGCTCATGGGAGTTTCCCCTAGCACAGGTTATTGATTTCTCCAAGAACTCATATATTATGTATGAACCAGTATACCTTAAGGGTTCATTCCTGACGTCTTCCTCTGTCCGACTTCACGTCAATGCTAACATTCCAAAGGCACCTACCAGGTATAAATATACCTGTCCCTGCCCAAGCAAGTCAGAGGAGACCTCGACTTCAGAGGAGCCCGTATCCCGGCCTGACGCACTGAGAAGACGCTGTCATCCCTGCATGCAGAGAATCCAGCTTCCAGCTTCCCGCTTCCCGCTTCCAGTGTTCTGACTCCCTTCGTGGGGTGTTAGAGTTCAAAGATCCGGAAGGAGATTCCCACCTCTCTCATTCTCAAGGTATGGAGCTGACTAGAACCTAGAGGGACTCTTGGCATACTAGACTTAACATACTCTTAGTCTACCATACTAGAGAATACTCCGCCTACTTCTTACCTTTCCTTACACCTAGATCAGGTTAGGTACATTGGGGTAGAACTAGCTTAGAGACGCATCATATGAGTACTCGCATTTTTAGCTCATGTTATTTATGTACGTGAATATATGCTAAAAGATAATGCTAGCGCAGTATTATTTATTTCTACTGCTTACGCTGTACATTATTTATCTTGCATACTGTCTTGTGATCATAATAGCACATATCTCTTACACGAGAAACAAGACTTTTCAATAAATCCTTTTATTGAAAACGCCCATCTTTCCTTTCTGTGTAACTCTGCGGAAACTAAGCATGCACGATTGACTGAGTGAAACTGTTATCTATTGTTTCCACGATTCTGAGACGTGTTCCGATTCTAAAGGGAAACAAAGTGGTCATGTTTATGCGGTTGCCAGAAACTACTCCCTTCTTGTTCGCAAGGACTTTCTAGTGGCCTCTGAGCTACCTGGCACAAGTAATTAAGTTTAATATACTCGATAGGGACATACCGACCTTAGTCCTATGTCAAACCTATAGGGTATATTATTCCAATGCGCAGAGCCTATTAGGGAAATAGGAACTACACTACACTCATGGCTACCAAACTGGATGCCATCCTTGGTGTCTTTGTCCGCCCCATGGTCTCAAACGAGCCCTGACTGACATCGCTGGAGTCATGACGCGGAGGGAGGAATACCTGTCCGCTCAGAGTGGCCCCAGCGATGCCAGCCGTGAGCTGGCACACATGTGAAGGCTCATGGAGGACATGTTGCGGATGGAGGCGGAGAGGACGGCAGCCACCGCTGCACATCATTGAAATGTAGCTGGGATCTACCAGGCCCTGCATGTCTTCATCATGGCATTGCTGCCACAAGGCGTGGCGATGATGAATGCTGCTGCCCCCACTGTTTTGAAAAACTTTAGCACCGGGCACAGTGCTGATTTACTCTAGGAGGACATGTAAACTCTAGACACACAAAAACATGATGTACATCATGACAACTGACAGAAAAATATTTTGTTTTTATTAATCTTCTTTTTGTTTGTTTTAAAGATAGAAAAAAAATATATATATTTATAAATACAATTCATACATAATAAACTTCAATGCATAGACCGATATACATTCCAGATGATATTGTGCAAATTAGAACCACATATTGATGCAAATTACGGTATAACCGGAGTAAAGTATATCTTCAACACAAATCAAATACGTAAATTTGTATATAATTAGTGATCAAACAGTATGTCATTTTCATGATAATCTATACGATCATTATACAACTTGACCTATGATTGAGGACGTATATGGACAACTTGACATATGATTGAGGACGTATATGGAGACACTGGTAATGTTTGTTGAATACCAACGCCTTTCGGCAAAGCCTTCTTCAGGATTTTCATACCAGTGGTTACTCTTCTCTGATATTATCTCCCTTAACTGGTCACTGACTCTGTATCCTGCTTATTTCTATTGGTCGGAGGCCTGATTGATGTATAAATATTCTTCAGATCTGCGAAGGATGTCAACAGTGGCGTATTCTTATGTGCATGGACTCCCAGTAAGGTGGTGTCAGTTTATGTGGTTCTAGGACCCGATACAATGGTGTAGAACGCTCCTGCCTCCGACCAGCTGCTGCCCCCACACCATCCACATCTCCGCCCCCTGGTGTGTCAGTGGCTCCCAGTGCGGCAGGCGCATCCACTCAGGCACCTGATGTGTCACTGCCACACAGTGCGGCCGACAACCCTCCTCCGGCCCCTGATGTGTCAGTGGCACACAGTGCCGCAGCAGGTACTGCAACACCCACAGGTGGGGCAGAGCAGACATCCGGGGACGAGGACGTGGATGGGATTGAGATCAGAAGGAGGTACTAGCATTCATTTCCGCCACCTTGCCTGTTTCTGCTTGGTGCCGCACATGGCCTCAAGACCTACCACTGACCCCCGATACACACCGATGCACTCACTTTCGACAGCGACATGGACTGCCACATCCTGTTTGATGACCATTGACACGGCGGACAGACTGCGGACTGTACCCTTCCCCTTCCGCAGTACAGGTCAACCCCGGGTGTACACTGGCTGGCCCTCCACGGGCCCTCCACAGGCCCATGTTGTGTAGTGTGCTGGGCATTGCCCTGTACCGCTCCAGCTGCATGACTGCACTGGATGTGCAAATAAACATCCAGTGACGCACTGCTGTGTAATGTCTTACGTCATTCATGTATGGATGTGTGGATGAATGTGGGGACAGTGCCTTCCCTTGCGTCAATGCTGTTCATCCTGTGGGATGCCAGTCAGAGGGTGCGACATTGCATTTTGTGTACCGTGTCCCGTGAACACTATGACAGGGACACACGCATCAGTCACTTCCTTGTCCGGACATGGACTGGACCACGCCCAGATCCCACGGGTCATTGTTGCAAGCCCTGCGCTGGTCCAGCGTACGGCAGGCCAGACCACTCCGCTTACGCCCTGAGGGGGGCCCTCATTGCTACTCGTCGTAGCCGTACTCGCTGGTGGTGTGCAGGTCACTGGTCTAGTTGTCAGCATGTCACAGCCACTCCCTGAGGGCAGGTTTTCACACATAACCACACCCATCTGGCACAGGCGTCACATGCCATGTGACTCCGCCAACATAAGGGGCCGACGACGTCACATTCCCCTCTTCCGGTGGTGACTGGATGACGGACACTCCACGGTTCGCACTCATATAGGGCCCATGAGTTGTTGCACACAGGGTTAGTGGCATCCGAGGCCTTGAGTACGGCACGGGCCTAGCACCACGTTGTGCAGACTGGGGTTCCACAGGGTTAGTGGCACACAGGGCATTGCGGACAGCACAGGCACCCCGCCACGGGACGGTGACTTTGGGTGCACTGAGTCAGTGGCACCTTGAGCTGCTGAGCGGGTGTGCAGCATGCGATGATGCCCAGTCCCGGCGGTCCGGACAGCTCAGGTTTTGTGTGCCCTGCTGGACCGCAGTGTAGGCCAGAGCCAGTGGGCAGCGCGGGCCTACCGCCACGTGGCGTCGCTTCCGGGATCCCAGAGTTGGTGGCACCCATTGGGCTGAGCGGGTGTGCAGCCTGCGATGGTGCCGGGTGCACTGGATATGTCCTCTGCCATGGAGTAATCAAGACCCAGCACCAAACGTGAGACCTGGTGGCCTGCGGAGCGGGGCTGCATGATGTGGAGGGTGCCATGTCCGCGGGCCCCGGGCTTGTGGCTTGCAGCGGCACATGGTGGGACCTCCTTTCCATGCGCCGGTGGCGGAAGGTGAGCACTGAGGCCTGGGTGTGCATGGGCGGGCATGTTCCGAAGGGCAGCCGGGGGGGTTGGGGTGCCTCTGCCTGGGTGTGCATGGGCGGGCAGGCGATGTTGTCTTGTGCAAGTGTGTGTACTGTGCCAGTCATGTATCTGGGCTCTGTTTCAGCTGACGGCTCTGACTCAGATGTGTGACCTGGTGTCCTGCTATGCATACCGGCACGTGGTTGGAGACGCACCGGTGGCAGCAGGTGAGCAGTGTGGCCTGGGTGCGCAGGGGCGGCACGTTCTCTCTCTCTCTCTCTCTCTCCCTCTCTTCCTCTCTCTCTCTCTCCCTCTCTTCTTCTCTCTCTCCTCTTCTCTCTCTCCCTCTATTCCTCTCTCTCTCTCTCCCTCTCTTCTTCTCTCTCTCTCTCCCTCTCTTCCTCTCTCTCCTCTTCTCTCTCTCCCTCTCTTCCTCTCTCTCTCCCTCTCTTCCTCTCTCTCTCCTCTTCTCTCCCTCTCTTCCTCTCTCTCTCTCTCCCTCTCTTCCTCTCTCTCTCTCCCCCTCTCTTCCTCTCTCTCTCCTCTTCTCTCTCTCCCTCTCTTCCTCTCTCTCTCTCCCTCTCTTCCTCTCTGTCTCCTCTTCTCTCTCTCCCTCTCTTCCTCTCTCTCTCTCTCCCTCTCTTCCTCGCTCTCTCTCTCCCTCTCTTCCTCTCTCTCTCCTCTTCTCTCTCTCCCTCTCTTCCTCTCTCTCTCCTCTTCTCTCTCTCTCTCTCTTTCTCCTCTTCTCTCTCTCCCTCTCTTCCTCTCTCTCTCTCCCTCTCTTCCTCTCTCTCTCTCTCTCCCTCTTTTCCTCTCTCTCTCCTCTTCTCTCTCTCCCTCTCTTCCTCTCTCTCTCTCTCCCTCTCTTCCTCTCTCTCTCTCTCCCTCTCTTCCTCTCTCCTCTTCTCTCTCTCCCTCTCTTCCTCTCTCTCTCTCTCTCTCCCTCTCTTCCTCTCTCTCTCTCTCCCTCTCTTCCTCTCTCTCTCCTCTTCTCTCTCTCCCCCTCTCTCTCTCCCTCTCTTCCTCTTCTCTCTCTCCCTCTCTTCCTCTCTCTCTCTCCCTCTCTTCCTCTCTCTCTCTCTCCCTCTCTTCCTCTCTCTCTCTCTCTCCCTCTCTTCCTCTCTCTCTCCTCTTCTCTCTCTCCCTCTCTTCCTCTCTCTCTCCTCTTCTCTCTCTCCCTCTCTTTCTCTCTCTCTCTCTCTCTCTCCTCTTCTCTCTCTCCCTCTCTTCCTCTCTCTCTCTCTTCCTCTCTCTCCCTCTTTTCCTCTCTCTCTCCTCTTCTCTCTCTCCCTCTCTTCCTCTCTCTCTCTCTCCCTCTCTTCCTCTCTCTCTCTCTCCCTCTCTTCCTCTCTCCTCTTCTCTCTCTCCCTCTCTACCTCTCTCTCTCTCTCCCTCTCTTCCTCTCTCTCTCTCTCTCTCCCTCTCTTCCTCTCTCTCTCTCCTCTTCTCTCTCTCCCCCTCTCTCTCTCCCTCTCTTCCTCTCTCTCTCTCCCGCTCTTCCTCTCTCTCTCCTCTTCTCTCTCTCCCTCTCTTCCTCTCTCTCTCTCTCCCTCTCTTCCTCTCTCTCTCTCTCCCTCTCTTCCTCTCTCTCTCTCTCCCTCTCTTCCTCTCTCTCTCTCTCTCCCTCTCTTCCTCTCTCTCTCCTCTTCTCTCTCTCCCTCTCTTCCTCTCTCTCTCCTTCGCCCTCTCTCTGTCCTCTGATGTGCGCAGGACACACCTTCTCATCATGTTTTTTGTTTTACAGGCTGTGACCTACGTATTGTCCCGAGGGGAGCGGCCATGTGTATTCATTTCATTTCGTTGTTCATTTCAATAAAGTTTCATTTGTTGCTTCGAAAGTGTATGTGTGCTGCTCATTTCTGTGGCGACACATGCATGTCACCAGTTGTGATTCTGCGACATCAAGCGGGATATTTTGTACATGTTTAGGTGTGGCTGATGTGGCATGTCTTTGGTCGGGGGGTGCCAGGGAGGGGTGGTCCTGGGGGTGGTGGCGGTGTGTGTTGTGGCTCTCTTGGGTGTCCGGGCCGCATGATGGGTGGCTCCATGGCAACTGTTGCCCTTCCGATGTAGCCCTGGGCTGTGCTCCCTTTTGGTTTGCAGGCTGTCGTCCGGCTTTACACCAGGTCAGAGCAGGTGTAGATTTCCTGGTGCTAACGCGCCTTATCGCCTGTTTTGTGTTTTTATCGCCGAAGTGGCTGGTCGTTGTGAATGTTGAGGTGTGATGTTGTTGCGCCTTTTGGCACGGGAACGCCCACTCTGCATCTCTAGCGATAGTTGCGTGGGTCCTCTGTGACGTGTTTTTTGCGGCTGCTATCGCGGGTAAACTGGTGCTGTGGATTGTTAACACCGGCTTGTGAATGGGGATATAAATTTATCACGACTTTGGCTGCGATAAAGTGCCGTTAATTCGGCGATAGCTCCTTGTGAATATGTCCCAAAGTTGTGACAGGGAGGAATTGGGAAGTGAAAGAGGTCAGAAGGTTTTACAGGCTGCAATAAAGACACCATTGATAGATGTGGTAAGATTAAAAGCAGAAATAGATGAAGTAATAGGAGGGAATCTGCCATGGGAAAGAATCGACACATATATTTCAAGTGAATTGCTATTTGTAGCTAAGGATGTTACCAGGAAGGCATAGCGAGCCCATGATGCCTTGTCTCAATTGGCACGAAAGTATGATGTAGATCTAACAAAGACTAAAATTATGCAGGGAACTTGCAGATTGCATTATACAGATAAAGAATTGGAAGAGAAGCGAACAATAGGATTAAGGGCACAAATTAGGGAATTGGTGATAGGGATGCGAGCGTGGAGAGCATTAGACAAATGGGAAGAAAGATGGGCCAAAAAGAAAAGTGCCAGGAAAGGAATAGGAGACACTCCGCCTCCGGGTGGAGGGACGAGACCAGCAGGACATTACCCTCTGAGAGAAGTGCAAAATGGGGGGTATGTTCATGTGCCATGGAGTAGGGGTGATTTGGCAGCATTCACAAATGATTTTCCTCGGCTGAGGGAAAAACCTACTGACTGGTATAAGCAAATAGACACGTTTGTCAAGATCTCGAAGGTGCTTTGGATTGATTTGAATACCTTGTTCGATATAGTGGTCCCAGGAGATCTATGGACAGCATGTAAAGTTGCCATTGATTGGCCTGCTGTAGAACCAGTCAGAGATGCGACGAATCATGGTCCTTCTCCCGAAGTAATGAAGAAATATGAGCAAGTGATTACATGGTTACAATCCAAGGTAGCTCCGCAAACGGTTGATTGGCTTAAAATCGATCTTACTACTCAAGATTCTAAGGAGTCGGTACATGACTATTATGAGAGACTTTTAGTGGCTTTTAAACAGCACAGTGGATTGGATACAATTGAGCAGAAGGATATGGGACAGTTTGTCTCGAAGTTTGTGCTAGGACTAAGAGCTGATATTAGCTTGATGATACAGACACATTTGATATGTTGGCAGAATAAGACGGTGGATGAGATTCTACGTTATGCAAAATACTGTAGTGATCAGGTAGAATTGGCACAAAAGAAATTGAAAGACAAGTTGATGTTGGTGCAGTTGAGGAATGCCGAGAGGCCTGATCAGATGCAAGGGGTTGGAGGAGCGATGGGTCGAGGTAGAGGAAGTGGTAGAGGAATGGGGCAACACATGGTAACCCAACCTGGACAGGGAAGAGGCAGGGGAATGGATGCAGGTACAGGAGGGGATTGGGTGGCGAACCAAAAGAAGGTCACTGTTTGTCATTATTGTCACAAAATCGGGCATTGGAAGCGCGAGTGTCGATTGAATCCAGCAAATCAATTGCAGAATGAGGAAGAGGGACAGATGTCAGAGACTTTGAATACTGTAACTAGACCTAGGTCCATGTATGGGGCAGGATATGAGCCGCAAATGCAGATTCCTCAGCCTCCAAGAATACCTACTCATAATCAGGTGTATCATCAAATGCCCTATTTTGAAATGCGAGACAGATTTGACCAACCACAAGATCTTTATGAGTGTCAGAGGGGGGTGCCGGAAGAATGCCCTTTGGATGCGATCCTGGAAGTAGATCAAAATGGGCCGTTTGTATATGCAGAGGTGAACGGACACTCTGTTACCTTCTTATTAGATACTGGAGCGGCGCGCTCCACTGTAAGAACTGAAGAGGTCCCAAATTTGTCCCTGTCAGGACAAACGATTCAAGTGGTGGGAGTCACCAATCAGAGAATGACTAACCCGTTGACAAATGAATTACCTGTGAGGATAGGACCGTTCCGAGACAAACATCAATTCGTAGTTTGCGATTCAAGCCCAGTCTGCCTATTGGGATGAGACCTTTTGTGTAAACTAAATTGTACCTTATCTTGCACTCCGAGAGGTGTGGAGTTGCAAACCTGTGATGATGATGCTGATTTTAAAATGGCTAATATGAGCTTATGTACGGAAATGTTCGTGGTTCTTACTATAGAGGAGTTGCCACATGATTTGAGAGATTCGGTTTCTCCAAAGGTGTGGGATTTCACAGGTGAGGAGATAGGATTGATTTGAAGGGTTGAACCTGTTAGGATACAGGTCAAACCAAATGCAGAATTTCCACGAACTCCGCAGTATAAATTAAGTCCAGAAACTGTGGCTGGGATAAGACCTGTAATTGAGTCTATGATTGCACAAGGTATTCTCAAGGAGATACGAGGAAGTCCCTGCAACTCACCTATTATGGGACTGCAGAAGCCTAGCGGCAAGTACAGAATAGTACAGGATTTGCGCAGAGTTAATGAAATCGTGATTCCATGTTGTCCTGTGGTACCGAAACCAGCTGTTATTTTGTTCCAAATACCATGTGAAGCAGAATGGTTTACAGTCATAGATTTATGTCAGGCATTTTTCTCCATACCGTTGCATGAAGACAGTCAATTTTTATTTGCATTTAGGATGGACGATCGTGTGTTAACGTGGTGTAGAATCCCTCAAGGGTATACAGAAAGCCCCTCTATTTTTAGTCAAAGCCTGAAGAAGAATCTTGAAGGGCTGATGATGCCCCAGAACTCAGTCTTAGTTCAATATATTGACGACCTTTTGGTCGCTTCAGAGACTGAGGATGCTTGCAGAATTGATACTGTGACTTTGCTGAATCATTTGGCAGACAATGGACACAAAGTGTCTCTGAACACATTCCAGTATTGTCTGAATGAAGTGCAGTATTTAGGTCACCGGATTGAGAAGGGGAAACAAAGGGTGTCACCAGATCGCATAGAGACGATTCTGCAAATGGGAACTCCGAAAACACAAAAAGAAGTCTGCATGTTTTTGGGAATGGTCGGCTATTGTCGACAGTGGATTCCAAATTTTTCCTTGCAGGCAAAGCCACTGTTAAGATTGACTCAAAACGACATTAACGATCCGGTACCATGGGATGTTGACTGTCTGAGAGCCTTCCTTGAACTGAAAGAGAGCCTATGTCGCGCTCCAGCTCTGGGAATGCCGGATTACAATAATGCATTTTCGCTGTTCTGCTGTGAAAGAGAAGGATGTGCGTTAGCGGTCCTTGTACAGACACATGGAGATGCCCGCAGACCAGTGGCTTACTTTTCAGCTACATTAGATCCAGTGGCTTCTGCGTTGCCTGGATGTCTCAAATCCGTTGCTGCAACAGGTGTCAGCATTGAGAGATGTGAAGGCATAGTGATGGGTCATCCGCTTATTGTTTATGTGCCTCATTCAGTAGAGTTATTGATGACAAGAACTAAGACACAGCATTTAACGAATAACAGACTTACAAGGTATGAGCAGGTTATATTGGCTTCTGAAAATGTCACTCTGAAACGTTGTACCACCTTGAATCCTGCTACATTGTTACCTCTTCCGCAAGAGGAGGAAGAAGATTGTGAAGAGCATGACTGCCTGGATGTTACTGAACTATCTACCAAACCCAGACCTGACATTGTTGATGAACCTCTGCCTGAAACTGATTTGATCCTTTTTGTTGATGGTTCATGCTTAAGAGACAATGAAGGGTGTTTGAGAGCAGCGTTTGCTGTGTGCACCATCTTAGGGGTGGTGGAAGCTGCCTGTCTGAAAGGAGTATACTCTGCTCAGGTAGCCGAAATTATTGCTTTGACACGTGCCTGTATCATTTCAAATGGAGTCCGAGTAACTATATATACGGACAGCCAATACGGGTTTGGAGTGGTTCACGACTTTGGCCAGTTATGGTCACAGAGAGGATTTTTAACGTCCTCAGGATCCCCAATCCGTAATGGAGAATTTGTGCGCCAATTGTTGGAAGCTTTGCAAAAACCCAAAGAGATAGCTGTAGTAAAATGTGCAGCCCATGGGAGGGGAGGGGACTTTGTTACAAAAGGAAATAACTATGCTGATGAAGTAGCGCGTTTTTGTGCTATACATGCTTGTGTTTTCAATGGAACATATGTAGGAGAGAGCACAGAAGAGACTGAGCTCAGCATGATGTTGGCTATAGCCGATACCTGGGATGAGGTAAAGCGACTGCAGGATGAAGCCTCAGGAGAGGAAGTTGCATCATGGGTTAGAGCAGGCTGCGAAAAGAGATAAGATGGCATTTGGGTGTCAACAGATGAGAGAACAGTATTACCTAACTGTCTATTGAGCCCAATGGCAAGGGCGATTCACAGAGTGGTTCACCTCGGGAGAGATGCCATGGTGCGAGTGTTCAGGCAAACTTGGTTCAACCCACGATTTCGTATGCATGCTGAAGCAGGTCACAGGTGTGTTACATGTCAACAAATGAATGTTGGAAAGAGAACTGTGGTTGCAATGAGTCATATTGGAAGATCAGGAGGGCCTTTTAATAGGATACAGTTGGATTTCATTGAGATGCCTAGGTGTAATAGGCTGAGATATGTTTTGGTGGTAGTGTGTATTTTTTCACGTTGGGTTGAAGCCTATCCAACTAGACGATGTGACAGTCTCACAGTGGCAAAACTGTTGTTAAGGGAACTGATACCACGCTTCGGCTTTCCGACCTCAGGGAAGACAGATAGAGGAACACACTTCCATAGTGAAATCATGAAATTGTTATGTACAGCTCTAAACATTGATCAGAGATTGCACTGTAGTTACAGGCCTGAGACATCTGGCCTTGTGGAGCAGGTAAATGGCACAATCAAGATGAGGGTGTCAAAGGTTTGTTCGTCAACTGCACTGAAGTGGCCAGATGCGCTACCATTGGTATTGATGAGTCTGCGTAGTACTCCTGATAGGAGGACAGGACTCTCTCCCCATGAGATATTGATGGGAAGAGCCATGCGATTGCCTATGGTGCCAGCTACAGCACTGATAAACATCACAGATGATTTGGTTTTGGATTATTGTAGGGGACTGGCTGATGTGGTTAATTCTGTGTCCCACCAGGTCGAGGCTGCGACTGCATCCACCTCGAGAGACCTGCTGCATGATCTTAATCCTGGTGACTGGGTGCTTGTTCGAAAGCACGTGAGGAAAAGCTGCCTTGATGCTCGCTGGCGAGGACCGTACCAGGTGATCTTGGTTACAAGTACAGCTGTGAAGTGCGGAGGATTGCCAAATTGGATCCATGCTTCACATACTCGCCGCGTTCCAGAACCTGAAGAGGAAACGATTCCTCTTGTTTCGAGGGGAACAACTGAAAATGCTACAGAAAATGAAGAAACAGGTCAGGTCGTAAGAACTCTTGACGGGGCTGAACAACCAACTGAGCAAGAAGAAAGAAATCCAGCTGCTCCAGAGTTGAGTTCAGATCCGGAGATAGACAAAATTGCAGAAGTAAATTTTGAACCAAATCAAGGTGAACGGCCTGGTGCAGAAGGATCAGATCGGGAGGAAGAGAGGAGAACAGGTGCGGAAGCAGAAAAGTGGCCAACAAGAAAAGAAAGGCTGAACATAAGACTTGCATTTGAGAAAAATCTCGCTCCAATTCCTGAAACGTCTGAATCAGATCAAAGTGAAGCTGAGGAGAGACCGGATGGTCTAAGACGATCCAGAAGAGAGAGGGTACCGTCTCAAAAGTACGCCTCTCCTTAGTGGACGTACCTGGCTGCAAATGCAGAAACCGAAGAATTCCGGAAGGTTGGGGACTGGTACAGTGAGTTACGGAGGGGACACCCTGTCGATTAATATTCAGCTGTTGGTCCCTGGAGTTGAAGCCTTCGGAATCCTAACTTTGACAGTCCCTGACCCACCAAGGCTGAGTGGTTTGTGCTTTTTGATTCTTAACCAGGTTGCTTTCCCCGCATTTGGTCGACAGCCCAGTGCACAGGAACTGGGAGAGATTTGTGCAGAGATACTGCAGCTTGTGCTTACTATGCTTGGATCTAATATCATTAATGATGAAGCTTGAACTTTGAAAAGAAGAACTCATTAGGCTTTAGAAAGAAGATAACTTAGGCCAGAGTGGAAGAAGATTTAAATTAGGGACTTTCAATAGAAGAAGAACTGAGGGCTAGGGTTGACTACATCTCTACAATAGGCCATAGATATTGGACTGAATATTGCAATAATCGAATGGGAAAAGGAAACTAAAAAGATATTATGCACAACAGGAAAAGGCAAAGAAGAGAAGAAAAGAGACTTTGATTCGTTTGCGCTTCAAACCCAAACAATAGTTCAAAATGGAATCTGGAAATTCAGGACGCAAGCAAAAGTGCATAATTGGTACCCTTATTGTTGTGGTGCTTATTGTCATAACTGTGGCGATTGTTACATCTTTGGTTGAGTCACACGATGCTGAAAGGAATGGGGAACAGACAACACTTACCCCGCCTACTTCAGAGTTCGAAGAGGGGGTATCCGCAAAGGATAGAGAGACGATTAGAGAAACTAGTCGAATGCTACATGTAGATTTGTCAAGAGGTGATTTCACGCTGAATGCATATTCTCGTTTGTTGTATGAGTATGTTGACACAATGGAAGCGAAAGATTGCTATGTGTGTATGCAACTGCCAGCATCAGTAGAAGAAGGCATTCAATACCATCATTTACCTTTGACCTATGGCATTACGTGTAGTGTGTTGTTAAGCATGTTCTATAGCAAGGCACATTTCGAGTACTACTTCTCAAATTATGATGTGGTACTCTCAGAAGTCCCCGTTCTTAAATACATGAATAAATATGATTATTATAAGCAGGTAGAGAGGATGTCTACGTATTTTGTGCCTACTATTACCTTAGATACATCTTATGCCCATAGACACAATTTGACCTGCATGTTAACTGACATTGAAAAGAAATTTGTGGACCAGGTAGAAGATCGACATAGGCAGACCTTATTTAGACTAGATCCGAAGCACAAAGTGATCCCATGGGCACAAGAGGAATTAGATCATAAGGCAAAGGGAAGTTCTGGTCCAATAGCCTTAGATTTTCAGCAGAAAGGGACACTATGCATTAGACACCCGTCCACATATTATGACAAAATATTTGTGGGTGAGAGTGATTGTGAACACATTTTCTTGATTGAGGAGTCCATTAGAAAGGCGCTATTGGATAAATTGACCATAGTGCCAAATGTGTATTTTGTGTGCGGTAAAAATGCTTATGTGAAATTGCCCAAAAATTGGTATGGGACATGTTATTTGGCTGTGGTATTCCCCAAGATCTTCCATGTGGATGATTTATGGCCTTTGGAAGGAAAGAGATCTCAGAGGAAAACGTGGTGCATGTGCAGGAGGAATTATTGGGGATGTATTTGGAGCTATGATACCTAGTTTGGGTGTGATTTTGAATGATGTGAAAATTAGAAAACTAGCAACTCTGGTAGATAAGCTCTCTGTGAATACGGCCCAAATCCTATTACTTGTTGATGGGGAGATGGTTTCGATAAGGGCTATGGTTCTTCAAAATCGTCTTGCTTTAGATGTACTATTAGCAAAAGCTGGAGGAGTCTGTAAATTATTGAAAGTTCAACAGTGCTGTACTTATATTCCTGACAATAGTCGGGATATAAGGAAGTACATTAGTAATATTTCAGAAATACATCAAAATTTACGTGATCTGGCCTCTGATGGACTCTGGGAACAAATGGGTAAAGGATTTGGGAAAATAGGAAGCTGGTTTGGAAGTTTGGGACAAGGAATAATGGGATATATCTTGAAACCCATTATAATAGCTGTCATTTGTATAATCGTACGGTTGGGAGTCATTAAGGCTTTCAAATGGCAAAAGGCACGACATGCTGAGAATTCTGTGAAAAAGCGAGAGCAACAATTAGAACGACTGCAGGACAGTCATTATCTACACCTTAAAGGGTTGGAAAGATTTAGACAGGGACGGCAAGCTACAACCTCTGTTTAGGTCGGACTCTTCTACAAGGAGAAACTTATGAGAGGGTAAAAAGGTTGGTGTTATGACACTAGTCATAAGAGGGGGGAACTGATAGAGCCTTTACAGCACTCTAAATTGTAGGGGTGCACTATACTCCTGAGATAAACGCACTCATATGTATTTTTGTTGTGTGCAACGTTTTATGATTATTAAGATGCATTTATTCACGTCATATTAGCATTGAAACATAGTAAGCACATTTAAGTAGGAGTTTGCGTGTATTAGAATAGTATAATTCCTGAATGTGTAATGTGCAGGATGAAATTATACTTGTGTAATGTAACTATGTTCAGTTAAGCGACTTAATGTGTAGGCCCAAATTGTAGGTTGTTTTGAGTTTCGTTTCTCCTTGGATTGCTCAAGAATTAATTAAATAAGTTCTGTTGTGCTCGAAGACAGTATGTTCTCATCCTACTGCAGGTGCAGGAATTCGACCTTGTTATTCTTAGATTTAAGGAGATACCCGGAATGTCTTTGAAGAAGACTGCAAGGCGAGAAGGGATGACACCTTCGTGCCTGGCCTATCTGGGAACCAAGGCCACTGGAAGAAGAGTAGAATTAATTAAAGCTTCCGTGGAAACTTACCGAAAAATGTTCCAAGTGGAAAAGTTTAACACATAACGTATTGTGGGTTGAACATTGTCTTTTTGTATGATGCGCAGGGACAGATTTGAGAGACTTCTGCCAGTTTTCGGAGGAGAAGGAGCATCTTAGAGCGAGCTCCATAGCTTTAAGCTATCTGACCCATTTTGACGTGAGTACTTCTTAGGAAGTCAACACGTGCTGACACCTTTGGGATATGATACAAGGGAGATAGGTAGGATCCTTATTGAGAGCAGTGTAGGGAAAGATTTTACGCCTTCTTGAATGAAAAGGGAATTGGACTCCGCTTCTATTCTTTGCTGTATTTTGATTTTGAAGTTCATCATATTATGCCTTCTGTGCCGAATGACTTATATTCGTAAAATCGGCTCCGTATTGATCTTTTTGTACCTATATACTCTGATATTGAGGTGTGTTTATATTCAATTATTTTTGGCCTTATAATAAATCCACAAAACTTAAATTTGGAGTCTGTGGTCTTTAAAGAATGCTTAAATTGACAGTATAATCTTGAATCGTTTTCTCCCCTCTATCACTTTTAGCAGGTAAATAAAAGATCATCATCATTAAGTCTAGTAGGGAAGGTAAGGAGTAAAGGTTGGCGTAATCATACTTGTGCATGAGTCTGTGTGTGTGTGTGCCAGGGAACGTGTGTATGTATATGTGTGTGTGCATGTGTGCGATTTGTGTGTGTGAGTGACAAAAAGTAATTTTAAACTGTATTTTTAAAATGGTGATTCTAGCATTGTGATTTGTGCTGTATGCGTACTTTGGCAGGTTTCTTGAACACGTAATATCATTATTATTTACAAAACAAAATGTTTCCCTGAGCAGATTTCACATTGGCAGGCACGTTTGTTGACAATTGCTTCTGCGGCCCACAGCTAATTCAATTTGCTTTCAGAGGAGTCTTTGTTCTCGGAGGTAATCTTCTTCTATATATCAACTATATGACATAACATTTAAATTTAGTTTTGGCAATTATGTGTGCCACTGCTCTGCAGTGAACACAGAAAGGACAAGCTCTAGTATGTATTCGTCTCTCAACAAAGATTTATAAAACGACAGCTGATGAACAACAAATCAAAATTATAAAGCACACAGGTGCCAAACAAGGCATTCCATACGCTGGAAAGTGGCTACAGGGCACATATTTGTTAAAGGTTGAATAACTGTGTTTTAACTAGGCGGGACAGACCTCTGCAGAATTCCAATGAGTATTTATGCAACTCTGCAGAGTTCCGTGTAGTGCAACACCGCGAGCTCCGCCCACCCCAACCAATCAAAACTATAAATAGGAAAGCCTACATATAGAATTATAGACACCATTATCAACCATTTTCAGAGAAAAACATCTGTTATTGATCCTCTCATAGGTTGGTCTCATAGATCAAATGTGCAGGAAAAGAAGAGTCATGCACAACATGACCTTACGTTCCTCATTAATCTCTCTCATCTCTACTCCGAGGTGATATGCTAGTAGCATCTCTGTATCAGAATCCCAGTGGGTGTTGTCTTTACTGCTGTACAAACCAACAGTGTTCACCCAGCACAAATAATACACAGTACATTTGGCACAAGTAGTATCAGGTGTTCTGTTTGCGCTCAGAATGCTAATGCTTCCTCTGTATGTCTGTTAGCATGGCTCAGGCAGTTTTTGAGATTAGGCCTGCAAAAACCTAAATGGGTCCATTCTGAATGTTGTTTGTTAGGTTTTAGTTGTTCTTTCTTGTTTGAACCATATTTGGGGTGGGATTCTAGGTTTCAGAAATTCTCAAACTTTTTGGTAATTTAGGTTAAGTATGGATCAGCCCATAAAGAAGAGGGTGCAGGTGGTTCCCACAAAGAAATAGAAACTCAGATATAGTTATTTAGTAAGGATATAATAAGGGATTGAAGAGACACAGTGCCAAAAGGAGGAAGATGACAGCAAAAAGGTGGAGCGGGGGCAGACAGGCCATAGAGAGACAGCACTGAAACTGGACCAGTGCTGAAAAAGGGGGGCTGAGCTAACAAAGGTCCTTATGCCGAGCTAACAAACTTCTCATGCTGAGCCTGTGCAACAAGTTAATACGCCCTTCAGGTTATATAAGGTTCAGATCATTCTCTAGTCATTCCCCTAGCACATATGACACTATCAAAATGTGAGAGGTCAGCCTATCATGGAAAGTAACAGTGCAATCATTTGCTCATTCTTGCCTTTATGAACTCTGAGTTGTTTTAATAAAATATCTCTGCAGAGCAAACTGCGATCGCTTTGCAGTCCACTCCCAGTTACAAAATGTTCTCCGCCCTCCATTTAAAACCTACCTCTTTGCATATCCTGGAGGTGGAGTCAGTGGGTGTAAAAAGTTCCTATTAACCCAATTAATGGCAATACATTTTGAAGTCATACATGTCAATGATTAAAATTCCAGTGAAACAATTACACCACGGACTGGGTCGACCTGGGAAAGACTATACCCCCGGGCACCAAAATACCAGTGGCCCCCATTAGTGAATTAGAAAGCTAAAAAAAAAAAATTTGGGCTGTTTTGAACTCGTAAAGACAAACCTATGTAATTGTTTTGCAAGATGTGGAAGAATTTATGCATTTGAGCTTGCTGCAGGAAATGTTTGTTTTAATATCAGGGAAACCAACAGTAAAAACTGGCCCAGCAGACCATAGAACAAGTCCACAAACAGCCCCAAAAAAAAGCCCACACACTGATCTGGGAGATCAACTCATCGGGCACTGCTTATAGGCCAGTTCAACTCTGATCACAGACGGCAATAATCTAAAACTGAAGTGCGACCCCGCCCTATCACAGTGTTATTTGACTCTCTGAGAGGAGAAAGCCAGCTCCAATATGCCAGAAAAGTGAATCCTACCCTACAGCAGGCACAAATAAGTCATGTGTCAAATCAGAATTGAAAAGTATTGGTCCAGCATAGTTTGAGATCCAAATGCATAATTTATCTGATGTGTATTTGTAAAGAGCGCAGCCACAAGGTTATCCTGGCGCTGAGCTGGTATGCGCACCTTGCCCTGCCTATATTAGGTCAGTTGCTTGAAAAGCCAGGTCTTCAGCTTTATTTTTAATTCCAGAAGAGAGAAGGAGGCTTTGATGTGAAGTGAGAGTCAATTCCATGCTTCAGAAGTGATGTAATCATCGCTCCGGGAATTCAGGAAAGGACTCCAGACATGGGTGTTCGAAAGAACAGATCACCACAAAGCAGTTAGCAACTCCAGCACATCAAGGGTGAATTGCTAAGCTGAATAAATCCCTGATTGTTTTTAAGTGAACGCTCATCATCCTTATTTGGCTCTGTGTATGCACGGGATGTGTACGAATAGGATTCCTGTGGAGTGGAGGTGTCTGGGTGGTTGTTGGAAGTAGATGTGACTGTTCAGTTAGATGGGACCATAGTCAAAGCTTGGAAAGTGGAGGCTGCAGCAGCTGGATTGCATTTCTCAAGATAGAGTTTGAGTTTCCCTCTGTTGGACAGCAGCAAAAAGTTGTAGGCGGCATTTCCACTTTGAATGAAATGGCAAAAATTTTGGACTCTGGGAGAGGGGTGAAAGCCTATAAAGTTGTCGATGGGACTCCCCTATGTGGAGGACTGCAATACTTTGGCATTAATTACTTTTAGGCCTGTCAACTCTTTTTATGTGCGGCATTCTCCACCCCGACAGTGAATTCTCTGCAGTCCTAAACTTACTATTAACTCATAGTGAACAGCAAAAATATGGTGAGCTTACACAAAAGTGCGAGTTTCCTTCTATGAATCGGCTCAGAGTCATACTCTCTTGAGCTTCTGTAGTGTTGATGTAAATGTGTCTTGTTATAGTTACCTAGGTTTTGGCCTTAAATAATTTTTATATAAATTAATTTTTGCCGCATTTGGCATCAAACAGGTTATGTTGCTCTGATAGAAAGTGCCTTTCAGAGGTATCTCTTCCATTTGTACAGATAGAGGGTTTAATTTGACCTTTTCATGGCTATTTATGTAACTTTCACTAGCCACAATAAAACAGCCTAGCAGTGGATTCACTTTTTTTCTAAGAATGCATATGTCTTTAACTGTTAATGTGGAAATACCATTTCTGCACATAATGGTTAGGGCAGTTCCAGCCCCACAAATTTTTGTAATAGCAGAAAGTGCCAACGACGATCTCATTAACACAGAATGAGAAGGAGCGAGAAGGCCATTGCCACCACCAACACTCTTGTGACATAACATTGTAACAAAGTAGGAGATGTATAACCTTTTTCCTTGGTTCTTAGAAGATGTGCAGGTTAGGTACTTCTCTCTTGTATTCTTGTGTTCACCCATAGACTCAAATTGTAACACTTTTATGCTGAACTGAGAATTAACTTGGGATATGCACATGTATTCAATATGGCTCATAACAGCCATCTACATCATTGAAGTTTCCATGTCAACAGATGCAGATTTGACAGATGACTTAACAGTCATTGTTAGACTAACCATCATCTAACACAGCTGCTGCCATATTATGAGTAACCAAAACAAATGCTAAATGATCTTGGTATCATGTTAACACCATTTGACTGCTCATTTTTCCAGGAAGCATGAATTGAATGATTCATCATGAGCTAGCATAAACAAGTTACTGCATCTCTTCGTTAGACATCCTATTGACATTATACACCACTACACATGGGCATTTCTGACATGCAAAATATTTTCTGGTGGCTGGACTAAAACCTAATGCTTCCTACCTCTTGGCGTCCTTATGCTAGCCACTGCAATGATGAGGAGGCAAAGGTATGGTGGAAGGTCTTTATTCAGAATCAGTTCTTCACAGAGTGAAACCGTTACTCCCTCAACACCCACTAACCGTCCTCAACATTCTATAATTTGACAGAGTGTGGGCCTCAAGCACACACACACAAAAGGACAGAAGGACTGTGGATTGTGAAGGGCAAGAGAACAAGGAATAAAACAAGGTACTTTTTGACATGCAAGTAACTCAGCATATTACATTTTCTCCCTCTTATCAATGACTCATTCCATTACATCATCTTTAAATAGAATAAGAGGAGCAGTATTTCTTCCGGCCCGAACAATATCAGTGAGATTGGTTCTTTCACTGGGCGAGAAAACATTGATGGAATTTTTAGCACTTGTTCTCACACCATCAACTTCACTGTGCACAACACATTTGGTACTACCTAGAACTTTAGGCATTCCAGCATGAGCAAACATGGATCCGCCAGAGGGTTTAGTGGGTTTCATAACAATATTTGACCCATTCCATCACTGACCATTGTTTAACAAGACTGCTGCACCTTTAGTTTTAACTACCTACCTGTGTTCACTATATTTGTTCATATTGATTTTCTTTTTTGGAGAATCTTAATCTTACTTGGTCACTAATTCGCACAGACATCCTCTATACAGCAGTCATATCATCATAGTTGTTACACATATAGCTGTGCCATTTTAAAATCATACTCTGAATTTGGACTGTTATGTTCCACATAGTTACCCCAATATAGGCTCAGGCAGTCACCTAACCTTTCACCTATATTCTCCCCTACCATTACACTGCATAACGGTTTTTAGTACTGACCTTTTACCTAGTTACGGTAATGTCCAGAGATGACATGGGGTGTTCTCCGAAAAGCTTAAGCCTCATTTATTATAATAACTATGTATAAGGGACATTCCTTTGATAACGCCGATTCTTATCTAATTATCTATAAGAACCTTCTGGTCGCCAAGATCTTTTTACCTGTTGAATAGTGTAAAGGAGAGAATCTCATCAGGTTAGACATCAGCATTCATTTTATTTGAAAGGACCACTGACTCCGAATTCAAGTTTGAGAATTTATTATCGCCAAAAATAACTGAACGTGCAAGCACCTCAACACGAGGTTAAAGAAATAGATGGGCACTAATACAAATAATAATCTACGCAGAAATCTCATCCGACTCAGGATAAGGAGAATAGAAAGTTCTAGAAGGATCAACCAGACTATGATTGCTCCTATTTCTAAGTTGCTCTTCATTTGCCTAAACAAGCTTAAAATCAATTGCTGTCCCTACACTAACGCTAAGTGACATCCCTGCATAACGATTTTCCCAGGCAAGAAAGAATAAAAGGTGTCAGCTGTGAGGACTTCCTAAGAAGTGCAATCACATAATACCTAAGCTCAGCTCTGTCCTTCTCTCTGGTCTCCCCTACCTCTTCTCTGTCCTCCTCCCTCAGGGCACTATCCCTAATACAAAACCCCAATACAATTGTACACGCCTTTGTCACGCCTCCTTGGCCAGGTCTTCTTTCTTGTGCTTTTCCACTGAAACGGTGACTTCATCCTGGACGGTTGCGTTGACCTTGAGTCCCAGGCACCTTCTCCGCTGAAAGTATCATCCCTACATTCCATCTAACTCCCCGTACCATGCCTCCCCTTTCTCTAGCTTTTGAAAACAAAGAGTTAGTCTTACTAACGAGACATGTGTCCTTGCACCTGCAACAAAAGATACTTTCAACAGAAACCTTCTACTGTGCAAATTAAATCTACCGTTTGTGCCCAGAGAGCCTTACCAAGAGAACCCTTTCTCTGCCTACAAAATAAGCTAACATAAGAATAAACCAGGCCTTCCCTAAGCATATATGTAGTCAGGCCTTTACATATGACTTTTAAACACACATCTTACTTTTCCCTATGAGCATTTTCATTACACTTCACATGCAAAAATGAATTACATGTGCAACCTTAATATGGTGCACGTTTAAACTACTGCAATTACATTACATCCACGAACTAATTTCTCTATGCATTATGTTCACACAATTCAATAAGCATTACATTACATCATTATCCTAGCACCATTATACTGCCGAGTTCACTTTGTCTCAGTGAACTACTCATTCTTTACTAAACATGCATGGGTATACAATGGAATATAAACGAATATATGTCTGAATACATATGGGTGCGGCCTATCAGTGATTATGATGCACCCCTACAATTCACAAGAACATTTCGCTCTATCAGTTCCCCCTTTGATGACTCCTGTCATCACATCTCATTCTACTCCCTCGGAGAAGGAACCGACCTAAACAGAACTTGTTCCCATCTTCCCTGATCTGAAGTTCTCCATGCTCTTGAGCCTTTGATACTGATTGTCCTGCAATCTTGCCAATCTCATGTCATTTTCCCTCAAAGCTCTCTTAACTCTGCCTGCTCGATACCACTTGTAGGCCTTGATCATAATCCACAAGCCAGCCACACAAACCACCAAAATAAGGAGTGGTCTCAGGAAGTACCCAAGGAATCCCTTTCCTAGGTTCGCAAACCAACCTCCCACTTGACCAAAACCCTTTCCGACCTTTTCCCAGGCCCCTTCTTCGGTCAAATCCGCTATCTTTGTGTGGATCATAGTGATGTTACTTATATATTTCTCCAGATCCTTGCTACGGTCTGGTATATAAGTGCAGCACTCTTGAACCTTCAGCATTTTACAGACTCCGCCCTCTTTTGCCAATAGGACATCCAAAGCAAGGCGATTCTGCAAAACCATACCCCTTATCGACAACATCTCTCCTTCCACCAACACCAACGACTTTGCTGTGTTCATTGAAAATTCATCCACCACAGTCGCTAACCTCCGGATCTTCACATCATTCAAGACTACTCCTAGACTAGGTATCATAGCTCCAAAGATATCCCCCACAACGATTCCTGCACTTGCAGCTCTTCTCGTTCTTGAATGCTCTCCACCCTCCAGAAGATTTAAGTCTTCTGTATGGTAAATCTTTGGAAATATTATTGATAAATAACATGTTCCATACCAATTTGCAGGCAACCTCACATAAGCATTCTTCCCACATACGTAATACACCGTAGGTATCACTTGTACAGGACCTTGGAGAAAATCTTTTGCTACATCTGCCATGGTGAAAACGTGATCACAAGTACTCTGTCCCACTGGAACCTTTTCGTAGTAAGTCTGATAACGCCTTATACACAACTTACCCCTCTGCTCCTTATCTAACGCTATAGGACCATAGCTTCCCCTGGTCTTATGCAACCGTTCCTCCTCTGTCCAATCAGTCCTGTGATGTCCCATATCTCGGGATTCAGTCAGCTTTCTATACCTATCTTCAACCTGATCTACAAACTTTCTCTCTACATCCGACATCAAACAAGTCAGATTGTGTCTGTGTGCAAATGCTGTATCCAATTCCAAACTCGGTATGAAGTACTTCCTCAGTCTGTCCTCGGTCTTATAATAGTCATACTTATTCAAATGCTTGTAAGCTGGGACTTCAGGAAGCACTGCGTCGAAATTGGAAAAGAAATACTCGAATTGCTCTCTCTCATAAAACAAACTAAGCAAAAGACTACATGAAATACCATAAGTCAGTGGAAGATGATGATACCTAATACCCTCATCCACCGAAGTAGGCAACTGCATACACACATAACAATCTTTCGCATCCATCACGTCAACATACTCATACAACAACTTAGCATACGCATTAAGCTTAAAATCACCCTTAGACAAATCTACATGTAATCTACGACTTTCTTCTAATAACATAGCTCTATCAGCTGCCCTGTCTACCCCCTTCTGACTAGGTGTGATAGGTGTAGGTGTCCCTGTCACCTCCTCTACTTCTTGCTCATGCGAACCAGTATATGAGACTATAACTACTATGATTATAGAGATTATCACACTACTTATAAGAATGCCTATAATCCACTTTGCTCTACGATTGGGATTTCCCGGCTCCATGATTTCGAAAGTTCTCAAAAGTCTTGGTTATCGCAAAGAACTCAGAAAAGTCTCTGTCCTTTATTTGTGACTTGCTTAACCAGCTCGAGCAACCATGAAATTTCCGGACTTTCCCTTTCCGATCACCAACTTATTTACACAGTCCAGAAAAAGACTTCCCTAGTTTTTTGTTCCTCTTCTTGTGGAAAGTCCCTAAGTTTATTCTTCTTCCACTCGGACCTAGGTTATCTTCTTCTTTTAGACTTTTATTTACAGTTCATAACTGATCCACAATGAGATCCTCATTGAGCAAGACCAGAACGTGATACAAAAGTTCAAGGCGCAAAATCAGCACTTCATGTGAAAACGGCTCAACTCCAAAAGGCGGGAATTCGAGTCGATGCAAAAGCAAGTTTCGGACTTCACTCAGAAGCGGGGATTCGGAACCGTGAGTGTCAGTGTTCCTTCTATCTCGAGCCCTGGCATCCGCAGCACCACCTTCACCACCACATTCGGGCTCCGACTGACCACTTGCACTGACCTCAGTCTTCCCGTACTCACCACCCCCTGCATCAAACACAGTGTAAGTCCACTCAGGGGTAGAGTATCTGCGACAAGGCACTCTTGTTCTCTTTGACCTTCGCCGACTGTCTTGTGCTTGGTCTTCGTCACTTGCTTCCGTTTCAGATACTTCAGACACTGGAGCAAGGTCTCTCTCAGGTGCCAACCTCAGGTTCAGTCGCCTCTGTCTTTCAGGCCAACTTTCAGCACTTCTGTTCGTTCGTCTGTCTTCCCCTTCTATACCCAGTGCACTACTTCCTCTTTCTGCTGATTCTGACTCTTCTCCGCCCACTGCACCGTTTCTGTCTTCGGTGTCTGAGTCAGGAGTTCGAACTGTGGAAACCCCCTTCAGCTTGCTCTAGTGCACCACCAGCTGTGTCAGCGACCCTTACAGCTTGACTTGTCCTCTCATGTGGCCCTGCCACATCCGCTGGGTTTTCATTTACGAGAGGAGCTGTTTCTTCCAAGGGTGCTGGAACTCTGCGGGTATGGGAAGCATGCACCCAGTTCGGCAATCCTCCACACTTTACTGCTGTGTTCGTGATCAGAATCACCTGATACGGGCCACGCCAACGGGCATCCAAACAACTCTTCCTCACGTGCTTCCGGACGAGCACCCAGTCACCGGGACACAAGTCGTGGCACAGATCACTCGAGGCTGGAACCACAGCTGCTTGCACCTGCTGGGATACAGAACGGACCACATCAGAGAGTCCTTTACAGTAATCGAGAATCAAATCATCAGTGATGCTTATCAAGGCTGTAGCTGGTACTGCTGGCAGTCTCATTGCCCTCCCCATTAATATTTCATGGGGGACAACCCGGTCTTTCTGACTGGGACACTTCGCATGCTCATGAGCACCAGTGGCAAGGCGTCGGGCCATTTCAGGGATGTCGAAGAACACATTTTTGCCATCCGGGCTTTCAAAGTTCCATTAACTTGTTCCACCATCCCAGAAGCCTCCGGTCTGTAGCTACAGTGGAGTCTCTGGTCAATGTTCAATGCTGCACAAAGTAACTTCATGATTTCGCTATGGAAGTGCCCTCCTCTATCTGATTCCAAAGAGGTCGGGATCCCGAATCTAGGGATAAGCTCCCTCAACAATAATTTAGCCACTGTGAGCGTGTCACACCTGCGTGTGGGGTAAGCCTCCACCCACCGTGAGAATACACATACTATCACTAGAATGTACCTCAAGCCATTGCACCTAGGCATCTCCACGAAATCCAACTGTAGTCTATTGAAGGGCCCTCCTGACCTTCCAATGTGACTCAATGTAACTACAGTTTTCTTTCCGGCATTCATCTGTTGACACGTAACACACCTCTGACATACCGTCTCAGCCATTGCTCGGAACCGTGGGTTATACCACGTCTGTCTGAACACTCTCATCATTGCATCTCTACCAAGGTGTGCCTGTCCATGTATCAGTCTTGCCATCGGACTCAGCAATTCCTCAGGCAACACAGCTCTCCCATCATTTGATACCCACACATCCACGTCTCCTTTCTCACACCCAGCTTTGATCCATCCCTCTCTCTCCTGGTTAGAAACTTCATCCTGCAATCGCTTAAGCTCTTCCCAAGTGTCTGCCATGGTCAACATTATGCTGAGATCGGTTCCCTCTTGGCTCTCTTCTATCTCTCTTCCTGTGAATATGCATCCTTGTTCTGCGCAGAAGCGGGCTACCTCGTCCGCGTAGTTATTACCCAAGTATACAAAGTCCTCCCCCTTCCCATGGGCTGAACACTTTCAACAGCAATTTCCTTAGGATGCTGTAATGCTTCTAACAATTGTCTTACATATTCTCCATTACGAATGGGTGAGCCAGATGATGTCAAAAATCCCTCTGAGACCATAACTGCCCGAAGTCATGCACCACGCCAAAGCCGTACTGGCTGTCTGTGTAAATCGTGATTCGAATTCGATCAGCGGCCAAACAGGCACGGGTCAAGGCAATGATCTCAGCTACCTGCGCGGAGCGTACTCCTTCTAGGCAAGCAGCGTCGACCACTCCTGAAATAGTACATACAGCAAACGCTGCTCTCAATTGCCCCACACTGTCTCTTAAGCATGAACCATCGACAAAGAAAATTTCATCTGGGTCAGCCAATGGCTCATCGACAATGTCAGGTCTCGGTTTGGTGCAAAGTTCGGTCACATCGAGACAATCATGGTCCGCACAATCTTCATCATCTGTATTCGGTGTAGGCATCAATGTTGCAGGGTTCAAGACAGAGCACCTTTTCAGAGTCACATTCTCTGCGGCAAGTATGACTTGCTCGTACCTCGTTAACCTATTGTTCGTTAGGTGCTGGGTCTTGGTCCTGGTCATTAATAACTCAACCGAATGTGGCACATGTACAGTCAATAGATGTCCCATTACAATGCTTTCACATCTTTCAATGCTGACACCTGTTGCAGCAACGGATCTTAGACATCCGGGCAACGCAGAAGCTACTGGATCTAAAGTAGCTGAAAAGTAGGCAACTGGTCTACGGACACCTCCATGGTTCTGAGCTAACACTGCTAATGCACATCCTTCCCTCTCGTAACAAAACAATGAAAAGGTCTTGTTGTAATCAGGCATTCCCAATGCCGGAGCTCTGCACAAATCCTCTCTCAGTTTCAGGAATGATATCAAGCACTCCTCGTCCCATGGTACCGGATCACTCACGTCCTTGTGCGTAAGCCTCTGCAGAGGTTTTGCTCTCAAGGAGAAACTAGGAATCCACTGTCGACAATAGCCAACCATTCCTAGAAACATCCTAACTTCTCTCTGTGTCGTGGGTACTGCCATGCTCATTATTGCCTCAATTCGATCTGGTGACACCTTCCTCTTGCCTTTTTCCAATCTGTGTCCCAAGTACTGTACTTCTTTCAAACAGTACTGCAGCTTGTTAGGGGACACCTTATGTCCGTTCTCTGCTAAGTGGTTCAACAATGCTACAGTGTCAATTCTGCAAGCATCTTCTGTTTCTGCGGCAATGAGCAAGTCATCTATGTATTGCACGAGAACTGAGTTCTGTGGCAACACAAGACTCTCAAGGTTCTTCTTCAGGATCTGGTTAAAGATCGATGGACTTTCTGTATACCCTTGAGGGATACGACACCATGTTAACACGCGATTTTCTAGCCTGAACGCAAAAAGAAATTGGCTTTCCTCGTGGAGCGGTATCGAAAAGAAGGCTTGACACAAATCGATAACCGTAAACCACTCGGCTTCACATGGGATCTGGAACAGTATTACTGAAGGATTCGGTACCACTGGACAACAAGGGACAACTATCGTGTTGACCTTTCGCAGGTCTTGCACGATCCTGTACTTCCCGCTTGGTTTCTGTAGTCCCATTATGGGCGAATTACAGGGACTACCTCTGATCTCTTTTAAAATACCCTTCTCAATGAAAGTCTCGATCACAGGTTTTATTCCTGCAATCGTTTCTGTCGACAGGTTGTATTGAGGTGTTCTTGGGAAATCAACATTCTGTTTCACCTCAATCCGCACTGGTTCAACCCCTCTGATTAGACCTATTTCGTCTCCTGCGAAATCCCACACCACAGACGACACTGCGTCTCTCAGATCAGGTGGAAGTTCTTCCACCGTCACCATTGGGTACAGATCTATACACAGATGCTGATTGGCAATCTTAAAGTCAGCATCGTCATCTCTCGTCTGGACCTCCACTCCCCGTGGTGTACAGTAAATCGTGCAGTTCAACTTGCACAACAGATCTCTCCCTAAAAGACAAACTGGACTCATATCACACACTACGAACTGATGTCTAGTTTGGAAGGAACCTATCTTTACTAGGATCGGTTCTGTCAATGGGCTGCTCATCTTCTTGTTCGCTACTCCAACAACCTGGATCGATTGTCCGAGAGGGGTAGGTTAGGGACTACTGCAGATCTTACAGTAGACCGGGTAGCTCCAGTATCAACCAAAAGTGTTGCAGGATTGCCCTCAATCTCTGCCTCCACAAAAGGTCCTCTCTGGTCTACCTCTAAGACCGCTCCAATTGTGCAGTCTTCCTCCCCCCTCAGGCACCGTCAGGATAAAGGGTCTGAGCTATCCTCATCATAACGTTCGAACAAGGGCATCTGTTGGTACGTTCGTGTTCCTTGTGAAATCCTTGGAGCTTGGGGAATCTGAGCGTGAGAATTGTAAACCCCCCCTTTCATCGTTCTAGGCCTCGTTATTGTGTTAACTACCTCTTGCGCGGGTGCCTGAGCCCCCTCTTCCTCTTCCTGCAACTGATTTGCTGGGTTCAAAGGACACTCGCATTTCCAATGTCCGACCTGGCGACAAAGATGACACGCAGTGGTCTTCTTTAGTGTGGCCACGTCCACTCCTGTCTTGGGGTCTACTGGTTTTCCCTTTCCCTGTCCCTGCCCATTCTGGTTTCCCTGGAAATTTCCTTGCTTTCTCCCTAAGGTCCCTCCACTAGGCTGACTCTGTGCTGTCTGCATCTGGACAAGCATTAATTTGTCTTTTAGCTTTCGGTGTTTCGAATCCACCTCATCACTACAGTATCTCGCATACCGCAAAATTTCATCTAACGGCTTGTTCTGCCAGCAAATCAAATGGTGCTGTATCATGAGGCTGATTTCCACTCTCAGTCCCGTTACAAACTTTGAGACAAACTGTCCCATATCCTTAGGGTCCAAAACATCTAACCCACTATACTGTTTAAAAACTTGTAGAAGTCTTTCATAATATTCATGCACCGTTTCCTTGGGTTCCTGTACAGTCCGATCTATCTTAACCCAATCTATATCCTGAGGTGAAATCTTCGACTTCAACCATGTAATCACCTGCTCATACTTTTTCATGACATCAGGTGATGGACCATTTGTAACCGCCTCTCTTTTCGGTTCCAAGTCGGCCACTCAATAGCGACTTTACATGCTGTCCACAAATCTCCTGGTACCACTATGTCAAACAAAGTGTTCAAATCAATCCACAATACTTTTGAAATCTTCACAAACCGCTCAACCTGCTTGTACCACTCCACCGGTTTTTCCCTCAGCCGAGGAAAATCATTTGTAAATGCAGCCAAATCACCTCTATTCCACGGCACATGCACGTACCCTCCATTCTGTACTTCCCGTAAAGGAAAATTTCCAACCCCGTCGCCCCCCTCCTGGCGGCGGCGTTTCCCCTTCTGCTCTCTTTACTGGTTTCTTTTTGGACCACCTTTCTTCCCATTTGTCCAACAAAATCCATATTCTCATTCCTATGATCAGGTCTCTGGTGTGCGTCTTTAATCCTGTGATTCTTTTCTCCTCCAACTCCTGATCACTGTAATGCAATCTATGTGGTCCCTGCAACGCTTTAGTTTTGTTCAGGTCCACCTCATATCTTTTGGCCAATTCCTTCAATCTATCATGTGCCATTCTAGCTTTTCGAGTCACATCTTTTGCTACAAACAGCAGCTCATCTGATCCATAAATTTCTATCCTTTCCAGAGGCAGACCCCCACTGATCATTTCGTCTACCTCTGCTTTCAGCCTCACTACGTCTAGCAACCTTGCCTGTACTGCACTCCTCAGTACGTCTCGACAACCCGAGCCATCTCGCTCATCACAGTCACTATTCTGTCCTTGTGACCTATTCCCTTCTATATTCCTGGAACCTGGTCTGTCTTCCGAGACATTTTGTGCCCTATCTCTTCGCATCCTATCCTCTTGGTTCGTTACTGTTGGTGTCCACTCCCTCAAAGCTGACTTAGATTCCCGTAAAGACCTCGGTCTTTCCGGTCTCTCCTCTTCTCGCCCACATGAAGAGTCCGCAGTAGCCGGTAACGGCGTACTTGTCTCCATTGGTCTTGGGAAATGAACCACCCTTACTCCAAACCCATTCCCACTCTCACTGTTTCCTTCTTCCCTTCTCATCGGTACGGAGCTCCCTTCTCTCACTCGGTCTGGGTCATATACCGGTACTATAGGGCCAATGGTAACCGGTACTGTCAAGGAGTCCGGTAATCTTGTGTTCCCCGCAGGAGGCTGTGTTATCATAGACGCCGTTGCCCCCTCCGTTCCTGTGGAAATTCTTCCCACTACTCTCATGCTAGTCTGGTTCTGGCTCTCATCAACTATTGCCACTGCTGGGGTCGTCTTTCCCTCTTCTGAATCTGGGTTAAATGGTGGTGGCCTCTCCGCCAACATCCTATCCAACAAACTGTCATCTAGATCACTGTCGTCTTCATCGTTTCTTATTATTTTCCCATTTTGTACTAACAATGGGTACAACTTATCTCCTTCGATCGTGTCTGCTCTCCACCTTTTCTCCAAGGCATCCCACCTTGCATCTTGAAATGCCCTGACCGATTTTTTCACCCTTTCTTGGCATCTGTCCTTCTTCCTATCATACGCTGCCCTTATCCACGCATGTAGTGCCTCAAACTGTGTTGGTCTAGGTAGTGGTCGTAATGAAGCCATTACACTCTTGAGCTGGTACAGCACCTCTAACCTGAAAGTACCATATCGAGGGAACGACAATTCTCCTTCTGCTTCTGTCATTTTATGCCAATTCTCAAGCCAAATTATGGTATGCAATCCTACATTCTTTGCCATATAATGTGCTGGTGTATCCTCGGGAGGAGCTTCCTCTCCCTCCCGAACAACCACATGTCTATCACCTCTACAAAGTTCCCGTAAAGCTTTAAAACATTTCATGATGAATCAACTTTGTATTTGCACTCAAAATGTCCGCTTTTACTTCCTGATTTCAATCCACCAATCCCAGCGCGGCTCACACCAACCGGCCTATCGCAGCGCGGCTCTTGTCTGACGTCACTTTTCCTCCGCTCGCAGCAGTTCCCCTCCTTTCTAATTCACTTGTTCTCACTCGCATCTATCCCAATCATACTCTGAAATAATGTCCGTCCTACCGAACAATTACCTCTCTGACCGTCGGTCTTACCAATGACCGATCAGCCTCTTGAGCTCGTTGACCTCAATCTGGAAATCGTCTGTCCGCGAAACGACCGGACAATCGCCTTTAGCACACTCGATAGGATTCAATCATTCGATGTTCTGCACACAAAAACCTACGACCTGCGTTGGTTATTCACACACTCACTCATGTGTTCCCTATCTTCAGTGGGTCTGTCAATGACGTCTCGTGACCCCCACAACTCTGGTCAACGTTCTCAACTCTGGGTGTATTCTACACCACAATAAATCTCCCGGTCCCGCGCGCGCTCACGGTCCGTTTCTCAATCACACAACTCTCTTTCCAACTCCGCAAGACATCACACAACAATAAAACACCGCAATCTACCAAACATCACTCTTTTCATACTCACTCTACTACGAACTGCTACTTCCGCCGCACCGTCACTCTCCGTCAGTTTTCCACGACCTCCGACATCCTTCTCCCGCGGTCCTCTGGATCTGCGTCACTCGAGCTCTATGGGGCAACTTAATCTCCTATCTTGCTCTAGATCTCCCCTTACCATCAAAGGTAACCATCCTACTCTGCTACCAACTGATAACGCCGATTCTTATCTAATTATCTATAAGAACCTTCTGGTCGCCAAGATCTTTTTACCTGTTGAATAGTGTAAAGGAGAGAATCTCATCAGGTTAGACATCAGCATTCATTTTATTTGAAAGGACCACTGACTCCGAATTCAAGTTTGAGAATTTATTATCGCCAAAAATAACTGAACGTGCAAGCACCTCAACACGAGGTTAAAGAAATAGATGGGCACTAATACAAATAATAATCTACGCAGAAATCTCATCCGACTCAGGATAAGGAGAATAGAAAGTTCTAGAAGGATCAACCAGACTATGATTGCTCCTATTTCTAAGTTGCTCTTCATTTGCCTAAACAAGCTTAAAATCAATTGCTGTCCCTACACTAACGCTAAGTGACATCCCTGCATAACGATTTTCCCAGGCAAGAAAGAATAAAAGGTGTCAGCTGTGAGGACTTCCTAAGAAGTGCAATCACATAATACCTAAGCTCAGCTCTGTCCTTCTCTCTGGTCTCCCCTACCTCTTCTCTGTCCTCCTCCCTCAGGGCACTATCCCTAATACAAAACCCCAATACAATTGTACACGCCTTTGTCACGCCTCCTTGGCTAGGTCTTCTTTCTTGTGCTTTTCCACTGAAACGGTGACTTCATCCTGGACGGTTGCGTTGACCTTGAGTCCCAGGCACCTTCTCCGCTGAAAGTATCATCCCTACATTCCATCTAACTCCCGTACCATGCCTCCCCTTTCTCTAGCTTTTGAAAACAAAGAGTTAGTCTTACTAACGAGACATGTGTCCTTGCACCTGCAACAAAAGATACTTTCAACAGAAACCTTCTACTGTGCAAATTAAATCTACCGTTTGTGCCCAGAGAGCCTTACCAAGAGAAACCTTTCTCTGCCTACAAAATAAGCTAACATAAGAATAAACCAGGCCTTCCCTAAGCATATATGTAGTCAGGCCTTTACATATGACTTTTAAACACACATCTTACTTTTCCCTATGAGCATTTTCATTACACTTCACATGCAAAAATGAATTACATGTGCAACCTTAATATGGTGCACGTTTAAACTACTGCAATTACATTACATCCACGAACTAATTTCTCTATGCATTATGTTCACACAATTCAATAAGCATTACATTACATCATTATCCTAGCACCATTATACTGCCGAGTTCACTTTGTCTCAGTGAACTACTCATTCTTTACTAAACATGCATGGGTATACAATGGAATATAAACGAATATATGTCTGAATACATATGGGTGCGGCCTATCAGTGATTATGATGCACCCCTACAATTCACAAGAACATTTCGCTCTATCACCTTCCATCATTCTAGACCGACATGACACAGCAAGGTATATCCCCAGGGGGTACCACTTTGGGTATATATACACCATATCTTGCTGAGAGAGTCAGAGGAGAAAAGGACTTCCATGCCGACACACTGACGCGAGACGCTGAGGTTACTGCACGCAGTCACTCCAGCTCGCAGTGGTCTGACATCCCTTGCGAGGTGTCCATCTCAAGACCAAGACAGGGTCCCACAGTCTCTCACTCCAGGTAATGGGGTTGACTTTATCCTGGAGGGATTCTTGGCTTTTACACCCATACACATGCTAGGTACACTTAGGTACATCTAGTTAGGGCTGCATCGTATGAGTATGCACTTTACTGTCATGTATTTTATATACTTGCCTGTATTCGTTGTTTTAACACGATGGTAGAAATCTACCATTGATAGAAATCTACCATCCTTTTAATCTGTTAGTGCTTATAATCATTTATATCTCCTGCTGTCTAATGGTTGTTTCAGCACACCTATTTTACACTAGAATGACGCTGGTTCAATAAATGCTTATTGAAAAACGTCCCCATTGTTTATTCTGTGTATCTCTCTGAGACGAAGTGAGCACGAGTGACTGAGCGAAAAGTAGTACACTGTTTCCACGATCCTGAGGGATCAGGGTTGTCATGGTCGATAGTTACCAAGAACTATTCTCTCCTTGGTAAGAGGAGTTTCTAGTGGTACTGTGAGCTAGCTGGTATACAGGCTGACATATTCGGTAGGGGTGTCCAGAATCAATCTGAATCCAATCCTACAGTATTTGTTGTCTAAACGTGCAGATCCTATATAGGTTTATAGGAACTACATGACAGGACATCTTTCTCCACTTGACTCTTACTTTCCCACTTTTTCCATGCCAAAGGCCAGCAAGGTTCCAATTGTGTAATGGCCATTCTACCCCTGAGTAATGCAAATAAGGTTCTGCCCGTGGTGTTATGTTAGTCTCAATCTAAGAGCTGCCTGAATCTGAATATATGACTTTAATGCCATTTGGATGGTTTCTTTGATTTAACAATGTGGTCGTTCGACTTGGCCAGTACTCTGGGAAATGGTTTAAGTAGGATTCTATATGTTCACCCCGGTCCATAACGTGAGAAAAAACACAAACACACACACACACACACACACACACACACAAACACACACACACACACACACACACACAAACACACACACACACACACACACACACAAACACACACACACACACACAAACACGCACACAAACACACACACACACACACACTATGTATTGACATACAAATAACTCAGTATATTACATCACCTACGCATCTCCAATATCAATAGTGCACCCTCTACAATTTGATACTTCTGCAGAGCCCTCTGTAACTGATGTACCAAAAAAGGCAACTAGATCATAGGAGATCCATTTGTACTAAATGGCTTCTTCTACCTTGATTAACTTGATATTTTGATTTCAATTATGATTTTTTTGTTTTTATTCGAAAGCATTCCCAGAAGCACACTGAAAAAGCTTCACTAGGTGCTGGGTTCTAGGCATTTTTGGGGGAATGTCGTATGACAATTTCCTTGGCTCCAATTTTCTTGGTACTGAATTCTACATAGCATAGAATTCTACATAGGCAAAATGGATCCTTCTATGCAAAAACACCCTTTTTTCTCAAAGGGAGCCATTCTTACCCACGGAGAATGCCTTTGCCTTACACACTACTCTGACTTCTTTAATTTCTTCCTTCTCCATCTCAGACCAGAAGAATTCTTTGGTTCTCAATACACTTCCTACCATAAATCTATTGGATACTATGAAACCTGAAGAACCTCAAGGGCTGATCATATGTAATTGTTTACCCATGCACTTTAAAGACACTGCAGTAGCTGCAGAGCAGCATAAGTAGTATACACAAGGCACTCTACTATTTATTTGTAATCTTCTCAGCTAATATATATATATAAATGGTTACTTACAGGTGATATAACTTTTGTATACCATTTTGCATACTCTTGCTACCTTGTTACTGAAATTTTCAAAACCTCTTTAGATGTTTTTTCATGTACAGGCTTGATGCTTACAACAGTCACTGCTTATCCTTAGGGCTTCACCATAGACAGCAAATCTATGTTAGGATCCGTGTTTTTTTTAGGAGTTTTAATCATCATCTAGTTATCTCAGACAGTTTTTGTGATAATCCATGGTGTTTTTCAGATTTTTTAATACTTTTTTTTAATTTGTGGGATTCCTTTTCCTATATGTAACCTTTTCTTTCTCTGTAGGCATATCTCGACCATTAGCTGTTTTCCTAACTCATAACTTTCCGTTTCTCTTGCACGAACTGTAAGAAATATGTCTCAGTAGGCCCCAGAGAAATAGGAAGTTATTGGGCTTCAGTTGCATCAATGGTGGTCATTCACCCCAGTTTGAGAGTCCGTACTGTAGACCCTCATACTGAGAACAAAGTGCGCATCTTAGCACTTCATATTCAGGGTAGGGATGTGGAGCACACCAGGGCTGACTCAGGGTGATTACAGGGGCTAAAAACTCAGAACTCAGCAACACACAAAATAACATTCAATACATTTTTGAACAGCCATTGCTTTTTCTTTACTTTATGCAACACACACAAATAAATACAATGCACAAAAGTAGCAATATTTACAAGATTTCAAGTGGAATTACAATTTAGAATCAACCTTAAAGAGGCCTTGCAGAGTAGCCAGGGTGCAAATCATATGACCTAAAAACAAAAAAACAGTGAGCAACTAACCTCATAAATCCGGTCTGTTTCTCTTTTCTGCGAGGTACCCCGTGAGAATTTGTACACCAGCAATCCCTACCCTTAAAAACAGTAACATCCCTATGTAAGCCCAATGCTTAAATATAAAAAGATCTTCTCTATTAAAAAGGCATGCCAGTGGCTTTTTCAGGTTAGACCTCGATCACTCTATCATGGGCTGCAGCCAGTGTGAATATATGTCGCATTTGAAATCAATAAGCCTATTATCTTTAACATTCAGTTTTCACCAGATATAAATCAAGCCTATTTCCTTTGACATTAGCTTTTTACAATAACCAGAAAGCCCTGTCACTTTTGAGGTAAACATTTCCTTCACTGGTAACCCATTGGCCATATGTGACACCACAACGCCAGGCATCTTCACAAAAGATAATTTTAATGAATGGGTTGAAACAACTGCCCTTCTGCTTTTGGTTCCTTGCACTTAATTGCTGTCAGAGTTCATAAAACTGTATATGGGTTCTCACAAGACTCAAAGCTACAGAGAAGATAGCGCCAATTTGCTGAATATTTTAAAGGCCCACATGAACGTTTTGTTGTGCAATTGCATGCACAAAGTTTAGTAAATGTGGGTCTTAGTTTTGTTAAAATTTCTGCTTGCACTGTCTCCTGCTCTTCTGCCTCTCAGGTGTAGACAGTTGGAGGAGAGCGTGGTCGGTAATCCTGAAGCCAGAGAGCCCTATTCTTATAAGGCCACAATGGAAAGGTCCAGATACCCCTGGGGTAAATGGCAAAATTCTCCAGTTCCACATTTCCCATGAAGGGGGCCATACTTAATAATGTGTGTGCTCCACCAAGACCCCTTAAGGGGGTCGCAGTACAAACAGGCTCCCCTGAGAATATAGAGTGATCAGCTCTTAGACACCTGAAGCTAGGTTCAAACTACTGTGCACAAGCTGTCCTTTCTAAGCAGGATATCCTGAACCCCACTGGACCATTTTTAATGGAGTTTGTTGCATTTATATCCTGGTGGTGTGCTCAACAAACAGGAATATGCACCAGGAGTATGTTTCAGGGGCCTTATGACCACCAGAATATGCTGAAGGATTTCCTGTCATCTTCCATGGCTTCTAGCAATCCCACCCTCAATTGGTCACAATAGGGATTCATGGAGCTGGTGTGACCAGCCCTTGAGAAAATCCACAAAGTCCAGAGTACAGCTAGGAGTCTCCAGACTTCTGACTGGGGATCATGCTCCCTCTCAGCTCTCTGAGCTGCTAGCAGGTCTTAAAAAGTGGGAAGGAGTTTCCTATGGTTGGTGGGGCAGCCACACAACCAAGTGGCACGATGTCATCCCTTCACTGCTTAGTATCTCTCTTAGGTACGTACCACCGACTTTCTCTTTATAGGATACCTTCTTGGACGGTCAGGGGTCTTTGCTCTGCCCGCTGGTGCAGCAGAGCAATTAACTCCCAGCCACGTAACTCAAAGCACCAATCGCATTAAGTGCTGACTCAGACATATGGCAAATTATCAAATGTACTGGGAAATCTAAAACTTTCAAAACGTACCTCATATTTGGATTCCAGCCCCCTTATTTACATACAAAGCACCTACTCTGATTTTTGGAGATACAGTAAAAACACAGTTAGCACATATTGTTACAATGCACCCAAATAAAACAGTGCAGTCAGCCTTGGTCTCCAATCATATCATAGTAATTTAGTCTGGGTCTCATCTTCCACTGTGCTTCATCTATGCAGGTAACAGACTGAACCAGACAAAAGATTCCTCTTGCAGTCTAATAATGTGGGTTTAGGTGCAACTTTCTCAGACCCCTTTACCCTAACTCCACAGCAGAATAATGTATTTTAAAAGGTGAGCACTGGAGGATGCAGCTGGAAACCATTTTCCAAAGAGCATTACAGTAGCATTACAGTAGGTGATAATCCATTAGGGTCCCATGTGTCTGCAAAAGTCCAAAAACCAGAAGTCCAAAGGCTAAAATAACTTGAGGGTGTCATGGTGTAGAATTTGACTTCCCACACTCAAACCTCCCAGTTTAAGTTAAGGGCTCATTTAACCCTTGTACCTACCTCTAACCTATCCACTTTTTTCAATTTATTTTATCTAAAGAACTTTTGAGATGAGATAAAGGCGTGGCAGTCACCCACTGATAGTACACCGGGTTCAGGTACATGTTTTAGGCTTAAGATCGAGTGTTAGAACTTTTATCATTTTCTGACTCTGGTCAGAAGGCATCATTTTGCATTCCTGAAAACGATTCATCCATGGACGTCAGATAGAGATAGCAAAAGGCAACATGTGCAAACATTGGCTTGTCATTTGGTGCCCATGTTGTGCCTTGGCACTGCTTTTGCTACCCTTTGTCTCAGGGCCCAGGAAGATGGAAACAGCAGCAACAGGAAGAAGACAAGGCTCTTAAAAGTCTGCCTATTTTCTGTTGCTTTATCCTTCTGCCTTACCTCAGCAGCAAACTGAAAGCTAGTGAGGGTCAATGTGTAACAGAAAGACTCAACCTTTTGATGCCATTGTGGGGATCAAAGTGTATGTGATGTCATTTCTGCTACCCTAAACATTCAGACGGATTTACATCTATTGATGCATGTCTGCAATAATGAGAGGCACATACATTTCTATTTGTTGTTACCTTCTGAAATAGTGATTTCTGTTTTACAGAGGGTCTCATCACTGTTGCATTAGGAGATTGTTAGACACCCCACGGGGCTTTCCAGGTCAGTACATGTGAAGCACTGCAAAGAAGAATATGCTGAAAAAAGGAAAGAGACATACACAATATGAAACATCTGCATGTATGCCAGTTTAGCTTCTATGTCTTGACTGAAAAGTTGGAAATAGGCCTACGGTGAGGAATACATGGGTTTGGGAGTGGCCGAAATTTATTAGTGGAAGTGTGGAATGAGTAAACCTGCCAATTTCTCCATGCCATTAGGCAGTGAAGGGAAATCAAATGATTCCACACTGCGGCAAATGCTGTATATAGTTACCCATAGCTTTCTTCAAACACCAAAGCTGTTAGTTTCAACCAATCTAATTGGCCGCCCTGCAACCAATGTCAGCCTGAACTGTATCTTCATTCTGTTTGTTGCAGTGTGCTCAATCAGTTTTGGTGCAAATTCAAGTAAAGCACAAGGGAATTCAGCCAATTTGGTGTCCGGAAGTGGGCTGAAAAAATGACTCATCACTTAAGATGTGGTGAGTTTGGGAAAGCAATACTCTAGACTCGCTCACACTGAGTCCACCTCAGGGAAAGAAAGGCTAGAACTACTTTCACAGTGTGGTCCAGAGTGTGGGGCAGCCATGGAAGGGGGTGCTGGGGTTTGGGTATTGTGTTGCCCCTAGGGACCTGGGAGCTGTTGGCATGTTCTCCGGCCTCTACCTCGAAAGGACTGAGATGCCTGTTTCTGCTGAGATATACTGACATTGCCTCTCCTTGTATTCCCGACTGAAAACTTGAAAGGGGCGAGCAGAAGGAGCTAGGCCTAGAGAGCAAGCAGTGACTTTGCTCTCTTTAAATAGTCCTAAGGCTGTACAAATAGCCTAGAGTCATCGAAGGGCATTTCGATTAAACAATGATGGATGTAAAAAAAAAGCCTATGGAGCGAATCCCGGCATGGCAGTGTCAAAGCACCAGTCTAATCCCATCTGCCCTACCCAGGCAGTCGGTCGAGTCCAGTGTCTTTGTTATCCCATTCTGCTGACCATGTGCCTACCACTGACCCTCATATGCTTATGAATGTGGCCATTGGTGGAGGTGGTGAGAGACGGAAGAGTGCATCACTCCTGCTGGATTCAGAGTACAAGGTTGTACTTTCTGACATGTGATTGGTTAGATGGGTTAAAGCTCTTTAGTAATTCTGTTTGATGATGAACTAAAAACTATGTGAGATTCCGCAGAGTTGAGCCAACGGGGAGAAATAGGGACTTTGTACTGCTCATGCTGGGATTTAGTGCCAGGAGCGTGTTCGATGCTGAAAAATCAGCATGAACAGCACCATGCACTGTGCCAGAGCGCATACCTAATCAAGCTGACTTTGGTGCTGCTCAAGTTGATTTTCTGGCCACATTTGCAAAATCTTGTGGATGTCCTCCTAGGACACAAGAATCGCGCCACGGAACACCAAATCTCACTCGCCAATTTATCGTTTTGGTGTGCGAGAAAGAATTCCATCACATGGCGATTGGCAGAATTTGGACAGAACCATGAGTTTGAAGAATAACGCAGAGTAACCAAAATTCCACCAATTCCATTGGCAGAGCAGAATATTTCACCCACACCTACCCTAGATCCAATAAAAATAGCCGTTCTTTCATTGCAGTGCCCAGTCATCACTACCTGTGTCCTGATAATTACACTAGACTTATGACTGAGTTAAAACACTGTCAATGACACTGGTGATAAAGATATTATTGCCTCCTTACACTTGATAAAGGGTGTTCCTTCTACAGTTGATGTGACTTCTGCATGCTGATGCCAGTTTTTGACTATGCACATTCTCTATTTTATTTATTTGTAATTATATCCACCATGTTATCACCTTATACACTCAACCCTACTTACCTTGCATATATGATTTAAGTTTTAGTTCTGATTTTTAATATAACCAATATTAATGTGATCCTTCTGGTATTTGGGCTTTTTGCTTTGCATTAAGGACGACCCTAAATTGCATGTGCAAACGGGTTTGAGACCCGTTTGCGCATGCAAAATGTTACAGGGCCATGTACAATTCCTAATTAGCGAGTCGCAATTTATTTGCGACTCGCTAATTAGGAATTGCGAGTCGCTATTAGGAAGGGGCGTGCCAAGGGCGTCCCTTCTTAATAGCGAGTCTCTACCCTATGTAAGAATGTTTTGCAACCGCAATTGCCGTCGCAAAACACTCGCAAATTACCGTCCTCTTCAAGACCACTTCCCCTTTGTGACTGGCTCCAAAAACATTTTTTAAGGGCAGGCAGTGGTCCCAGGGACCACTGCCTGCCCTTAAAAAATGAAACGAAAACGTTTCAACTTTATTGTAAAGCAGTCCCAGACATGGAGGTCTGCTGAGCCCAGCAGGCCACCATGCCTGGGAGGGACAGCCATTCCCAATGGGGTCGTAAATTGCAAGTGGCTCATTAATATTCATGAGCCTCATATTTTGCGACCCCATTGGGAATCGCTAACAGTGGCTCTGACACTGTTGTACATTTGCTTTTGCGACTCGCAAATGACGACTCACAATTTTTCGCCATTTGCGAGTCGCAAAAGCAAATGGTCGTACATCTGGCCCCCGTGTTTTTTAATTGATTATGTGTGTGCTATACTCTGCATTGTCATATATATTATTTGTACATTCTTATGGTTTTGTATACAATGGTGCTGATAATGAGGATCATTACTGGCAAGGTTAAGTATTAGGTAGAAAAGGACAATACAGTAGCAGGTGACGAAGAGTCACTTGAACGAAATGCAAAAGTAGTGATAATGACATTCACTTTGTAAACTGATGAAGAACAGCTTGGCAGAAGTTGATTCTTGGTGTTGAAGATGTGGTATAGCACCTGTGGTTGAACTAAGTTACTTTTAGGCAGACCTAAATGATTATCATGTGGTTAATCCTCTCTCAACCACAAAACAAAACTTTAGATACAGAGCAAAAATTGATATCCAGTTGTAGACTAAGGGGCCGATTCCGATTCGGGCCGGAAAACGTACCGACTGACTCGGAGCCGGAATTCATTCCGACCGACACGTACCGGTGCAGCCCGACCCGCAAAGTATGATGAGAAGCGTGCAAAATCCGACCGACTCGTACGGAACACAAGCCGAACGACCGAACCGCGCAGAAAACAGCTATCCGGCCGGAAAACCACGCGAATCGAACCGACCGACACGCACCAGGAAGAATCCCGAACGAAACGTACCCGCGAACTCCGACCCGCCAAGTACGATGCAACGCGTGGAAAACACGACCGAGTCGCACGGAGCCCAAGCCGTACGACCGACACGCATACAAAACTGCGAGCCGAAGCAACCCAATACACCGCAACCGACGCGTACACAGCACAGAAAACAGCACAAACACAGCGTGAACGAATCTGAGAAGTTCGCACGAGACAACTGCAGGGTCCGACTCGGTCAGAAGAACGTCTCCTACATGCACAAAAAGTACTAAGGAAAAAACACACAAAAAAAGGCCAAACAAGCAATTACAAAGCCAATAAATACTGGGTGGGGAAACAGGGAACAAAGACACACCCACAACTCCACCCATATAAAGGACACAAATCCCTACCATGATCCTTTGCAAATTCAAATTACCTGCCAGCACTCAACGCCAACAGACAGCAACCACACACACTCACAGCTCATCCATCACACAAGCCACACACCAACAGCACCTCAACAAATAGCACCCTCACATACACCCAGCAAAACACACACTCACATACCCTCACTTGCACACCAACACACACATCACTCACCATCACCACCCATCACCATGCCCCCAAAGAAGAATCAAAAGTTCCTAGATAGTGAATTGGAAGTCCTGGTAGATGAGATCCTCAGGGTAGAGCCACAGCTGTTTGGTACACTGGTCCAACAGACACCCATGTCGCAGAAAACCAAGATGTGGGAGAGGATTGTCGACAGGGTGAACGCACAATCACCATGTTTGCGCACAAAGGGAGATATCCAGAACAGGTGGTATGACGTGCGCAGGAGGGTCAGGGAGCTTTTGAAGAAGGACTTCCTCTTGAGCCAACACACCGGCAGTGGCCCTCCTGCCAAACCAGTATACCTCAGGCCCTGGGAGGAGAAGGTGCAGGCCATCCTACCACCAGTGAGCGTATATGGACTAGAAAACATCCCAGAGCCTGGTGAGTACACAACAAATGTACACAATATTGTGCGACAATACACACACATCACTGTCAAGGGGAGAGTCAAACCATGCACCCTTAGCAAATCCACAGCAACCAAAACAGAATCATCCCAAAATGTGTATGTCAGTCAGATAAACACAACACATGCCATCTCATAGTGATATGTAACTGTGTCATCACATGTACAAACACAACTACAACTATAGCTAGGCAGTGGCACAAATATAACTAACAAACACATCCAGACATGTAGCCACCACTACAACACCACCTCACAGTGAAGCCCACTGAAAGGAAGGAATCCTGTGTATGCTGGGCAAGTCAGTGTAGCCAATAGCATCATGGGAGTCGCAGTCACAGATATTGCCCACCCTCACAATGCGCACATCAACACCACCATGAACCATGCTCACATCACAGGGAGTGGAAAACAACTGACAAGATGGCTGACACTGGGTACTGCTGTGGGGAGCACAAGGTCCTGCTGGGAACTGTGCACCAACCAACAGCAGGACACCACTGACTGACATCCTGAAAGACAACTTGCACTCCCTGCAACGGAAGCACGTTCCATGGTGGAAAATCTGGCTGGGTGGGAAGGAGGACTGACAGCACTGACCATAGTTACCAGCAGCTCCACTCACACACACCCCTAACACAAACTCCACACAACTCACCTGGGAGAATGCATTGCCTCACACTCTAATCAAATATCCCACAAAGAACCACAACCCTGGGTCATGCTGTGTGAAGCACAGGGACACACATGGGACTTGTAGCAAAACTAACCCCAGGATAACACTGTCAGCCATCTTGTCAGCACAGGCACACAACCCCACAGGGAAGCAGAGTCAAAAGGAAGGAAGCATGGGCATGCTGGGAAGGGGGTGGAGGCAATAGCATGATGAGAGTGGTAGTCACAGCCCAACATCCCCCACCCACATGGCCCAGCAAGATCACACCCAAGCATGCACACCTCACAGGGAGTCAAAAGCCACATCAAAGATGTCTGACACTGGTGCTCAGTCGTGGGGAGCACAAGGCCCTGCTGGGAACTGGGCACCAACCAACAGCAGGACACCACTGTCAGCCATCTTGCCATTGCTGTCACACTCACACACAGTGAAGTACACTCAAAATGAAGGAAGTATGGGCATGCTGGGAAGGGCGGTGGAGGCAATAGCATGATGGGAGTGGTAGTCACAGCTCAACATCCCCCACCTGCATGGCCCAGCAAGCTCACACTAAAGCATGCACACCTACCAGGTAGTGAAAAGCCACATCAAAGATGTCTGACACTGGTGCTATGTTGTGGGGAGCACAAGGCCCTGCTGGGAACTGGGCACCAACCAACAGCAGGACACCACTGTCAGCCATCTTGCGATTGCTGTCACACTCACACAGTGAAGTACACTCAAAATGAAAGAAGTATGGGCATGCTGGGAAGGGCGGTGGAGGCAATAGCATGATGGGAGTGGTAGTCACAGATATTGTTCACCCTCACAACTGTCCCATCAACACCACCCTGAACCATGCGCACATCACAGGGAGTGGCAAAGAACTGACAAGATGGCTGACACTGGGTACTGCTGTGGGGAGCACAAGGCCCTGCTGGGAACTGTGCACCAACCAACAGCAGGACACCACTGACTGACATCCTGAAAGACAACTTGCACTCCCTGCAATGGAAGCACGTTCCATGGTGGGATATCTGGCTGGGTGGGAAGGAGGACTGACAGCACTGACCATAGTTACCAGCAGCTCCACTCACACACACCCCTAACACAAACTCCACACAACTCACCTGGGAGAATGCATTGCCTCACACTCTAATCAAATATCCCACAAAGAACCACAACCCTGGGTCATGCTGTGTGAAGCACAGGGACACACATGGGACTTGTAGCAAAACTAACCCCAGGATAACACTGTCAGCCATCTTGTCAGCACAGGCACACAACCCCACAGGGAAGCAGAGTCAAAAGGAAGGAAGCATGGGCATGCTGGGAAGGGGGTGGAGGCAATAGCATGATGGGAGTGGCAGTCACAGATATTGGTCACCCCCACAACTGTCCCATCAACACCACCCTGAACCATGCGCACATCACAGGGAGTGGAAAAGAACTGACAAGATGGCTGACACTGGGTACTGCTGTGGGGAGCACAAGGCCCTGCTGGGAACTGGGCACCACCAACAGCAGGACACCACTCACTAACATCCTGAGAGTCAACCTGAACCCACTGCAAGGGTGGCATGCTTCATGGTGGGATAACTGAGCTGGGGGGAGAAGGAGGGCCGGATGTCAACCAAATACAACCAATGCAGACCATGTACACACCCCAACATTCAAATTGAAATGCTCAAAGTATGCAGGACAATGTGCTACACCAATATCAACCTCTGACTGTGACAACTTAGGACAATGCAATGTACAGGCCCGCATCCAGAGGTACAGTCACAACTGTCAGGTGTGTCAACCATTGATGCCTGCAGAAACATAACATACATTGTGTGTGTCTCCCAAAAACAGGTGATGATGGGGACACAGCAGCAGACGCTGAGGAGTCCCTGTCCCAGGATCCAGGGGAAACGGAGCTCACTGGTGTGGAACAGCCACTGCCCTCCTCGGATGACGAAGACCTACCTGGCACCTCCGGAGCGAGTCATCATGCAGCACCAGCAGGACCACCAGCTGCACCCCTGCACCCACCCCTCCAACGACTGACAACACACAAACCACCCCTGCCGACACGGACAGACCAAGGACCACCACCACCACCAGCACACGGACCCTTGCCCAACGTGGGGCTATGGACACCAACACCACCAACAATCCCCAAGGGGGCCCAGGGTCACCTGTGCGTGCCACCTCAGGTACTGCACGTGTCGCCAGGGGTGGTGGGAGGGGTGGTAGACATAGGTCGCTGCTCGCAGAGGGGTCTGGACTGCATGATGACCCACAATTGGTACGCATAGCCGATGCATACCAGACCAGCACCGGAGAGCTCAGCCAGGTAGTGGGGATCCTCAGGGACATACGACAGCAGCAGGCTGCCCATCATGCACGCTTGGACTTACACATGTCCCGCATGGAGTCCAAGTGGGACACACTGCAAGAGATGACGGCGGTGCATAGGAACATATTACAATGCCTCCGCCAGATGAGCAGCAACATGTCAACACCTCCCTGTGTGCCCACAACATCTGGTGCTGAAACAACTGCAACTGCCACAGGGTGGGAGGATGACTCTGGCGGAAAGTCCCCTGCATCGCAGCAGCCTGCACTTGAAGGTCCCCCCCCAAAGAAGAGGGGTTGTCCGAGGAAGGGCAACTGAGAGGCCGATGGCCATGCGCAACCCCCAGGAAGCCAAAACCTGCTCTGGATAATCACCTTTGTGTGCAAATTGTTCACCCTGTTGAATGCAACACAACTCCCCCACATGACATGGGGAGTACAAGTTGGACCAATGTATCAGATGACTGTGGACTTTACTCAGGACATTTCTGCTACCAGGACTTCCAAATCATCTAGGAACTTTGGATTACAATCACAATGTACAGCACCCACCATCCTGTGCACTATACTCACACATGTATGACAATAAACACACTAATACACCATACCTGCCTCTGTTGTGATTCCAACGTGGTTTCTGTCATGGAGATGATGACCTGCGAAATTACACTGTGCATGCTAACTGCTACAGCAAGTACAACACAGGCATGTGAGTCATGGCAACGTGACACATATGAGGGAGACACACCACCAGGGCTACACAACATATACACACCAAGGCCACCTGACTCATCGCCTACACTGATGTTGCCAGGAAATACGGTGCAATGCACAGACACAACACCTATTCACAGTCTTTGTCAACTAGCCCACTGGTGCAGTAAGCAAATGTCAGTCAGATGTGTGACCACAGACAACGCACATCACAAAGTGAAGCACAGGTTTATTACACATTTGCAACATGTTGTAACCACTACAGATGCAAGGTAATCCCACCTGGCAGTGGGCACACAGTCAACAAGTGTAGAAGGAAGGAAGTCCATGGGTGTGGCGCACATCACCTGTAGGGACACGACAGCTACCACCCTGGAAGTTTAATCACGGTGTTGGGGGATCACAGTTGACCAAACAACTCTGAAAGTACCCTGTGAAGGACAGAAATGACACACAGTCAAAAGCACTGAAGAACAGGACAGAACTGCAATATGCATGCCCAATACATGTCACAAGATACCCACCCAGAACCAAGTTAGCATGTCAACACTGTTGGGGAGTACAGACTACCTGTAAGGACACATCGCTACACGCATACAGTCATGTAGCACATGGCCACACTCAAACAGCACCAGAGCACCACCAACACATATCATGCATACTCACATCATTGACATGACATCTCCGGATACTCACATTCAACTGAAGAAGTTGGTGATGAGCTGTGTGCGGACATCACTATCATCATCATCATCATCATCACTGGCATCGTGGTCCAGGCCAGGATCCTCCACAGGTGGCGGATGTTGATCATCGTCATCCAGGATGAGAGGCAACTCCTTCCGCACAGCCAGGTTGTGTAGCATGCAGCAGACGATGACAATCTTGCACACCTTTGCTGGGGCATATGGGAGGGCCCCTCCTGTCTTGTCCAGGCAGCGGAAGCGGCTCTTCAGGAGACCAAATGTCCGCTCAATCACTCTCCTGGTCCGACCATGTGCCTCATTGTAGCGCATCTGGGCTGGTGTCACAGGGTTCCTGAGGGGCGTCAGCAACCACGGCATGTTGGGGTATCCGGAGTCACCTACATATGGACAATTGCACATTAGCTGATTTGGAAAAGAGGGTGGAATACTACATCGCAGAACACACACAATGGTACAAAGTCAGTACACACCGACAAGCCAGGCACGCTGGTTCCGCATCTGTGACATCATCCTCGGGATGCGACTACTCCTCATCACATAGGCATCGTGTGCAGAACCGGGGAAACGGGCACACACGTGTGAGATGCTCATATCAGCAAGACATACCACCAGTGCATTGACCGAATGGTAATGTTTGCGGTTCCTGTATGCCTGCTCATGTGCCTGTGGTGGTATCAAAGCCACATGTGTCCCATCAATTGAGCCAATGACATGCGGCATCCTCCCCAGGGCATAGAAGTCACTCTTCACGTCAGTGAGTTGTTGAGGTCTAGGGAAATAGATGTACTGGTTCAGGTATCTCAACATAGCCTCCAAAACATCGCGGAGCACACGGCTGAACATGGTCTGTGACATTCCACCAGCAGACACCACAGTGTGTTGAAAGGTACCCGTGGCAAAGAAGTGTAGGGCTGCCATCACCTTCACCTTGGGGGTCAGCGCTGTGGGGTATGTCCAGCCAGGTTGCAAATGTGGGGCCAAGCGCACCGTCAATTCCTCAATCAGCGGCCTGGTGAAGCGGTACCGTCGGATGCAGTCCCGTTCCACCATGGATGCAAGGTCAGGGAATGGTCTATGGACAGCTGGTGCCCTGCAGTGCATAGGTGAAGAAAGAAAGAATGTCAGTCACCCCACATATGTGGCATTGACCATACACAATATCACATGATACATCATTATGAGACACAAGTACATGATGTGTGCAGTTCCGTAAGGACATGTATGGCACCTACATGGCCAACATCTAACATCAAAGTTCAACAAGTGGCATCAACAAGTCCCATGTTGTGCCATGGGATATCATGAGGCCGTGTCACAGTTCCCATCTACTGCTGCCACGTTCCAAACACACGCCACAGTGACATGGGTGGACAGATGTGCCCCAGGCATCACAGCTCATCGACAGGTAGATTCCCAGGGACCCTGTATTGCCACATGGACACTGGCATGACATGGTGCATCATGAATACACCACAGCAAAACAACCATGACCCCCACATGTAGTGGTCCCTGTTGCCTCGTCAGGACAGACATGGACGTCTGTGACACACACACGCACAACATCAAAGTTCATGCACAAACAACGTGGATGTGGAGACTGTCTCCCATTGTGCACATGGAATCAGAGACATTGTAAACACAACATGCACACAGACTGTGGAGGACCATCACTATTGTGCCAATGGGTCACCCTGGGACGTACATACCGTCCCACATGGGACTCAGGGGGTATGTGACATGACATACACATACACCACCGTGAAATGTGACCATGCCACATGCTCAGGAATGAACAGTTGCACATCACAGTGGTCATGTGCACGACACACCAAGGATCCTGTCCCCATGAACACGTGCACAGCCTGGGAGTGGCTGCCCCAAAGTGACACCCACAGAACAACATGTTCACCCCCATACACGGAATAGGTAATGCAGCCTTACCTGCCTTAGGATACAGTGTGGACAGGCTGTGGTGTTGTAGGTGTGCCCCTCACTCCCTGGGAAGTATATGTGGCTGGCATATGTTCACCTGTGACAGGCATGGTGACATATGCCAGTGACTTGTCCAGGGACGCGTTGAACAGCAATGGACCGATCGGTGCGCACACATTGGCCATTGCATACAATGTGAGCGGGTACGCGTTGTATTCGCAATACGCGTTGTACAGCAATGGACCGATCGGTGCGCACACATTGACCATTGCATCGTATGTGAGCGGGTACGCGTTGTACAGCAATGGACAGATCGGTGTGTCCGGCCGGCCCATTGCATTGTATGTGAGCGGGTACGCGTTGTACAGCAATGGACCGATCGGTGTGCCCGGCCGGCCCATTGCATCGTATGTGAGCGGGTACCCGTTGTTTGCCTGGTACGCGTTGCACAGCAATGGACCGATCGGTGTGCCCGGCCGGCCCATTGCATTGTATGTGAGCGGGTACGCGTTGTACAGCAATGGACCGATCGGTGTGCCCGGCCGGCCCATTGCATTGTATGTGAGCGGGTACGCGTTGTACAGCAATGGACCGATCGGTGTGCCCGGCCGGCCCATTGCATCGTATGTGAGCGGGTACGCGTTGTATGCCTGGTACGCGTTGTACAGCAATGGACCGATCGGTGTGCCCGGCCGGCCCATTGCATTCAATGTGAGTGGGTACGTGTTGTATCGCAGGTACGCGTTGTACAGCAATGGACCAATCGGTGTGCCCGGCCGGCCCATTGCATCGTATGTGAGCGGGTACGCGTTGTATGCCTAGTACGCGTTGCACAGCAATGGACCGATCGATGTGCCCGGCCGGCCCATTGCATCGTATGTGAGCGGGTACGCGTTGTATGCCTGGTACGCGTTGTACAGCAATGGACCGATCGGTGTGCCCGGCCGGCCCATTGCATAGTATGTGAGCGGGTATGCGTTGTACAGCAATGGACCGATCGGTGTGCCCGGCCGGCCCATTGCATCGTATGTGAGCGGGTACGCGTTGTATGCCTGGTACGCGTTGTACAGCAATGGACCGATCGGTGTGCCCGGCCGGCCCATTGCATTCAACGTGAGCGGGTACACGTTGTATCGCGGGTACGCGTTGTACAGCAATGGACCGATCGGTGCGCACACATTGGCTGGGGCCTGGCATGGCAACGGACGCGTTTTCGAAGCTCCAACGAGTCTGATGCAGTGAATTCAGTTGGCCAGCCACAACAATGTTGCAAAATCATGGGTGTCATGAAGTTGAAGATTTGAAGGATGCTGTGGGCGTGTATTAGTGCTGCTATACCATGGATTGGTCAGATTTTGAAGATGCAAACGACTTGGACCTATCACTTTGGACACATGGGACAGTATCTGCCTCTGCAGCACACATATAATGCTGGCTGTTCCCCCGAGAGCTCACTTGCCTGCACTACATGCTCCAGGACGACATCTGCCACCAACACTGCTGCTGTTTATGCATCCTCTGGCTCCTGCAATGGCACGTACTGTGGAGAGAGCCCCAGCCTTCAGCCTTGAGGAGAACCAGGCCCTGCTGGACAGCCTCCTTCCACAGTACAGCAAGCAGTATGGGAAACCAGGGGAGCAGGTGAGTGTGCTGTCCACTGCATCACTAATTGTGCATGTTGTCTGACTAGCAGGACTTTCACTGTGCACACCACTGGCTAGCATGCCCACTGAGTAGTTGTCACACCCCAAAGTGTGTAGTTACATGCACTGAACTGGTACAGTGCAGTAACAGTGCATTCCAACTAGGTTTACTTCCCATGCAATGATACCATGTAGTGACTGCTGGCAAACTGTTCATAGCCATTGTTGCACTGCCTGTGTACATCATATGCCCCTGTAATTGAGGCATGTATATCCAACTGTGTGATGCCCTGATATGTTGCATGTGTAGTAATGGCCTTTTCACTTTGTCATCCTCACAGGTTGATGCCCACCAGAAGCAGGAAATCTGGCTGACCATCGCCCGGAAAGTAAGATCCGTGGGGGTCTACAGGTGCAGGATCCGCAACTGCCAAAAGAGGTGGCAGGACCTTCGTGGCTGGACCCGGAGGATCGCAAGGGTCCAGCTGAAGCTGTCGCCTCCTCGCAGGAGGGGCGGACACCGGACCCTGACCCCCCACATGCTCCGGATCCTGGCGGTGGTCTTCCCTGACCTGGATGGGCAGCTGAGGGACAGACAGCAGCAAGGAGGGGGTGAGTCCATGACTGCACTGTGCACTTTGTCTGACATGCTATGTGCCCTCCTCTGGCCTGGTTAAACTTCCACAGTACATCAGTCATGTGGTCCAGGACCCATGTCCCTCATTTGTTACATGCCCACTTCTCCTCTGATACGCATATGTGTGGCCCTTATAGTCAGGAAACTGTGTCATTTGGGGACTGTGTCATTGCATTTTGCTTTGCTCAAGGTGGGGGACAGCATTTGTTCCCGTGACTATGTTGTGCGATTCATGGGTGGGTCAATTGCCTACACAGTGCCTAAGTTCTGACATGTGATCTGCGTGTAACTTTGATATGTGGTCCGCTTGCTGCTCTGACTCACCACATGTCCCTGGGGAATGTGGCACACACCCATGCTGCTGGTGGGAACAATATTTGGGCCTCAGGAGTATGTGTATCCAGTGTGTCACACATGCTTAGCCACCTGCCTACTGTCCAGGACTCATCCCTCTTACAGGTGGAGCTGGACAGTCATGCCTACTCCAGTGCATACAATATACTCTGTACTCCCACTCCCGTGTATCATCTGGCATGTTGTGATCAGTGAAATGTACCCTCAGGTGTCTGCCTCTGTCTCATTGTGCTGTGTCTTCGTTGTCAGGACTACTGGTATGTTCATCGTTTGGAGCTCAGCATACCATCTGAGATGTGACCATGATAGACGATACTTCTGTGACTTATAGGTGTCTGATTACTTGACTGTGCACACAGGTGTTTGCGACTGTGACTTTCAGGCAGCTGTATTTTCATTCACAGCACACTGTGAGGTGCTCATGTTCAGGGAGTTGTGTTTCATGTCCCCCATATGTCCAGTTGGTATGACGTGGTCAAATAGTAGTACAGATGATGTGGTTTCTGGGGGATGGACATGTGCACTTGTCAGTCACATAACTTGCATTCCCCATGCCCTCGGATTGTGACACAGTGCAGACTGTTGTTGTCTGGCTGCCATGGCCATGTGACTTGAGACAGTAATGTATGACTTTGCACGCATTCCTGTGTCATGGCATTCAACTTCCTGGGACTGATCCTGCAGGGGAGGTACATGTGCAACATGCACCCCATTGTGGCATTGACTATCCGGACATGGGTGCATCATGGTGTCTGGTGCTGGTATGCATCACATGCATTTCTAATTAGAATCTGGCCATCCCATTATCCGGACACCTGCACTGACTCAGTGGCAAGAGATGTGATGTGTGCATGTTCACATGCTTCACTGTGTTCCCTGCAATGTCCAACAACTGTGTAGGTGGTGCATGTGTCCACACTGGGGTCTTACCATCAGACAGGCACCAGACAGATGGGTGCAAGGGCAGGAGGGGTGTGAGTCCCATGGTTGACCATCAGACTGACAATTGGCTTCCCCGAATCTGTGCGAGGACTTTAGGCAATGTTCAACTAAGGATGCCAGGGCTTGCTCTGTAATGTGCTGTACTTACTGTGGTGTGTGCGGTCAGTGCAGGTGACTGATGTTTGTCTGTTTCCCTAATTGTTTGCAGATACATCCACGGCCACAGGAGGGGACAGCTCCATGGACCAGGAGGAGCAGCGGAGCCAGACTGGGTCAGCATCGGACGAGTGGTCAGAGGGACCCAGTGGCACGGAGGGCGAGGGGAGCCACACCGAGGAGTCCTCAGCACCATCCACCTCAGCTGGGGACCACAGCAGCTCGGAGGATGACTCGCTTGTGGAGGCGGGTCTCGGCAGCCACCAAAGGCCAGCTAGTCTGTCTGGCCCAGCCACCACCACCACCACCACTGCCCTCCCATCGGCTCCCGTTCCTGAGGTCCGTGGAGGCTCCCGTGCTCGGGAGCGTGTCTCCTTCGTGCCAGGCACCGCAGCCCCTGCCCCTGTGTCCCATGCTGCCCTGAGTGAGGAGTCTGTGTACCTCCTTCGGCAGCTCCATGTAGGGCAGACAGCAATGCTGAGTGTCCTCCATGCACACACCACCCTGTTGACACAGCTGGTGTCGTTCATGGAGGGCATCTCGACGGGTATGTCTGCCCTACAGAGGAGCAATAGGTCCATGGACTCCTCCCTGACGGCAGCAGTGTCCCTCCTCCAACAGTCCCTCACCCCTCCCACCTCTGCCCCATCCACACTTCCTGCCCCCCTACCTGTCCAAAGCACATGCACACCTGCACAGTCATCCATACACACAGACACAAGCAGCACAGACACACCCAAGATTAAGGCAAGACGTGCACACAAACATCCTCAGGGGACTGATACCACAGACACAGGTGATGGGGAACACACACACACACAGGCATCCACATTCACTCCGCAGTCCTCCAAATCCTCCGCCCCAAGACCCCTTCCCTTGCCTCGCCTGCTACCACACATACACAGCAGGTCTTCCTGTGTGACCTCGGCCTCTTCCCCACCATTCCTGCTAACCCAGCACACCAGGGGAAGAGGAAGTCCACCCACACAGAGAGGAGTGCCCCTCGCCCCCGGACACCCTCCCCCAGGTCCAGGCAGACACAGGAGCCCATTCGGAAGTCCCCCGGAGCAGGAAGAGCAAGACCCCACCACCACCACCACGCAGCTCCAGCGCCCAGTCTCTCTCCTCCATCCCCCAGGCCACCACTGCACAGGTTCCCCCGCCACACCCTGCCCCAGGTTCCCCCACACACCAATACCGCATCCCCAGACTGCTTAGGCCCTCCCCCTGCCACTTGCTCTTCCACCCCCAACCCAGACGCTCTGCCTGTTAGTGGCACTGTTGTTGTGACCGGGTCCCCCCTCTGTCCTGCCCACCTCATCTGCCCACCCTTCCACTTCCTTGGAGTCATGCACTGCAGTGGAGTCCACAACCACCACGTCTGACTCGGGCACTGCAGTGGGTACCCAGTCCACTACATCAGTCAAGCCCACTGCAGTGGTTGCGGCACCCACACCAACTGACTTGTGTACCACGGTGGTGCCGCCCCCCCCTGAGTCAGACACCTTCACTGCAGTTGCCGGTGACACTCCTGCACCCACCACCCCTTCACTGCCTCACTCTGCCATCCCCTGATCCTGTCCCTGCGGTGCCTGGCCTGCCCCTTGTATGCCCCTCCAAGGGGGATGTCCCCCAACCGTACCAGTGCAGGCAAGCAATGTGTGACCAGTTGTCACTTCTCACCCCGTTGGTACTGTTATTTTGGACTGGCCATTGGCCTTAGTTTCTTTTGGACTTCCGTTTTTACCCTGACATTTGCTGAATAAAGCCTCTTTTTGTTTACTTTTGGGTTTTCTTTTGATTTACATGATGTGGATGAGTAGCATCCTGCATTTGCAGTTGTAATAGTGTTCACATCAGGACGATGAAGTGTTGCAGTGATGGACTCCATTTGGTCCATGGAACATGTGTCCTGTTGTATTCTGGATCTATGGCATCCTTTGCTACAGTCTGAGGGTGTAATGTTCAGCATTTGACACAGGGATGTCATTTTTGCATTTGTAAATGAACATCTTTGTCTTACACTGATGCACATCTGGTGGGCTTAGCACTGTTCAATGTTCCTATTTCCCTGACTGTGTGCCCAGCTCCACTGGACATGCAGTTTTGCACATCAATGTCGAAGGACTCATCTGTGCATACAGTGCAACTTGCTTGACACGTGTTTGGTGTGTGTGCAGATGACTGACGTGACACCCCCGTACCCAGGCTGATGTGAGCAGAGCCTTCTGTGTGTTGTGGTTGTTGACTCATTGACGGAGTGTTCTGCTGACATGTTTGGGTCGTGCACAGACAAGGTTTGGCACAGCGGACCTTCCACAGGAGTATTGTGCCCTCATGGCAGTGTATAATCTGGTGACATTGCGTGGGCCTGTGTTGTGTAAGCATGTCTGTGCGTGTTCGCTTCCCTTCACTTTTCCTACACAGGCTGTGTCCCTAGGGATGTTCCTGTTTGTGATGTTTGCTGAGTTGTTCTGTGTTCATCCAGCATCTTGGACCTGGTTTCTCTGTGATGTGGGTGCATGGCAAACTAATGTTCATGAGGTTGTCATCCCAGGTTGTCTTTGTTGTCAGTGCTGGGGATGTGGGCAAACGCAGATGGGACACATTCATGATTCCCCTTGGCACTTGTTGTTTACACGAGTAATGTGATTTACAGTTTGTGTTAGCTTACAGTGATTGTGACACGTTGTGTGTGTGACTGCTGCCACTCCTCAGGGTCAGAGCTGCAATGTTGGTAGTTGTGTACGTGTGTTCTTCGTGTGTCACCTTGGCTTCTTCATTGGTGTGTGACTATGGCCAGGATCCCATTGATTGTGGTGGATTTCACATCATGCCCATGTACAGCATACTGTGCTGTGTGTCAGACATTGACAAGTCTTGTTGACTGGCCATGTGTGATGGGTTTCTGCACCTTGGTTCCCACCACCACCCCTGGTATTGTCATGGGTGCATGTGCAATGTCACCAGTCCATGTGAGCTTCACTGCTGCACATTGGTGGAGATCAGGGTGTGTGGTGTAGAGTGTGCAAAAGTGAGTTGTTGCACGGCCAGACCCCTACCTCCATATTGGCCTTGGCTGGCAGGCCGTGCTGATTGGTTGGAGCTTGTGTAGGTGTGATGGTAGTTAGTTGCTCAGGACACATGGCTGGGTTTCACAGTGTGAACGACATCTGACATTGTCATCACAGTGGGATTATCATGCAGGCTAGTGTCAGCACAATATGGGGTCCCTGGGGGTAGTGCTGTGGTGGGTCTGTCTCTTGCTGTGTTAGTTGCAGTTCCTACATGCTTGTGTGACATGTGTAATTTGTGCTCCCTCTCATCTAACAATGCCTGATTGCCCACATAGGGGATTTGGATCCATGAGTTACTTTTGTGTGGCACTGTATGTGCATCTGTGTAATTGGTATTCAGGCCTCATCATGTGTTGTGTGGTTGCCTGGGGACACTGGCACCCTCCCTCTCACCTGTTGTGTTTGTTGTGCAGTGTGGGTCTGCCTGTTTGTGCATCTGCACCACTGCATTGGCATATCTTTAGTGTGCTATTGGCTGTATGTTGTTTGGTGGGTTTGACCTGCTGTCCCTGGGACTCCTAGGACATCAGTCAGCACCATGATCATTGTTTGTGTGTCCCATTGCTGCCATGGTATGTTATTTGTTCACCTAACATCTACAGTCTCCACAGGGTATCTACATGTGTGTGCCCATTGGTGCGAATATGTGGGTCTGCATTATGATGGTCACTTCTGTCATTGTGTCATTGATGGATGTTGACAGTGTCAGCCCCCATGGGTGATGTTTGTCTGCACATGGCCAAAGGTATGTCTTATTTGCACTGCACTGTTTGCCTCACCCAATATATGTTGCTATGGGACACAGGCACTACTTTGCCACTGATGTGTTTGTTGTTCTGTGATCAGGAATCATCCATGCAGTTTGGCAGTTGCAGCTTTTTCTATGTCAACACTTACCTTTTGGTCACTGTGATGATGGGGGCTTAGACCCCATTGCCACAATGTTCAAAAGGTGCTTCAGCTATGGACCCCACACTTCCCTTTTGGTCACTGTGATGATGGGGGCTTAGACCCCATTGCCACAATGTGCAAAATGTGCTTCAGCTATGGACCCCACACTTACCTTTTGGTCACTGTGATGATGGGGGCTTAGACCCCATTGCCACAATGTGCAAAATGTGCTTCAGCTATGGACCCCACACTTACCTTTTGGTCACTGTGATGATGGGGGCTTAGACCCCATTGCCACAGTGGTCATGGTCTGCTTGCATTGTGGGGGCCACACACATTTATGTGTGACACATGTGATAGGGGGTCACATTGTATGTTCAAAGTCATGTTCAGTGTTGTAGGCATTTGACACAGTCTACACACGCTTGTCATGGTGTTGGGGGGGTGTCTTTTTGTTGCATTCCTTATGTTGGTGTGTGCTTGTTGTGTCATGCATTAGCCATCCTGTGAGTGGGGGTGTTGGTGTTGGTAGGCATCCTGCCCCCCATGGGTAGAGGTGGTAGTAGTGGTAGGCATCTGGCACCCCCTGAGTAGGGGTGGTAGTGGTGGTGGGCATCCAGCCCCCCAGGGGTAGAGGTGGTAGTAGTGACAGGCATCTGGAACCCCCTGAATAGGGGTGGTAGTGGTGGTGGGCACCCAGCCCCCCAGGGGTAGAGGTGGTAGTAGTGGTAGGCATCTGGCACCTCCTGAGTGGGGGTGGTAGTGGTGGTGGGCATCCAGCCCCCCATGGGTAGAGGTGGTAGTAGTGACAGGCATCCAGCCCCCCATGGGTAGAGGTGGTAGTAGTGGTAGGCATCTGGCACCCCTGAGTAGGGGTGGTAGTGGTGGTGGGCATCCAGCCCCCATGGGTAGAGGTGGTAGTAGTGACAGGCATCTGGCACCCCCTGAGTAGGGGTGGTAGTGGTGGTGGACATCCAGCCCCCCATGGGTAGAGGTGGTAGTAGTGACAGGCATCTGGCACCCCTGAGTAGGGGTGGTAGTGGTGGTGGGCATCCAGCCCCCCTGGGTAGAGGTGGTAGTAGTGACAGGCATCCAGCCCCCCATGGGTAGAGGTGGTAGTAGTGGTAGGCATCTGGCACCCCTGAGTAGGGGTGGTAGTGGTGGTGGGCATCCAGCCCCCCATGGGTAGAGGTGGTAGTAGTGGTAGGCATCTGGCACCCCCTGAGTGGGGGTGGTAGTGGTGGTGGGCATCCAGCCCCCCATGGGTAGAGGTGGTAGTAGTGACAGGCATCCAGCCCCCCATGGGTAGAGGTGGTAGTAGTGGTAGGCATCTGGCACCCCCTGAGTAGGGGTGGTAGTGGTGGTGGGCATCCAGGCCCCTATGTGTATATGTGGCATTGGTGATGGCCATCCCGCCCCTATGGTGCTGCTGTTGCTGGTGTAAGTAATTTCTGCATCCCTCTGTGTGTGTGTGATATGTCGGGTACGTGTAGTTTGTTTTTGTGGTTGGTGTCTGACTTACCTTCTGCGCCGTATGCGTCCGTGCCTGTTCCGGTAATAGATGTAGAATATTGGTAGGATCGGCACGATGGGATTCATGGTTGGTTCGTCTCGTTCGTCTTTCTCTTTGCTTCGCCTCGTCCTCGTCGCTAGCGTGTTCGTCTCGTAGCCGTGGATCGTCTTGTGGTGCGAATCGGAGCTTATGTGCGCCTCTCCCGGATGCTTTGACGTGCCGTGCCGGACGGGGCTGCATTTTGGCTTCCGTGCGACTCGATTCTGCATTTCCGGATCCGCCTCGGTCGGAGAACAGGACCTGTATTGGGTGAGTACGACTGGGTCGGGATTTGGGCAGTTGTGCGCATCGTACTTGCTCATTCGGACGTATGTGCGAATCGGTCGGGAAACAGGCATTCGCCTGGCTTTTTCCCCGGCCGAATGGTATTAGGTGCGCCTCCGACCGGGATCGGAATCGTTCCCTAAGTAGTTAAGAAGAATCTAGCGGAATCTGAAATAATGTATTGATTTGGAGTATTATAGCAAGTGGGCTCAACCTCAAAGGGTGCTGGAATACTTCACATAAGAACAATAGCATGTGCATAAGAACAGTTTTAAATAATAATGTTGTTTTGTTTCATTTCAGCATAAATGCAGGTTACTGTCATTGTGAACTTAATTTTCATAAGGTTGTACATTGCTGTGGTATGTGAATATTCTCCAATATAGTCAGTAAATTATATCCATATTAGGGGTACCACACCTAGCATGGATGCATACCCCTAGTGGTATTTTGACCTACACCACCACAGCAGATTAGTAGTGTCTTTCGTGGACTTGCGCTTACAGGTAGGATGACAGTAAAAGATGGTCGCAGTACGTGCAGAGGCTCAGCAAGATTTATGGCCTGCTCAATATTTTTACATATTCCCAAATGAGTGTATGTTCTCCTCCTGCACATGAGATTAGGGATTTGTCAGAAAGTCTCAGGAGGTTGGGATGCCAAGATGTACCTCCTGCTCTACTGCTAAGCTGTTGATGCTTCCGCCTAGCACATCCAGCTCGCTCATAACTCATGATGCTAGACATGAGAAGATACAGATAGGAGGTGCAATAAAGTTGAATACTCCATCTTCAGGTGCATTATGCTTGTCAGTATTAGCAGGTCACCTGAAGAGAAATTGAAGAATGTAGGAGAAGTAGAGAGCTGTATGTCACAACAGACTCCAGGGACGGTCTTCCTCTTTGATTAAACTAGCAGAAATTTCAGTAGGTCAAGTAGGAGGGTGCCTCTAACCTCCTATTTAGGGATATTTTAGCTGTACTTTTAGTAAGCGGTAGCTGGGCTTGTTTTTATTAAGATTTCAGCTTTGATAGCTTTTCCCAAGCATACCTATAGTGTATGGAAATTGGGCCATTTGCTGCTTCATTTCAGTATAGCCGCCACCTGTTTAGTAATTAACTTGCTTTTGTGGTGTATGGTGAACTTCTTCAATGCCTGACTTCAACGTGATCACCCCGAATCTGCCTGTGCCTGCTCAAAATATGGGACCACCTGACCTCAAAAAGGGAGCCTCTTGGGTGCTTGTGTTGCTTCTCCCGGTGCCACCACATGGTCTGTTGTTGACAACCATGACACTTTGGGGGATATTCACAAGGACTTATCGCCGAGTTATCGCCACCTTAACGCATCAAAAGTGGAGATAGATTTAACGCACCATTCACAAGCACGTGCAAACTGCAGACAATGCCAATATTCCCGCTATAACTGCCGCAAAATTTATCTCCACAGGTGACACCACCAACTAACTCTAATGAGATGCAGAATAGGCGTTCCCGTGCAAAAACTCACGAAAACACCACTACACCACTTTCACAACGAACTGCCAGATCTTCGATGCGAACCAAAAACAGGCAATAAGCCGCGGTAGCAGCAGGGATTTAACACCTGCCTTCTGCTGGTGTTAAGCAGGACGACTACCTGCAGTACAAAAGGGAGCCCAGGACAGAGCCACATCGGAAGACCCACAGATGCCATGGAGACAATGATCATGCAGCTCAGAGACCCAAGAGGGCCACAACACCCACCGCCCCCACTCCCAGGCCCCCCCGGACCCTCCCCCCCTGAGAAACACATACCGTGCACGACACAAGAGCCACAAAAAGCGCATGATGTCGCACAATGACAAAAACTAAACACACGTGTGGTCTGAAGAACGAGAAACTCACTCATCATTGAAGTAACAACCAAAAACTTTATTGAAACACAACACAAAACACAAATGCGGAAGACTCCTGTCGGGTCCGTCCGGGACAATCTTGATGTCACAGCCTGGAAAATAAAGCACGAAATCAGAACGTGTGTCATGCGCACATCAAAGGAGCAAGACACAGAGAAACAGAGATTGAAAGAAAGGCAGAGAGAGAAAGAAAGAAAGGGAGAGAGAGAGAGAGAAGGAAAGGAAGGGAGGGAGAGAGAGAGAAGGAAAGGAAGGGAGGGAGAGAGAGAGAAGGAAAGGAAGGGAGGGAGAGAGAGAGAAGGAAAGGAAGGGAGGGAGAGAGAGAGAGATAGAGAGAGAGAGTGAGAGAGAGAGAGAGACAGAGAGAGGGACACTGCCGCACCCGCTTACACAGGCACCACTGCTCACCTGCTGCCACCGGTGTGTCTCCAACCACGTGCCGGTATACACTGCAAGCCACCAGGTCTACAATCTGTAATCGAGGCAAGAGTCAATCATGGCAGAGTCCATCTCACTGCACATGGCAACAACGCCTGTCTGCCCCCACGCACACATGCAGCCGCACCCTACCCCCTCCCGCCGGCCAGCACTGGCTGTCCGCCCTTGCGCACACAGGCCCCACTGCTCACCTGCCGCCAACGGTGTGTCCACCAGTGGGCACACCCCGTGCCCCTGCAAGCTCCAGGCCCCGGTCCTGCCACCACATCATGCGGACCCACACCGCGGCCCAGCAGGTCCCACACATGACGCTGAGTCCTGAGGCATCAATGGCAGAGACCACATCACTGCACACGTCATCATCGCAGGCTGCACACCCGCTCAGCAATTTCGGTGCCACTAACCCTGTGCAACTCCAGTCAGCGCCACGTGGTGGTAGGCCCGTGATGGCCGCAAGGCTTCGGGTGCCACTAACCCTGTGCAACTCCAGTCAGCGCCACGTGGTGTTAGGCCCATGACGGCCGCAAGGCCTCGGGAGCCACTAACCCTGTGCGCAACAACTCATGGGCCCTTCATTATTGAGACCCGTGGAAGTCCATCATCCAGTCACCTCCGGCAGTAGGGAATGTGATGTTGTCGGCCCCTTATATTGTTGACGGTGCCTCTGCAATGTGAAGGCGAGATGCTGCATTACATTGTGTCCACATGTATGTGGCCGCATGGTACATGTTCACATTCAGACAGCATGGCAATGTACATTGTGACAGTCTGTAGATCAGGGCCATGATCCAGAGTCATTGTGGGTGTGCACTGTGCTCTACTTGATTGTGCATGTGTGCCACTGTGGCCATCTCCCCACGTCCCCCCAGTACCTGGTGGTTACTCACCCTGTTGCTGTTGTGTTGTGTCCTGTCGAGCAGTGTCCACTCCCCCGACTCCTGCCACGGTCTCCACACAGATGACTGTCGACACCAGCTCCTCCATGTCATCCAGCTCCAGCTGTGGGGCTGGCCTCCCACCTCCAGTCTGCATTGCTGCCTTCTGGTTGCCTGTGAGTTTCTCCTTGGTTTTCCGCTTGATGTCAATCCATCGCCTCTTGACCTCGTCCATTGACCTCTTGTGCTCTCCGACGGCATTCACCTTGTCCACAATGGACAGCCATATTCCATTTTTGGTGCCCAATGACACGTTGGAGGTGACAAACAGTTCTTGATGGTGTTCCATCACCTCCGTGACCAGGATCCTGTTCTCCTGCGGACCAAACCGCCTCTTCTTCTTGTCCTTGCCCTTCCCTGTCCCCGAGGTCCCAGGCTGGTCGTCCGGGGTGCTTGTGGGGTTCCGCTCGTCCTCTGCGCCTGCTCCGGCTGCCTCCATGGTGCTTCGGTGTTGGTTATTTTGTGTTTGTGTGTTTTTTCTCCTTTTGTAGTGATTTTCCCACCTGACGTGTGTGTATTGCATGCCTGGCGCTGCTTATCGCTGATTTCCTCATCGCGGTTTGGCCCATCGCATGTTTTTTTGCGGCGGGGTTTGGGTTTTTATCACCGTTGCGGGCATTGTATCGCGGACATTGGCCGCGTTTTTGGCAAACTATCGCATAGGACCGCCGTGTTGTGAATTCCACGTTAACACAGGGTTATTTTCCCGCAATAGACTGCGATGTGTGAAGTTGCGTTAACATTTTCTGGAGATGTTTAGCGCATGTTCTTGTGAATATCCCCCTTTGTCTTTTTGCCAGAATCTAGGGTTCCCTCTCAACCACTGTCCTTTGCTCCCTTCTGCTCACAAAGAGGATGTTGCTCTTTGTGTTTTAAGTTTCATTGCAGACAGGAAGACAGACACCTATGGCTGTATGTCTGGGCAGCGAAGGAGTGAGCTGAAAGGTCTCCTGTAGGACGAGGGTAAAACTACAAGGGGCAGCGAAATTGGAACAAATGAACCCTGTTCTGAAAAAGTCAAACATTCCCCCTAACGTGATCATTTCTGACCTATCATCAACTTGCCATGGCTAGGAAAAGCCATTGGATGTTGAGCTTTCAACAAATATTCAAATCTACCCATGTTTACCACCTGATCGCTGACTTCAAATATGGGTTTAGCACAAAGCCAGCCACTTCAGGGGTTCTTTAGGAGTTAGGGTAAATTCAATTACTTTGACCTTTGTCTATTCATATTGCTTGACCTATCAGAAGCACCTGACACTGCATTGGTATTTATATAAGGTAACCCTAACTAGGAAGCTGTTAATATTGGAAAATATTATCTTAATGCACTTCACGATATATGTACGTATAATAACAAACTTGCATCACCATTGTTGAATTCACCCAATATGACCTCCCTCTCAACACCGAGTCAGAAGTATGTGTTCAGGCAGGCCCTACGACCTAAGCCTGAAGCATCTGATGGACAGATCACAGGTGGAGTGACAAGTAATCTTTAGACAAATGCATGAACAGGAAAACCCAGATTGATCCAATAGATAGCGGTGACACCACAAAGGCCTTAGGAGACTGGCACCAATAAAACATGTTTGGTCGGAGGGTGCGTGTTCTCAAAACACCATAAAGTCAGATGCCACACTGAGTTAGGAACACTCAGGCAAACAGAACACAGCATGCACACTACATGCAGTGATCAAATGCTCCCCATGCCAGACATCTCAACACGTACCCACTACCCCCACATTGTGTTCATGATAAGTTGAGACCCACCTGTGCTTCTTATCAAACAACCAGATTTATGGCCCAATGACTAAGCCCAGATTTCTGTCTCCATAGATTTGTACAAATTACCTTATAACACTTCATGTAATGTATAAAATGATGGCTGAAACCAATGTACTTCAGATCCCGACTCTGTCATCTGCTCTCACGACTGCTGCATTTTATTAAACCAATTGTTCCTGCTTTGCCAAACACCTCTTGCTTTTTATTTTTTCAAGGTAAATTCACATTTGAGCAACATCATGCTGAGCCTGAGAGAAGAGATTGGCTCTTCGAGCCCGACTGCAGCGGAAGGTACAGGACCGACCATGCCTGCATGGATTCATATCTGCACAGCAAGAACGGTGAGCAGAATACGCAATTGATTGAAAGTTCTGCTGATTCCGTGGGATGGAGGTCCATCATGGAGCCGCCATCAGTGGGTAAAAGACCTCATCAGATCCTTAATCCCAGCATTTGGCATATGACAAACTTGGAAGAAGCACAAAAACCTAACCTGAACACCCTGCCACTAACAGAAACCAGACATATTGCCTATTTGATATGTCAAAGTAATCATGGGGCTGCCTCGGAGGCGGTCCCGCGGAAGTCACCTTTTTTTGATAGTCATCATGCGAGGAAAGGTGAGGGTTGTTTATTCGCTTGGACCACTGGGTGTGACACAGATGTTACGTTTATCTCTGGGTGTGATACAGGGGCCACTTGGACCACTGGAAGGACACAGATGATACACTTGTCTCTGGGTGTGATACAGGGACCGCTTGGACTGCTGGGCGAAACACAGATGATACACTTGCCTTGCCTCTGGGTGTGATACAGGGACCACTTGGACTGCTGGGTGAAACACAGATGTTACGCTTGATCCCTGGGTGTGATAAAGGGATAGGGCATCACCGCTTGGACCGCTGGGCATGACACAGATAGTACGCATAGGCTCTGCAAGTGATATAGAGCCAGCATCTCGACCTTCATTTTTTAGTCTAAAGGGGTTTTCTTAGGGCTATTGGTTTCTTAACACTGGTAGTATCTGAAAGAAGTGATAGGTGGTATTTGCTTGGACCAATGGGCATGACACAGCCGGTACACATGACCCATGGGTGTGAAATAAGGTGTAATTCAGAAATGTGGACCTTGAAGAGTAAGGTGCAGGTTGTGCTGGGCCAAAGAGGACCTGTAGTTGTTGAGTTGCTCCTTCTTCTCCGCATAAATTGTGGCTATATTTGTCTCCGGAGCTGATACTGACAGACAATCGGGCTCACTTAATTCCGTGTACCGCGCAGAGCCTCCCCTCGTCAATGAGCGGCATGCGCAAGGTCATCATTTTTTCCTCTGTCATTTTTTCTTCTATTTTCATTGTGGTTTTCAATTGATGCATTTTTTTCTTGATATTATGGTGCTGATAAAATTATTGAAAGCTCTGTTTTGTATTAAATGTTATGTCCAGTTAACTAATCTATGTGTGTATGAAAAAGTCGTCATTTGTTTACATCTTGCTATTCTGCTGCTAAAAGTACGCTCATAACGTTTTGAGTTAACTAATGAACTTTCTTAAAGGTTGTTATTTTCCATATGTGTTGTTTTATGTATTGCGAACGTTTTTTTTAATCATCCTTGTCCTAAGGTGAGCTCTTACTAAACAAAGTTATTGCCGGTATAATCCTGTGCACATACTTTCCCAAAGATCAAAGTAGTATTTAAGTTTGTTTTAAAGACTTGTTACGTTAGAAGTGTAGCGCCTTGACACGTTCGGGTGAATGTTTCGCGCTTTATAAATTTCTTTTTCATTTCATTTAATTTCATTACTAGCCCTTAAAAGTTTCCAACCCATCATGGTGCCCTCGTCAAACCACATGAAAATTATGTTCCCCACACAGGCTAAGAAGCTAGATAAATTCTGCCATGAATGGCATGCACACACTAAGTAAGACAAATGCGTTCCCCTGGTGAGAGATGGGAACCTTCAATACCAACATAATAGAACACACATGGACACACATTCAGAACAAGTAGATAGGGCAGATGAGGAATACAAGAGAGGCACTGTTAGAACTTTGGGCTGTCTTCGAGGTGGCCCTGACTTTCAATTCTGCCCCAATCACTGCAAGCAAGTCGTCCGCACCTTCCCTACCATACACAGACACAGAGGTGCTTTCTCAAATGCTGGTCATCCCTGCTGTTCCTGCATTGGGTTACATCAATCCACCTGTTGAGGGGGCTGTAGGGCATCTCACTGGGCAGCGAGCTACTAGATCTAGGGCAGGGAGACTGCCCCATCAGCAAACCCAGGTGATACCGCCCTCATTCTAGTATGACGCTAGCATTCCCCTAAACTCCATCTCCCATCTCCCAAATTTTCGCACAAAACATACACTTCACAAGCGGCTGGGAACTTCATCGTGAGTCTAAACAACAACACAACTAGTGATAGCGAGGAAAGGGATACTAGTCCCCCGTGTTCAACTTCGAGGGTGGGGATACAGGAATAGTCATGCCTGAAATGGACAAAACACCTAAAGGTACACACCCACTACTGTCCGCCTCAGGCTGCCCTGAGGAGGACCCCATAGTCACAATGCTGATATAAAGGGGACACCTCACCACTTCCTACTAGACACAGGGGCAACAAGGTTGTGCCTATGGGAGGGGGCACTCCTCCTATCAGAGAGCACTGAAACAATACAAGGGGTCTCAGGTGAGGTGACAGGGATCCCCTTCACAGAACCCCTCGAGTTGAAGATGGGGGAAAAGAGTGAGGGAACCATCGTACAATTTACCCTCTTCCCCGACTAATATATTAGGTTGGAACCTAAGGACCAATCTGAAAATGTCAATCCAGTTTGCTGAGAACGGGGCTATAGCTCCTCCTCTGGAGTTCCCCCCATAAGGCACCAACCAGCAATACACCCCCACGCCACATGCATACCAGCTAGGGTGACCCCAGCCCTGAAGACTCCATTAACGAGGGTGGTCCTGGAGTATACGGGAAACCTCAAGTTATGTGAACTAGCCTCGAGGTGCGTCTGCCTCGCACACTGACTCATAGTGGAAACTGCAAGAAGGACAAAAACATTGCTAGACAGTAAGGTACACAAGGAGCAAGAGATTCATGACCTCAACATGTGCATGCCTGCTGAGTCCCCCGAGGCTAGGTGGATAGCCGAACCAAGGCACATAGGGGCAACAGTGGTGACAAATAGACCACGCATATCCCTGGAATTACGAAACCCAGCCTCTGTCACCACTCTGGCCCCTCCCAGAGTGAGGAACAAAATTGCCCATAACTATGCGGTGCATCCTGTGCCCAACACCCCCTACCTGCAGCCAATGCAGGGTCCAAGTAAAGGACCATTAAAGGGAACTCAGTGCACCAAGCAAATGATACACCATCCCAAGGAGGTGACCTACCTGCCAAATGGGGAGAGTCGCAGAGCCAGAGGGAGGCACACACAATGGCCCACCAGAAAGGGCAAAAACCAGGAGCAAGCCTGAAAAAAACTCTGATAAGCCGTATCCCCACAGTAAACCACCCACAATCGGGCCACCTTGGGTGCAAGCGTGCACATGGCACTGTGCTTGAAATAAGCTCCACCACAGAAACCACAGAGGGCTCCGGCCTAATTATGGCAGCAGGGGTCAGGAAGGTTGATGGAAGCCAGGTCCTAGAGAATGTTTCTTATGCCTCAGGATGGGTCACCTGAATGACCATTGCTGCCTGAAGGAGTAGCATGAGCAAAGATCGATAGGCCTGGGCCAGTCCCGCAAAATTCCCATCCACAAAACCAAGATCATATTAACCCAAGCACACAGCACACTCAGAAACAAGGAAATCAGTCAGCAAACACACTACTGCTGAAGGACCAGGTGGTTGGCCAAACACATGGCATCCGCAGCAGGCAGGGAACCCAGCCCAGCAAGCACCGGGCCACAAACACAGCAGAGAAGGGTGACAGTCTGGGGAGGCAATTCCTTCACACAAGAGCCCAATCCAAATACGCAGTAAAAGACCAAGAACCCCAATATGACCCATCCACTTCACATGAACACCAGGAAACTCACCACAGCAATAAAGACTAGGGACACAGCACAGCAGGGAGGGGTGACTGTTTGGGGAGGCAATGCCTTCACACAAGTGCCCAATCCAAATATCCAGTAAAAAAAACAGAATCCTAATATGACTCATCAACTTCACACCAATACCAGAAAACTTACTACAGCAATAAAGGCTAGTGACACAGCATTAGGAGAAAACTCAAACCTTTACCTGCATTCTGGAAAAACTAGGGCGGCCGTTTGTTCGGTCGATCGGGAATCCGCAGTTAAAATTGTCATTTGGGTGCCCACAGGGGTCAGGGCCCCACTCGACTTCTAGTCCCCCATGGCAGGGTTGGTTGGCCATGCCCCAGGGGAGGGCAGTCCGACAAGGGGCTGGGTCTCCCCTACCAGCCAATAAAAGTAGGCACCCAGGTCCTTTCACCCAAGTTACTAGGGCAAGCCCTAAATCGAAAGGAACAAATTCTTCAACATTTCTAGGCCTCCAGCTTGTGGAGGCCCCATTTCAGTTCCAAAACAAGGCAACGCTCCGGTGCCAGAAGCCATGTTTTCCATACACTTGGGATGATGGTGTCCCCCATAGAACTCCGTAGTCCATTTGCAGCTTCCCTGCTTTGGTTCCCAAATTATCTCTACCTAATTCAGCATAAGTTTCTGCGATAATTTTTGGTAAGTCTCGCTCCCTATTTCTAGGTGCTATTTCTCTTAGGCGGCTGTGTATGGCCACTTCTGCTGCCTCCCCCTTTATGTTGCTCAGCATTATTGCCAAGATTTGGGCAAAATCACCCAACAATTTCATTCCCAAGTCCAGGGCAGGTCCTGCCCGTACTCATTCTGTATTTGTTTCTATACTTCTGGAACTACTGTTAAGGAAGGAGTACCGTGTATTCTGACGTAAACTGCAGCAACGATTGTTCCCCAAGTGGTACAATCCTCAATCGGGGGGAACCATCCCCATTGGCAAGCAAATGTTTTTCCTGTGAACCCGTATGGGGAAATACTGCTTCCAGCTGTGCAATTTTTTGTCCTATCCAGAAGGGAATTTGCTCCAGTTTGGAATGAATTGTCCCTATTACTGATTGTCTGTAGGTTAATTGTAAGGGTGTCCTGATGTGGACCAGCTGGAGCATTTCTCGCAGGTGGACTGTTAATGTTCCCATGACGAACTGCACAATGTGTCTGTATAGCCGGATTATGTCTTTGTATATTTTATGTACTTCATCCACTGGTAGTGTATTTATCTATCTCGGGATGTAGAGTGTATGTCACTAAGACCGGCCAGGTCACTCCTTCTATACTGCGCTTACCGAGTGTCACGACAGATGCTGTATGTGGGAGGGCGCCTTTAAACCAACTTTTATGCTGCTGGTAAGTTAACAGGACTTCAATGTCTTCTTATGGAATGTATTCTTCCGGTGGTTCTGCTACAATGTATGTGTGGAACAATTTAGTCACTGGATCGGTAGGTGGAAACTGAACACAGGAATAGAATACCTCTGATCCGAACACCTTGTGTGCCTCGATCACGAAGGTAACACAGCCACCATTTGCTGGTAATCCGTGTTCAAACAATTTCATAGTAACCACATGTCTGCAGTTTTCTGTGATGTTAAGAGCGTTTGCAGCTTCGTCTTCCCCCGAGCCCAAACCACTTGCGTTCTATCCTTACAAGCTTGCTAAACCTTCAGCCAATACACAGAGTATATCTGCTCAGCTGAGGTGGATTTTCCCTTCCCACTTCAGACGTCTCTGATAAGGTGTGAGTAGGGCTTTCTGAGAAAGCACGACTGAACTACTCAGATTTTCACTGTTTATATAAGAACCAAACCAGCGTTGGGCGCCATGTCGTGTAGTTCCTAGGAGTCCCCCAGGACCTACGCGTTTAGGATGACCTACCCTAGGGGCTTGGTGTCCCAACCGCTTCTGGACACCCCCACAGGATGTCAGCCATTAGACTAGCTAGCTCTACAGTGCCACTACCTCCCCTCAGTATTCTATAGTGGTGTAGGTAGTTTCTGGCAACCACTGAACATGACAACCCTGATTCCTCAGGGATCGTGGAAAACAGTACAGTACGTTTCGCTCAGACACTCGTGCTTGCTTTCTCACAGAGAACACACAGGATGGCAATTAGGATGTTTCAATAAGAATTTGTTTGTCCAGCGACAGCCTGGTGTAAAACATATGTGCTGCTACAATCAGGAGACATAAGCAAATGAAAGAGATTGCTAGTACCAATATAGTGAATAGTAGATACATTTATACCATAGTGCTAATAAGATGAACAGAAACGGTTCAGATAAAACAGTAGCACTTGCATATTCCTAAAATGCGCGCCTTAGGTAATTTGCTAAAATGTACCTAGCCTAACCTGGATGTGTAGGTGTATATGCGTATAGATATGTGTATCTATAGCCAAGAAACCCCCAGGGATGAACCAGCCCCTCACCTGATGGTTCAGAATGAAGGACCCTGTCTCTGCGTCGAGGAAGACAACCCGCGAGGGATGTCAGACCGATGTGTGTCAAAGATTCGGTGTGCAGTTCCCCCGTCTCAGCTTGGAAGGAATTCTCCTCTATTTTGTAGGGGGGAGTGAGGGTCTTTTATACTGAAGTGCTCACTCCAGGGTTTTTTCTAGAATCGATATGTTTTTAAAACAACCATGGATGTTTTGAAAACAATCAAAACAATCACCAATGTTTTTCTAAACAAGTGTGATCATGCATAGCTGGATGTTGGCCAAGGATGAAAAAAGTGGTGACCCTTATACAGAATAAATCTGCCGTGCCTGGAGACATGTTTATGTATGTCAGGTGCAGGGATTCAGATAGAAGAATGAGAGCCTGGTGTCGAAGAGACAGGAGCAAGCTATTAGGTAAAAGGTCACCTGTTTAGAATCGTTATAGTCAAGTGGATGGGATGATGTATGTGAAATGGTGTATACATCGATGAGACTATTCTTAAAGACATGACAATACGTCCCGGAGCCTCAGATCAGAAGGCCAGCAGACTAGCTCTTGGAGTCACTCTGGGGTCCTAGGTTCTAGATTAAGTCGTAGGTCAAGTTCTCCTTCTACAGACAAGAGGGCAGCAGGTCCTTCTCCCTGGCAGAATATCCACAGGACCAGAAGTGTACTGAAGATTTTGTGTCTGAGGTCCTACTTGAATACCCTGGTGCACTGGTTCTGGAAGGTGGGAGACATTTCCAGACAGTGACTTTGAAGTGCATGGAATTTCCTGCCTCCCCTGCCCTGGATCCAATTTGGCTGAAGTAACAATGCAGGGTATTTAGGCCATTGGTGTGATGGCAGAGCACAGACTATTCAGTTGTAAGTGGGGCTGTGCTTAGCTCTGCCCCCATCCTACAAGCAGATGACCCTTCCAGGCACACCAAATCTCTCTATTGTGTGACTGTTTGGGAGGAATTCACAAAGTGCCAGCGATGCCCAGTCATGTAACCCTTGACAACCTGCAGGCACAAAGGGGCTAAGAGCAGGACAATGCAAACTTTCCAAAAGTGGCATTTTCAAAATTGAAATGAAAATCTGACTCTACCATTAAAGAGGGTTTGCCATCACAATTTTTTTTCGAAAGCATTTTATATCTACTTCTTGGGATGTGGGCTCTTTTTCCAGTCCCTACCTCTCTTGATTTAAAGAATACATCTGTAATGAAGGTGTGCTTTGTAAAAGAAGCTTGTATTCATAAGATAACATACAACAACGTATATTCTTCAGGTTAAATAAAAATAACATTAGTAACTTACAGACGTACCTGCATTTCTAAAGACATCCAAAATGCACCTGATGTCAACGACTCAGTAGATGTCAAAAAACCGAAACAGTACAATTTTAGTCCAGGTGAAACCATTTGCAATGGTCAACTGGGGGAAACACCAGCAACAGCACCTGAAAAGTTGAATTAGTGCTAAACAGGATTTGAAATAAATGTAAAATCACAAAACGTAACTTTGCTTTAGACATCTTATCGTATGTTGTGGGAAATTGAGTGTCATCAGCTTCCCATAAATCTTGTATCTTGCAAAAACTACAGCTCGCAGCCCACTGCCTGCCCTAAATACACTGCTTACACAGAGTGGAAAATGAATTTGATATAAAAAGGTGCTTCAGATCTCAAGAAATTACTCACAAGACTACAAAGATAGGAAAACTCAGCACTTCTAGATATGAAAATTCAATACTATCAAGCTACTGCTTTCTCAACATCGGGGAAATCTACTAGTTGTATGAAAATAACAACTGAAATAAACCATCCTTATTATCACCCCACAATATGAAGTCAGCCAGGGTATTATCATGTGCCCCCTAATGTCACCCAACTCTGGCTCTGTTCCACACTCACTGATCTCAGAATGCAAAAGAAACACAGTAGATGGAGCCGTGATTTTCACCATTCTGATTGGCTACGCCAGCCTCTGTGTTCCATACAGCATGCTAGTGTAAGACAGACCAGCCAACCTGCCAACTCACACGGTGCCTCTGTGTGTCACACAATATCAGCTTTCTTCACACAGTCACCTGATAAAGAGCCAATATCACACAGTGGCAGGAAAAATAAGCTCAAAACCACTGCAGAGAGTGGATTTCCAGCTTGTCTTTCGAGGCTTTGAGCCGCTGATGTCCATTAAGGGGTGAGAAAACACCCAGGACATCAGCTCTAGAATGAGCAAGCTTTTGTTTTTTGAAAGCTTGGAGCAAAAATGTCTCTTATGTACTTCTCAGCACAAGGATACGTCCCTCTGAGGTCCTGCCTCCTCCTCATAAAATGTTTTTTTTTTTTTTAGTTGGCAGGTTTAGTACAACCCTAAAGATTAGTTTGACAGTCAGAAATTGGTCAATTAGTTCCATTAGCAGCACAAGCAAGCCAGACTTTTAGGGGCAAAATAATCCACAGTCCTCATTACGAGTGACCTGATATGAGATTACTACGGTAACTTTTAAAATCTGATACCAAAGGGACCAGATTTAAAAATATGCATTAATTATCGGCTATTACAAGTTGTGGCCTTAAAAATAGGGCATAGCATGCTTTTTTTGGTGCTTTGTGCCCCAAAATTAGCATGCACCAGTATATAACATGATTTTTTTCCCCAGTAAAATTCAGGAGGTTTCATTTGCCAAAATTTACCTGAGGAATATTGAAGGCAGTGGTAACTACCACAAAGCTTGTGATTCCTATTTCTGTACAAACAGTACTTTGCACCGGGATCGGAAAATAATGCACCAAGAATGAGGGTCACATATGTTTATGCACGATAAAGGACACAGGAGTTACTGGCCATAAAAGTGATGAAGAGTGAGTAAACTAGGAAAGATACAGCTGCTCATGTGGTACACTACAAGAAACGGTCTTCAGGCTTCAGGCTTTATATAGTTGTGTATTTCCTGAGCTAGACATGAGCAACTCTATAATGTCAGAGCCACACATGGCTTTAAGAGGCTTGGTGTTTGGTAGCTGTCTTTATTTTAGGGATTTTATTTTCTAAGGCACTATGGCTGGCAACATCTAAACATAGGTACCTGCTATTTCATCATTATACCATTATTATACCATTGTATGTTTTCTTTTCACAAACAGATAGTTATAAGTTCTGTACCCTGTGCAGCTCGGTCTTCTTTTTAATACTTAAGACAAATGTACTATGCTTTCCTTGCTAGCAGAATCATTTAATCAGGTCCTCTATATATGGTGGAACCAACCGTTCCCTAGAAGAGTATTTAGTAGGAGCTGCATGAAAACACATGGAGACTTGTCCAAGGAAGAAAAACTTTCCACAAGACATTTCATGCACAAACCATTCACCTGTGGGCTGAAACTGTGCGAAATTTCACTTTTACAAACTTCAACATTTTGCATAAATTAAACTATTTTAACTTTTAAACATTTAGATCTATAACATGAATTAATTGTTAAACAATTTAAACATTATAAAAGAATAAATAATACTATGATAATTTAACTTTAATTTAAAAAATAGTCAAATTATTTGAAATAATTCTATTTGTAACATGCTGTAACTTGTAATACATGATAAATGCATATAAACATTTTATTTTAGTTTTTTTAATCTATTGGTAATAACATGCAATACATTTAAATATATTAAAAGGTTAAATTAAAATTAAGTTAATACTGCTGTAGCATTTTCTATTTTGTTCCACTTTTAAAATAAATCTATAACATTCATTTACATCAATATTTAATATAAAATATTTGTACTTTTTTCAAGTTTGATAACCATTTTAATTGTGCCCTATACTTTACCAAAGGGGGATTTCCACCCCGAGGACGGAGTTCATCCTATGGTACAGTAAAGAGAAAAGTAAAAAAGTTTATTATTCTTGAAAAAAACATAAAAATATATTTATAAATATCAATGTAAATTTGATTTATACATTTTAAATTCAAAATTGTTTTTTTAAATATTTTAAAATAAAATAACTTTTTGGGGATTTCTTTTCACATGAAATTATATCTACTTATATGTTTTGTTTTGTTAAATTATTTAATTTAATCTTACATTATTTATGCATTGGGAATACAGACAATATCTGAAAAGGGAGGAAGACAAGCCCGGTAAATTGCTGGCATGGCTGCTTAAGTGAGGGATGGAAACAACCCCAATAGCGACACTACACCAGCAAGATGACCAATGGCCACCTCCAAATGAACTATTAATGATACAGTGGGGAACACTTATCTGATCTCTACAGAGGTAGCAAGTTATCTAGGGATGTGGTCTTACCTGTGCTGCCGCCCATGTTGCAAGAAGAGCTGGAGACAGATATCTCTCTGGAAGAGATCAGGGGAGTGATGGGCAAAATGAACATTGGTGAAACATCGGGGTGTCAGATGGTTCTTACCTACGACTACTTGCACAGGAGCAGATTGACGACTGTTCTCAATGCCCTGCCTGGGACAGTACCTGTTCTCTTTATTCTTTAGCAAACAACAGGGGCACTCCAAGGGGGAAAGGGGATGGGGAGAAAAAGAAGAGACTGCCTGACAGCTTGGTTTCTTCTCCAGGAGGGTATTTCTAGCTTCTCTCTACTTAGGGGCCGATTCCGATCTCGCTAGGAAAGCTCTCCGTCCGACTCGGATCCGGAGTGCTTTTCGACTGACTCGTGCTCCATGGCTCCGAGCGCCCGAGTACGATGCGAACAAGTGCTGACCGACACGGGTCGCTTGGAGCCCCATTGAAGTCAATGGGAGCCTGTTGCACGACGCGTACACGGGCTCCCATTTACGAAAGAGGTACGTTGCGCACAAGGGCGCCCCCTGTAGTGGGGATGTGTCTATGCAACCCACACCATACAGGCATGTGTAGGGGGGACCCTTGGGTACCCCCCTGTGATCGACTCGTAAGGCTACGGGTGAAGGGGGTCCGGCGTGGACCCCCGAAGTCCGCCTCCCGGAGCGGTTACGTGTTGGAGGCTCCGACTCGATCCGGCTGTCCGAATCGTGCATCGTACTGGCTCAGTCGGAAATCGCCTCCATTGCACGGCACGGATTGCTTACGGTCGAGTCGTACAGAGCAGTTCGGAAACTATTCGGTCGGCGATTTCGCGTATCTCGCATCGTACTTGCTCGTCCGTACGGCTGTACGAGTCGGTCAGGAAACACGCGTACGGCTCGTGCTTTTTCCGGCCGGTTCGCTTTCGGAGCCCTTCCGAGCGGGATCAGAATCGACCCCTTAGTATTAAAGAGTCGTACACCCTTTCTCATGGAGGATAGAAACTGTAAAAGAATATAAACATTCATTAATTCTCCTACCTACTCTGGTCTATATATTGCTCAAATTATTTAATAACTCTACTTATTGACACCCAAACTGTCTAGGTCTATGTTCCTATTCTATAACTTGAGACATTAACTTCTCATAATATGAAACTGGTTTTCTTCATTCACATGTCATAAACCTTAGACCTTGTAATTGTATTCTGTTTGCTCATTAACAAGCATTTATTTTGAATAATAATGAATAACTTTTTTTGCCTTTCCTTCCAGAGGATAATTTTCTCGTTCACCACTTGGATTTTCTTTTAATTCACCTTCTAGAATATTTCTCGAGTGAAAGGAAATAACAGGTAAGTAATATTGATCACTGCAAATAATATGGTTTTCAAAGGATTTGAATTAGGATTGTATGGAAAGAAACATTTGCACAGTTATGCTTAGAAAGTGTCTCTATAGTTTTCTGTTTGATAGTTGAGATAAGGCACTAAGAATTTCTTCTGTACACAGACTTGGAAAAAGACTGGAAATGCATTTCTTGTGACAGTATCCTTACCGCAACACTACCCTGACTAAGCTTTCATGACAGAGAGCTCTGAAGAGGCTGCTTCCTGAGGAATTCACGCAGGTGAAGTGCTCATTCCTAATCCAGCGAGTGCTTCACATTCCATTCATGCTTTTGAAAGATCAACTAGAGCGCTGCAGAGAAAACTAATCCGCCCACCCTCTTGTGTTTCCAGTACTGCCAGCTCTGCTTCCATTTATTAATTTTAGCCATCATTTGTTTCTTTGCTTTAGTTTTAAACGTCAAAACACTGGTTTCTAATGTGTATTTGACAGCAATATTCCTGAGGATCCTGACAGTATTGTCTCTCAAGGAGAATTCTTCCATGTTATGGTTTAGTTGGAAACATTTTGTGAAAGGCAGTGACCAAACAGGGAGCATGTACATCATTGTGTTTTTCCCAAGATCTCTCCTCAGGTCCACATCCTTTCCAATCCATCAAATAGTAAAGTTGCTTTTTAGCCATTTTTGAGTCAAGGATTCTTTTAACTTCAAACTCGGCTCCGCCTTCTATCATTGATAGTTCAGGGGGAGCTGAGTTTCTTAAACTTGGTTGAACCTTTTTCTCTAAGGAAACATGAAATACAGAGTGAATCCTCGTATTCTTTGGCAGTGTCAATCGAAATGTCACAGGATTGATGATTTTTTTCTGTAGGGTATCGTCTAACAAGACATGGCTGGAATTTTCGAGCACCCTTTAGTTTTAGATTTTTAATACTAAGCCAAACCTTATCTATAAGGATGGTGCCTTCTTACTTTTCTTGTTTGCACTGCTATATACTCAAATTCTACCAGAGAGTTAGGGTGGCAACCATAATTCATAAAAGAGGATGAATAGCAAGTAGAGAAGTTTTTTTCATTATTGTGAGCTAATTCTGAAGTCTACAAATATTCTGGCCATTCCCCTTCTTGATGTAACAAAACCAGCCTGAGATATTGCTCTAACTCTTGTTTAGTTCGCTCTGTCTGACCATATGTCTCTGGGTGGAAACTAGTTGAGTATCTGGTTTCTATATTTAACCCACTAGTGAATGTCCTCCATAATTTGGACACAAACTGAGTCCCTCTGTCAGAGAAAAGCACTTTTGGTATACCAGTAATTTGGATTATATGTTGGTTGAAATGTTGTGTTAGTTGCTTAGCGGTTCAAATACCCTTTAATGTGACAAAGTGTGTCATCTTTGTGAAGGTGTCTACAAAGACTAAAATGGTATTGTATCCCTGACTGTAAGGTAGATCGACTATGAGAACTAAAGATACGGTGTGCCAGGGGTAAGGTGGAGTGGGTAAGGGTTCTATTTGATGGTTAGGAGCTTGTCTTTACAATTTTCCCTGAGCACAAATCTCGCAGCCATTTATATACTGATGATTGTCCTTGTTTATCTGCAGCCACCAAAACTTTAGTTTTACCAGATCTTCGGTTTTTAAGATTCCCTTATGACCTGCTAAAGGACTATCATGACATTCATGTAGAGCCTTAGCCTGTAATTTCCTAGTGGGTAGCTATAGGACTCCATCTTGATAAGGTAGTTGGCTTTGAACTTCCCTCTTAGAATCTTGGTCAGTCCATTTTCCCATCTCCTCAGGATTCATAGATTGAATTATTTGTTCCTCAAGTGTTCCTTTGGAAATGGCTCCTATAATCTTTGTTTCTTGAATTGTCTTTTGATTTTCAATGGAATTCTTCAGATGTTCTGTGTCCAGTTCGGATAAGGCATCTGCCTTTCCCTTCTTACTCCCTGGTCTTTAAGTGATGACAAAACTCATAGTCAGCAAAATACAATGACCATCTGAGTTTCTGTGGCATTAAGATCCTGGGTGACTTCAAGAATTTCAGATTCCTATGGTCTGTGAACACTGTCACGGTGTATCTTGCTCCCACTAAGTAATGCCTTCACTCCTTGAAGACATCCTTGATCGCAAGTAATTCTTTTTCTGTTATGGTGTAGTTTACTTCTGCTGGAGTTAGTTTCTGAGATCAATAAGCTACTGGATGTAACTCACTGGTTACTTTATGCCTTCGAGACTACTCCTACAATGGCCAGATCTGATGCATCGGTGTTGAGGTAAAACGGTTCTGAGGGGTTGGCATGAAGTAAGATTGGTGCTGAGGTAAAACTATTCTTTAGGGAGTTTAATGCTTCTTCAGACCATTTGAAGGGTACTCCTTTTTTCAACAAGCGTGTGAGAAGAATGTTTTTTTGAGAGAATTCAAGAATGAACCTGCGGTAAAAATTGGCAAAGCCAATGAAACATTGAACTTCCTTCACTGTTGTCATTGATGTCCTTGCGGTAACAGCTTTTACCTTTTGCTCATCCATGGTGACTCCTGCAGGGGAGAGTACAAATCCCAACAATTCTACTGAATTTACATTGAAGGAGCATTTCTCCAATTATATGTATAGTTGTTTCTCTCGAAAATGCTGAAGTACTGCTCTCACTTGTTCCTGATGTTCTTCTGCATGTCTGAATAAATCAAAATATCATCTATATAGACGATGGCCCATGTCTATGAAGTCATATAAGACGTCATTAATAAAATGCAGAAAAACAGCAGGGGCGGTGCAAAGCCCATATGGCATTACCTAATACTCCAACATGCCAAATTTTGCTCTAAATGCTGTTTTCCATTTGTCTCCTTCTTTTATGCTAATCAGGCGATATGCGTCTCTGAGTTCGAGCTTGGTATAAATTTGTGGCCCCTTGACCAGATCAGTAAAGGGAAAAGTAAAAAAGTTTATTATTCTTGAAAAAAACATAAAAATATATTTATAAATATCAATGTAAATTTGATTTATACATTTTAAATTCAAAATTGTTTTTTTAAATATTTTAAAATAAAATAACTTTTTGGGGATTTCTTTTCACATGAAATTATATCTACTTATATGTTTTGTTTTGTTAAATTATTTAATTTAATCTTACATTATTTATGCATTGGGAATACAGACAATATCTGAAAAGGGAGGAAGACAAGCCCAGTAAATTGCTGGCATGGCTGCTTAAGTGAGGGATGGAAACAACCCCAATAGCGACACTACACCAGCAAGATGACCAATGGCCACCTCCAAATGAACTATTAATGATACAGTGGGGAACACTTATCTGATCTCTACAGAGGTAGCAAGTTATCTAGGGATGTGGTCTTACCTGTGCTGCCGCCCATGTTGCAAGAAGAGCAGGAGACAGATATCTCTCTGGAAGAGATCAGGGGAGTGATGGGCAAAATGAACATTGGTGAAACATCGGGGTGTCAGATGGTTCTTACCTACGACTACTTGCACAGGAGCAGATTGACGTCTATTCTCAATGCCCTGCCTGGGACAGTACCTGTTCTCTTTATTCTTTAGCAAACAACAAGGGCACTCCAAGGGGGAAAGGGGATGGGGAGAAAAAGAAGAGACTGCCTGACAGCTTGGTTTCTTCTCCAGGAGGGTATTTCTAGCTTCTCTCTACTTAGGGGCCGATTCCGATCTCGCTAGGAAAGCTCTCCGTCCGACTCGGATCCGGAGTGCTTTTCGACTGACTCGTGCTCCATGGCTCCGAGCGCCCGAGTACGATGCGAACAAGTGCTGACCGACACGGGTCGCTTGGAGCCCCATCGAAGCACAGAGAAGAGAGGTAACAGATAGTAATTCTTTACAGTAATCCAATTGATCGCTCTATAATCTATGCAAGATCTTAAATCACCTTCTTTCTTAGCATTAAGAAAAGCAGCGAGGAGACTGGGGACTGGAATGGTCTAATGAGTCCATTGTCTAGATACTTCTTTAGATAGTCTTTCAGGTGCGGATTCACTTGTTCTGTCAGTGCATAAATTCTACTGCAAGGTAAATTAGAGCCCGGTTAAATTTTTATCTTGCAGTCATATGTCTTATGCGGGGGAAGTTTCTCCATTTGCACTTCACAAAATACATCTGCATAATCCTTATAATCTTTCACTATCTCCTTGGTCTGTATTACAAAGACTGAAACCTCTCCTTTGCAGAGTAGAGCTGCTGCATTTGATCCTCAATTTGATTCACATTTTGCAAAACAATTTCCCTGACAATATGCAGAATTTATCACAGCTGTTCTTGACTCCAATTTATGGTGGGGTTATGTTTTGTCAACCACGGAGGTTACAAAATGAGTTGAAATTGTGGTGCATCAATTAAAATGAATTGGATCTCTTGATGTCCTTTTTGAAATAGTAATTTTACTGGCCTTTAATGTAATTCAATCTGCAATTTCCAAGTCACAAAAATTACCAGTAGCTCCTGAATCTATCATTATTGATATTTCTTTTAAGACATTGTGTCAAAAATGTAATGTCACTGAAAGAACTAGATAGTCTTTTGGAGTTGTTTCTTGAGTCACACTCACCAGTCCAACTCCTCTTAATGGTGGTTCAATGAGTTTTCCTTCATCTGCATCTTAGGTTTCTTTGGACACATTTTAACAAAATGCCCACCAGCTCCACAATATAGGCATAGCTTACTTTACCTCCTTTTCTCCTTCTCTTCTTTAGACAACGGGCCTCAGATTGTGCCAATTTGCATTGGTTCTTCACTTGGCTGGTTTTCTGTAACCTTTGTATTTTCTGTTTTGATTCTATTGAACCTAAGTACACTAGATCGCAATTCCTTTCTTCTTTCTCCTCTCCTTTTGTCCTGACAAAAGTCTATCTGAAGTACCGAATCCACTAATTCTGAGATCTCAGTTGCTCCATTAGGAACTTGTGCTAGGGCGTCCTTCAATTCATCCTTTAGGCATCTGTAGAAGAAGACTGCTCTTTTATTTTCTGCCCATTCTGTCTCCAGTACCAGTTTGTTAAATTGAGCAAGGTAGGCCACTAGCTCTCGATTCCTTGTTTTAACTCTAGTAGCTTATTATCGGTGACTTGTGATGCTTTTCTTTTATTGAAGATCCGAAGAAATTCCTTCTTAAATTCTTCTTAGTTGTATAAGATCAGGTAATCTCTAATCACCAAGGGAATAGACCAAGATGCTCCATCTCCGCTGAAATAGGACAATATAAAGGCTACACAAGATTTAGCATCTGGAAAAATTGTAGGACGGCACATAAAATGTAGAGAACACTCTGTTAAGAAAATCTTAGCCTTTTCAGGATCTCCACTAAAACACTCTGGGGTGCTAAGGGCATTACTGAAGATAGCGAGTGAATGACCTGAGTGGATGTACGAGGCAAAGAGCTAGTATTAGGGATAGAAGCATCTGATGTAGGAATTTTAAAGCTCGTCCCTGCCATTAATTCACTGATCCTTGTAGCTAAACCAGACGTTTCTCTCCTAGAGTTTACTACCTCTTGTCTCAGGGTTTTCTTTTCTTCCCTCACTGTCACTAACTCCTTTTGTATACATTATAAGATTTCTCCTAAGCCTTTTAGGTCTAATCCTTCTGCTGTTCTGCTCGGGTGCAAGTTAACAACATAGGCACTTCACTCTGTCAGATGGTTCCTCCCTATGACTTGCACAGGAGCAGATTGACGACTATTTCCAATGCCCCGCCCGGGACACCACCTCTTTTCTCTATTCTTTACCAAACAACAGGGGCGCTCCAAGGGGAGAAAGGGGATATGAAGAAAGAGAAGATACTGACTGACAACTTGGATTCTTCTCTAGGAGGGTATTTCTAGCTTCTCTCTATGTAGTACTAAAGAGCTGTAAACCCTTTCTCATGGAGGATAGAAACTGTAAAAGAATATAAACATTCATTAATTCTCCTAACTACTCTGGTCTATATATTGCTCAAAATATTTAATAACTCTACTTAACATACCCAAACTGTCTAAGACTATGCTCCTCTTCTATAACATGAGACATTAACTTCTCAGAATATGAAACTGTTTTTTTCATTGATATATCATGTACCTTAGACCTTGTAATTTTGTTCTGTTCACTAATTAACAAGCATTTAATTCAAATAATTATTCATAAGGATTGAATTAGATTGTATGGAAAGAAGCACTTGAACAGTTATTCTTAGCTAGCGTCTCACCAGTTTTCTGTTCGATAGTTGAGATAAGGCAAAAAGAATTTCTTCTGTACACAGGCTCAAAAAAAGACGTTAGTAATAACAAATGCTGACTCCAAACTGAAAACCCATTTCTTGTGGCAGTGTCCTTACCGCAACTTGAATAAAACCAAAGAACCTAAACGTCAAATTGAAGCGATGCCACTACCCTGACTAAGCATTCACAACGGAGAGCTCCAGAGAGGATGCTCCCTAAGGAATTCACACAGATGAAGTGCGCATTCCTAAACAAGTGTGCGCTTCATATTTCATTTGTGCTTTGGAAAGGTCAACTAAAGGGCTGCAGGAAAAACTATTCCGGCTGCCCTCTTGTGTTTCCAGCACTGCCAGCTCTGCTTCCATTTATTAATGTTAGTCATCATTTACTTCTTTGCTTTAGGTTTAAACGTCAAAAAAACGCTGGCTATTAATGTGTTTTTGACAGGAATCTACTGAGGATCCTGGCATGGGTGTGATGGCCTCCCGGTGAAGTTTTACCAGGAATAAGTGGAGCAGCTGGTGAAGTCCTTGCTTGAGGTATATCATTAAGCGTGGTAGAGCAAAACGCTGCCCCTTATTCTTAGGGAAGGAGTGGTGTGTATGGTCCCCAAACTTGGGGGAGATGCGACGGACCCATCTTTATACAGACCTGGATGGAGTTCCCGCACAATGCCCAAACAGACAGAAACACAGTGACTGCTGCTGACAGCAGTGTTGGCAAGGCACATGGTGTCACATGTATTTAAGATACTCAAGGAAAATTGCTGCAGGTGGTTGCAAGACCGAGAGACGCAACTGCATTGGCAATTGAGGAAACACTCCAGGTGTGTCTTCTTGATATTGTTAAATGACCAAAAGGGGGTAAAATACGCTGGAGGTTCCTACAGTTGACACTAATGTTGGCCAAAGGAGAGTGGCCATGGATTAGGTAGGCTGAAGGGCCCCCTCCATTACATCGTGGTACAGGGACATGGATGAGTGGGCAATTGCCGAGGAGGTACATATGAAGCTCAACCGTAGGAATGACAAGCTACAGGAGGACCTAGAAGCCTGGGCTGACCTGTTGGAGAATATTGCAAAAAGAACAATTGATAGACGGAATTCTGAACAATGCAACCATTCACCCCCAGTCACAAGGAAGGGGTTTAATCCATCATTCTTTTGCTCACTACACCACCCCAGTTTGGACCCAGCCTTATGCAAATCAGTCTTGACCCTGTTCCTTATGGGAACAGTTCAGCCCGAACTGCCAAGCCAGGTCCTCCCTGGACTGGAAACAAGCATCTTGGGACCGGTTTCGGGGCATCACCCCTCATCAGCCAGGCTAGCTTGAATCCAGTGGCGCAGTGAGCACGGGACCCACGTTAGGGCATTTCCTTCCCACTTAGGGCAACAAATGCAAAAAGAACAATTGATGGACGGAATGCTGAACAATGCAAACATTCACCCCCAGTCACAAGGATCTGGGTTTAATCCATAATTCTTTTGCTCACCACACCACCCCAGTTTGGACCTAGCCTTATGAAAATCAGTCTTGACTTTGTTCCTTATGGGAGCAGTCCAGCCTGAACTGCCAAGCCAAGTCCTCCCTGGACCTGAAACAAGCATCCTGGGACTGTTTTTGGGGAATCATCCCTCATAAGCCAGGCTAGCTTGAATCCAGCGGCGCAGTGAGCACAGGACCCACGTCTGGGCATACCCTTCCCACTTAGGGTGACAAATGCAAAAAGAACAATTGATGTTCCGAATGCTGAACAATGCAGCCTTTTGCAAATCACTCTTGACTTTGTTCCTTATGGGAACAGTCCAGCCCGAACTGCCAAGCCAGGTCCTCCCTGGACCGGAAAGAAGCATCCTGGGACGGGTTTCAGGGCATCAGCCAGGCTAGCTTGAATCTAGTGGTGCAGTGAGCACGAGACCCACGTCTGGGCATACCCTTCCCACTTAGGGCGACAAAAGCAAAAGGAACAAATGATGGACGGAATGCTGAACATGCAAACATTCACCCCAGTCACAAAGAACTGGTTTTAATCCATCGTTCTTTGGCTCACCAAACCCTGAAACCGGTCCTAGGATGCTTGTTTCCAGTCCAGGGAGGACCTGGCCTGGTTGTTTGGGCTGGACTGTTCCCAAAGGGAGCAGGGTCAAGACGGATTTGCATATGGTGGGTTCAAACTGGAATGGCATGGGGAGCAAACAAATGATGGATTTAGGCCCAGATCTCTGTACTGGGGTGAATGTTTGACATTGTTCAATGTTCTGTTTATCCCTTGTTCTTTTTGCATTTGTCACCGCAAATGGGACGGGTATACCCAGACATGGGTCCTGTGCTCTCCATGCCACTGGAGTCAAGCTAGCCTGGCTGATGAAGGGTGAAACCCTGAAACCAGTCCTAGGATGCTTGTTTCCAGTCGAGGGAGGACCTGGCCTGGCAGTTCGGGCTGGACTGTTTCCATAGAAAGCAGGGTCAAGACAGATTTGCATATGGCTGGTTTCAAACTGGAATGGCATTGGGAGCAAAAAAACAATGGATTTAAGCCCAGATCTCTGTACTGGGGTGTATGTATGACATTGTTCTGCATTCTGTCCATCAATTGTTCTTTTTGCATTTGTCATCCGAGTGGGACCGGTATGCCCGAACGTGGGTCCCGTGCTCTCCATGCCACTGGAGTCAAGCTGGCCTCGCTGGTGAGGATTGAAACCCCGAAACTGGTTCTAGGATGCTTGTTTCCAGTGCAGGAAAGACCTGGCCTGGCAGTTCGGGCTGGACTGTTCCCATAGGGAGCAGGGTTAAGACTAATTTGCATATGGCTGTGTTCAAACTGGAATGGCATTGGGAGCAAAAAAGCGATGGATTTAGGCCCAGATCTCTGTACTGAGGTGAATGTATGACATTGTTCTGCATTCTGTCCATCAATTGTTCTTTTTGCATTTGCTGTTGGAGAATAGGCACACAGGCCAGGATGGGGGTAATGAATGGGATATGCAAACCCAGGAAATGGAGAATCTTCCACCGCATCAGTGGCACACATTATGTACCATGGAGGTGGCAACAGCAGAAGCAACTGTCTTAAGATCCAGGTGAAAGATGGGACTGAGGGAAGGGGGGGAGCTATGGAGCCAACCAGCCAGTGAGCAGGATGGGGCGTGAAAGCCTACACGTTGGATGACAAAGTATTATTGCATTGGAGATAATGGGAGGACCTCCCTTAGGGTGAGTTCAAAAGGGGGAAGAAATATGGTTGTGTTCCTTGAAATGTATCACAACTGAGGATAATAGAAAAGCAAATGGACTGTACCATTACATGTTTCTCTTATTGTTCTGGTTATTGTTCTTTTATTACTTGAGGGTGATCCATGTATAAATGTGTAGCATTGATGCACTATTTAGTGTGCCCTCTTGGTGGGCAATTTGCTAGCCAAACACTAATAAAAATAATTAAAAAAAAAGCTAAAACATTATTTCCTATGTGATTTTATTTTTAGTTCCTATCAGCATTATTTTCTGTGGGAGGGTATTGCAGTACCAGTGGTTGGCCATGAGTGATGCTAGACTTACTCCAGCTCTGAGCTGGAGTAAATTTACTAAAGTGTTGGGCCATTTTTGGCTGTAGTAACTTAAGAAGTGCAGTTTGTGACCAGCAATGGCCTTACTCCTTTGTGGGTGGGTTAATGCCCTCTTCAAACCCCTCCCCAGCCCACTTTAAACCCCTCCTTCATCCCCCTGAAGCCCTCCCATTTAGGAAGTATGCCCCTTTTTCCAGCATTTACTACTTAGGATCTCTCCATAGAAAAACAGGGGTGATGGAGGTGCAGATTTACACTCAGAGCTTTGTGAACTGAATTTCAAAGAAAGTCAGTGTTATTAATGTAGTACTACTTTAGATACTGCAAAATTCAGGTTGTGAATTGGGCTCTATATCTGCCGCTGAAGTATGGTTCCTATTTTATATTTTTTGAAGCAGAATGGTAACTAAAGTGAGTTGGGATGTCTCACTCTCTTGGAAATATGTCTGATACTATGTAGGTATGATCCCTTTAAACCTAAGTTTCATTTGTTTGTGCCTTTCATGCTATGCCCATACACTTTCATTTCCTTCAACTACTGGAATGAATCTAAGTTATACACAAAGCAGGCAAAGACAGTATTGCTGAACATAACAAGTACAGTGTTCAAGACTGGCTAATACTCACATCGAAAACCAAGCTTTGTACATATTAGCTTCTCCGCCTCCAGCTGAACATTTCTATCCTAAGCCCTATGTTGGCTCACCACTAATATTTGCTGTATGTAACAGGGTTTGTAATAAAATGCATTAACAAAGTTCATCTTAATATTTACCTGGAAAGTTCATGGTGAGAACATACATCTCATTTAAAACTATGCTGCCAAGAACTTTTGTTACAATTTCATATGGATGAATAATTTTCTATTGATGGCTATTCTTTTCCGACAGCTGATTTTATTTTGCACTGCACCTACTTCCTGTATAAGGACAGAATATTGACACTCTCACTCACTCAGTCCATTCATTCTTCACTTTTGGAAGTCCTCTGACCTTTTCGGGCATACCAGGAAAAGACTATGGGGCACTTGCATCAAGGTATTTTGCGATCGCAAACAGTGCGATTTGCAAAAAGGGGCCATTTGCAATCACAAAATGGCCTTCCCTAATGCATGAAAGTTATTTGGATTCGCAATTCAGGTAATCGCAATTTCTTCTGGTTACCTAAATTGCAAATGCAAATAGGGAATCGCAATTTGCGATTCCCTAAAGCATATGCAAGAAGCCTTTCCTAAATGCAAAATGTGCATTTAGGAAACGCTAATTAGCATCAACTTTAAGTTGATGCTAATGTGTGCATACTTTGAAAAATGAACAAAACTGCATTTTTCAAAGTGCCATGTGGCGCACACATGCCCCTAGAGCATCTGTGTGCATTACATGTGCACCTGTTTTGTGTTAGGGGCGCCTCAGGGGGGGCTTAGGCTCCCGGACATCCTTGCCTTTGCATTACCTAATTTGCGATTACTAATTAGGTAATCCCAATTTAGGCAATGCAAGACCATTCCCACCTATGGGCCTGAAATGGAGTTGCTAGGGCAAATAGCGATTCCCTAATTGCAATTCTTAAGGAATCGCAATTAGAGAATCGCTATTTGCATCCTTTTTTGATGCATAGCATTTTGTAATTACCAAATAGCGATTTCTTAAAAATCACTATTTAGTAATCGCAAAAATAAACTTTGATGCATGTGCATCTATGTTACCCAAATGCAGTTTAAACTGTGGAAGCCTGGCAGTTCACATGAGGCACTAATTACACCGGGTTCCCACTCTCATTCTGCACCTATTTTACTAGGGAAGGTTGCTTCCTTCATTGAAGCCCACTTGTGGTCTCAGAAACCAGGGACAACTCTCACAATATGTCTACTCAGGGAGGTACCTGGAGGTAGCTCAAACTAGCACAAGTGTAACTCCTTTATTTGTGTGAGTACAACCAGCCAGATGACATACCAGGATGAACTGACACCAAGCTTGGTCAGTTCAACTAATTAGTACATTCTAGAACATCATTCCATAAAGATACAGAATTGAATTAAATATCAAGAAACTAAAACATCCTTCCCTTTATGGAAAACAAAATAGACCAAACCAAACTACAAACTAACACCCAAAAAAACAGAATCAGAACTGAAAAAAAAACAACACATTAGCAAACATGCTAAATCAACTTCATTGGAAACCTTTTGTTGTGACTTCCTAATGTCAGAAGATATCTCAGTCACCCCACACCTCTCCAACCTCTGCTCAGGTCTGGTTGTGTGCTCATCTACTCCATGTGTGTCATCCATTTCAATCAATCTTTGATCCAGTACTTTTCTCCAAAACTACCACTATTCTCACCTTGTTCCACCATTTAATGTCATCCAATGTGATAAAAAAATAACTTCACTTCCTGCACTCTCTTTGCCTTGAAAATACTGGACAGCACTTTGGGAATGAGCTCAGGTAGCTTCACTCTCACCCAACCCCCTTTCTCTTGCTTAGTGCCTCCACGACTTTATCAACAGGAAAATTCAGCTCACCTATCCAAAGACAGGATCAGCACATGACTGGTTGTATGCTCATCTTCTCTATCTACTCCATCCATTTCAACCAATCTGTAGTGACGACTCTCCACACTGTGAAACTCCAAAACGTGCGTCTGAACCTGCAGATTCCCCAGAACAGTAAGAGATCTGCAGTAGAAGGGTCCAACTATGCTTTAGGCAGACCTCATTGCCAATTGTAGTGACGACTCTCCATACTGTGAAATGTCCAAGAAGGCTTTATTTAACCTAAAGCGTACAGCAGGGGTGGAAGTGGCCTCCCAGTTCCGATGCTGGCTCCAACTGTCCTAACACATTCATTGCTTGGTATTCTAGCATTCAGAACCGATTGCAAATACAAGCAACCCATGAGACTCTACATGTGCAAGGAACGCCTGCATGAGCCACAACACATCCCCCCTCATCAAATATACTCCAAACACTTTAACAATAAAATCTTCCAACCACTTGGGAGGACGCCTGGTCCTTTTATGCTTGGTCATATCCTCTTGAATGCCATCTGTTCCTTTGTGTATCTCACCATTGGTACCCTTAGAAAGTGAATCATCAATTCCAGGTGATACCTCAGAAGAAGACAAACTTCATTCATCGCTTCTACTCACATCTTCTGAATTAACCCCAACCTCATCAAAGGCAGGGGTATTATCAACACCTTCTGCATCATTTTGCATGACACACCTTTCAGCAATTACATCTTCAGCTTCCAGATCCTCAACACTCCTGTTCCTGTCTAAATCTTCATCAAACCATGCATCCATATTGTATATTGCCACGCGTTTAAGATTCCACACTTTAACATTACTTAACCGGACTGCATTTTGTAGAACTTCCACCACTTCCTCTGGCTTATAGAACATACTTTCTCCTTTAAGCACAAACCCTGGTTTCCTAATGCGAACCCAACCCCCTCCATTGATGAGTACAGGTTTGGTACTGTTTTTAGTATTGCAATACTCTTTGCTCTTTAAATAACTTCTACTCATAGTGTTTCTAACAGTTTCAAGTAACCAAGGTACCATGCAGCCAACAAACAACCAACCAGGATTGTACTTCATTCTAGGATTCCTACCTCTTATCACAAACAGAGACAACCTGATAGCTTCATCCTTGGTCACCCTGTAAGCCCATACTGCTTTAATGACTTGGACCACCCAATCTTTGCAACACGCTCACGCAGACTGGATGACCCCCTTTAACAGTGCCATTACTGCTAGGATTATAAAGAGAAGTGGTTCTTAACTTCGTGGCAATTATGTCACAATACTGCTCAAAACAACAGACTGAAACTGCACACCATTGTCAATTAAAATAGTGGCTGGTATTCCTTCAATGCTGAACACATGATCTAACAACAATAGGATTGACTCAGTGTCAACTTTCTGCACAACTTTTATAAAAGGCCACTTTGAAAACAAATCTTGAATTACAATAATTTACATCTATAATGACCCTACAGGGCCTACAATGTCAATAGCAATAGACTCCCAAGGGTACTTTGGATGATAAACCACACTCATGGGGGTCTAAATGTCTGCAAAGATTTGTCAGACCTTGAACATTCTAAGCATTCTCTGACTAAGTGTTTAACCTGTGAATCAAGCCCACACCACCAAAACAACTTCTTCACAACCAATTTGGTACGGCCAATGCCAAAATGTCCCTCGTGGCACAATTGCAAAATGCTGTCATGCAAATTTTCTGGGGAATGATTCTCTGCTCTCTAAAAGTCATGACATGATCCGTGGATAACTCCATTCTTACCTCCCAAAATGGTTTAACCTTATCAGACAGCGTACTTTTTACAGTCCATTTATAACTTCATGCATTCTTTCTCCTAACCTTCTCTTTTAACTGCAGGATATCTATCTTCATCTACCAAAGCCAGTCTGCTATTATTCCATTTTGCATCTTCACATTCCTCAAGGGGAACAGGTAATCAAAACAATCAGCTAACACGTTGTCCTTTACCGGCCCATACAACATTTTGTAAATACAATCTTGCATCCTCATGAAGATACGAGCAACCCTGGCAGATGTGGCAGCTGTACCCTCTATGGTTAACAATTTCACTAACAGCTTGTGGTCACAACGTATCACATTTTGTGTGCCCCAAACAAAAGCTTGAAAGTGTTCAAGGTCCCATGCACAAGTCAACGCTTCCTTCTCAATAGCGGGATATTTTTCCTCAGAAGATGAGTGGGACCTAGAAGCAAACGCTGTAATAATCTCAGTGTCCTTTTTATCAATTTGCGGAAAGGACCGCACCTAGACCTTTATTACTAGCATCCGTTGATATGATGCACTCAGAAGTAGGATCGAAACTGTACAATTTAGTTGCATTTGAAATGGCACCCTTTAGGTTTGCAAAATCATGCTCACATTCATGAGACCAGAAAAACGTACATCCTTTCTTTAAAAGTTGTCTACTGTGGAAACACTTTTAAGCAAATCCCGGAATAAATGTTGCGCAATATTCCGCCACTCCAAGAAAAGAGTGTACATCCTCCTTTGAAGCTGGCTTGCACTAAGGACAGTTTGGGTTTGACTCTAGACTCTAGACTCCTCAATAACATGGCCCAAATACGTGACACTCTTCTCCGCAAATTTGCACTTGATAAATTCAACCGTTAGACCCTTATCAGCCAAAATAGACAATGCCTTGGACAATGTAGCATCATGCTCCATCCTATACCTGCCAAAAACTAAAATATCGTCCTGAAAGAACATTATCCCCTTCTCTTTTCCGAGCAGACTAAACATCGACCGCTGTAAAACGGCAGGGGCAGATGCCAATCCAAGCGGCATACGTTTATATTGAAAACACCCATCTGGCGTAATGAAAGCTGTATACGTCCTAGAATCTGGAGTTAAGGAAACCTGGTGATAAGCAGAGGAAAGATCAATGGTTGAAAACCATTGGGCACCTTTAAGGATAGTAACCATCTTCTGAATGGGGAAACTTAGTGATAATTATGTTGTTTTTCATATAGCGAAAGTCCACACAAAACCTAATTTTCCCATTATTGTGCCTCGTGGCGACCACCAGAGCAATCCAATCCGAAGCTTCCACTGGTTCTATAACCTCTCTAGTTCATTAGATAACTCTTCCCTAATGGACATAGGGACATTCCTGACTCTTTGTACCCTAGGAAAAGCATCCTCTGTCACCAGAATCTTATGTTCAAAATTCAAACCCTTTCAGTTTCCCCAAATTTGCGCTAAACACCGTGGGAAATGTATTCTGCATCTTAAGGGCCACAGTAGTGCCTTCATCCATAATCAATAATTTTTCCCTACTATTTGGATACAGAATGATATGAAGATCCTTCTGACCACACCACCCTAAAACAGATGGACCCTTTCTTGACACATACAGTTTCCCACATGAATTCCTGTGTTTAAACCTGAAGGATAGCCAACAGAACCCTACAATCTAAATTTTTTCACCACCAAATCCTTCAGGGTTAATGTCCGACACCATTAAGGACTCCCCAATTTTCCCTATGAATTTTCCCCTCCAGATTCTTTCATTCCCAATTGTGTATGAAGATCCTGAATCTGCATGCATTGTGACACTGACTCCACCAATTGTCATTCAACACTCAGGTTTGCCTTTGCAGCCGATTCATCAACATTCAGGATTAATTTCTCTTTGACATTCAATACTATGTTAGAAGAATCATGTTTCTGTTCTTGCTCTGCATCATCTTCATCTTTCTGCCTGGAACTTTCATGCACACATTTGACACACTTTTTTTCTTCTGTTTAGACACTTTTGCCTAGTGCCCCTTAATGCCACAGTTGCTGCATTTCTTGTTTAAGGCTGGACAATTGTTACTAAAAGCTAAATGCTCCTTACTGTCACATCTGTAACATCTCCCTTTCTCCAATTTCTGTTTACCTCTAAAAGGATCTTTAAGCTGCGAGCTTCTACTGGTCTTGGTGCTATAACTCTTTAAAACTCTATTGACTGACAAGGACTCCTTTTCTTTATCCTTTCAAGCCGTGGCACTCTTCTCTGAAATTTCCGCTTTTCTAACGAATGACAGGATAGTGTCTAAAGGAGCATCCCCATTAACCTACAATCGTTCATGTATGGATGGATTGCTGGCATGCATTACAACTTGGTCTCTAATAAGATCTTCCAACAGCACCCAAACTTGCAATCACCTGCCAGTTTTTGTAAATCAGCCACATATTCATCTATGGTCTCGACCTTAGACTGTTGATGCTGAAAAAAGTATACCTGATAATTCCTATACATACTTTGGGAGCAAAATGTTTGTCCAGGTCACTCAATGCAGATAAAAACACATTTACATCACCCACCACTGGTGTTTTAGGCATGCGAGAATACATTTGTAACACAATTGGACCCAAAGAATGTAATAGAATACGTTTCTTTTGTGCAGGAGAGATCTCTTCAGCATCATCAATAGCAGCAATGTAATTGGAAAAGTACTCTTTCCATTCCATCTATTTCATTTTGGGCTCAGAACCTGCAGACCAAAATGGTTAGGGGGGCTGATAGTAAAATTCTGGTGATTCATTTTGTGATGGACTAGTTCAGTTGTATTCTGTGTAAAAGTATCTTCTTCCACGGTCCTTACTTCACCATTGAACATGAAAAATAAAAATAATGCTGTGGCAAAGATTCCGAAGTGTTCCACACAATTGTCAAGATACCCCAATGATACAAAGAATATAACCAAAATGCACTTACTGAGGAGAAACAAGATGTTTTTCAGACAAAAAAAAACAATATCCAATGCCCACAATGCTGAGTATAGCTCCTTATACACAGTTGTTCGGGCACACAAACAGTCGACAGAACTGCCGACACAAGATGGCGCCCACGTGTGGTCATACACTTTGAACTCTACAGAATCCGGCATCAGAATACTGCCAAGTGTAGAGGCAGAATCAGCGTCATGCACCTTGCTAGGCAACATCAAGAAACCTGCCCAAGCATGCAGAGACAAAATCGACAGCCGAAATCTGCATCATAATGTTGTCAGGCAACGCTCAGAACTGTGCAATTGCACAAGGAGACAGAATCAGCCTTGTGACCATTGCTAGTCAACGCCAGTGGTGTGCGCCTGCACAAAAAGGCGGAATCAGATCGCAGAATAAAGAAAATTTACACACACCCCCACCGGAAATTAAATGTGCGACCTCCGACATCTCTTTGAGCAATCCTTTGCTGAATAATCCCTCAAGTGCTTCAAACTCCAAAACGTGCGGCCAAATCTGCAGAATTCCCAGAACAGTAAGAGATCTGCAGTAGAAGGGTCCAACTATGCTTTAGGCAGACCGTGTTGCCAATTGTAGTGGCGATTCTCCACACTGTGAAATGTCCAAGAAGGCTTTATTTAACCTAAAGAGTACAGCAGGGGTGTAAGCGACCTCCCAGTTCAGATGCCGGCTCCAACTGCCCTAATGCATTCTTTGCTTGGCATTCTAGCATTCAGAACCCGTTACAAATACAAGCAACCCACAAGACTCTACATGAGCAAGGAGCGCATGCACGAGCCACAACACAATCTTTCTAAACCCAACTCTCATCTCCAAAACTGCCACTATTCTCTCCTTGCTCCAAAATTTACTGTTATCCAATCTGATTAAAAAAACTTCATTTCCCTTACACTCCTTGGCTTGCAAAGCTTGGAATGCCCTTTGGGAATGAGACCAGGAAGCTTTACTCAATCCCACACTACACGCGACCCTTCCCCACAAAATAATTAAATTGGGCATTCCTTCTTTTGCTACCTCTGAGACTTTCTCAACAGGAATTTTTGGCTCACCCTTCCAAGGGAAACGTTGTGAACAGTATCCCTCCCCTTCAAATATTAAAAGGGGAAGCCTAAGTCTCAGCATACGACTAACCCACAGTAGCCTCTTCCACACGGACAACAGTCTAACCTGTTAGCCAACAACTGCAAGGTGTCCTTAATAACCCTGTTACACTCTTGACAAGGCCATTTAGATGTTACTTACATTCTCATGATGTAAATTGTGCCCCATTGTCCATTACTATTTTATCTGGAACTCCCTCGCTAGCAAACAAACTATTGATGAAATCTATTACCTTTGCACCGCTGGCACAATCAACAAACGTGTTGTCAGGCCATCTGGAAAAGTAATAGACAACAGCAATACTGTACTTAATACTACCTTTCAACGTATTGAATGAACCAATAATATCCTCTCCAACTTACCCCAAGGCTTGTCAGTAAGCAAATCCAGAGGTCTCAATACAATGACCCGGGATTTGTCACTAATGGCACATGTCATTCAGTGCCTCACAGAGTGTTCCACACACCTGTCTAACTCAGTCCACCAGAACCTCCCTGATCCTCATTTTTACTGTCCTCATGCCTATGGGCTCGCTACTATACCCTATCACACATCTTAGATGGCACCTTCCTGGAGATCAGAACAAACCATCAATCACTGATAATGCCACAGATATTTTGAGATACACCCTAACTTCTCTATCTAAGTTCCTACATACTGGTCAACCTTTGATCACATGCTCCATAACCTTTCCCACAATCTCATCCTCTCTCAATGAAGCTAGCCCATCCGACTCTGAAATGGAATTCCAACTAGCAACAGATACCGATCAAATCACCACACTTGACTCCTCCTCCTCTGTATCCTCGACAAGAACAAAAGGTTGATTAACTGGTAAACATGACAAACAATCAGCAATGCTATTCTCTGTCCTTTGGATTTAAAACATATGATAACAATACTCTTACAATGTGAATTGCCATTTTGCAATTCTAGGGATAGCCCTTCCAGGTCTTTTAGTAATGGACAAAACATGTGGGAGTTTGTGATGGACCCTTATCATAAATTGGGTACCCACAAATAGCTTTTGAAATGATAAATTCCCCACCAACCAGCAAGGACCTCCTGTGCAATCACTGAAAATGTCAATTCTATTCCATCAAACTTCAGCTACCACCTTCTCAACTGGAATAAAACAGCACCCAAACATTTTTGACTTGTAACTGCCCTATGTCACGTGTATCAAATGGTTTAAGAGGAATCACATTAGCTATCTCCAGTTTGACCTTTATGAATTTGTCTTCCATTTCCTTCCCCCATACAAATTAATAATTTTTGTTCAACACATTGTACATGTTAAATGTGTTTTCTGCACACTTTAGAACAAAATTGACGTTGGCATTTCCTGAAAAGCATCTTAATTAGTGTTTGTAAGTGCAGGAAACTCAGCAATTGCTCTGACTAAGTATTCTTTAGGCTCAATTCCATTAGCTGACAAATAATAACTAAGATAATCCACATAGTCAACCCCTAATTTGCATTTTTGGGCCTTTAAAGTTATGTTATGGTATGTTATGTGTATTTGTAAAGTGCTTTGTCAGACAAAAGGGTATCCTGGAACTGAGTAGATGTGTGTGCCCAGCCCTGCTAATGGTTGGTTGGTTGGTTAATTGAAGTTAGGTCTTTAGCTTCCTGGGGAATTCAAGAAGAGAGGAGGAAGCTCTGATGTGTAGTGGGAGGCCACTCCACGTTTTAGGAGCGATGTAAGAGCATGCCTGTCCTCCTGATCTCATTCTGAGTATGGGTGGGATGTGTGTGAATGGGAGCCTTGCTGAGTGGAGGTGTCTGGGTAGTTGGCGGAAGGAGATGCAACTGTTCAGGTAAGTGGGGCCTAGGTTGTGTAGTGCTTTGAATGTGTGTGTGAGGAGTTTAAAATGAGGGTGTTTGTGTATCTGGAGGATACATTGGCCGAACAAAAGGCCTGGAGATGAAGAAACTCTTCAACAGATGAGCCACCAAATTGTCAGAATCAGCAAGATTACCTCAAGGGGCTCGGAGAGCCAGAATGGCAGCCCATTGAGCCCATAAAGTAGAAATCGATAATTTATTTTCAAAACCAACCCTAAAAACTGAAGAATATAGTTTATAGGAGAGTCTAGTGGGCAGGGCTCAAGGGGGCACACCACCTCCGAATACTGCCTCAGTGACGACCATAAGATTTCGAATGTGAGCCATCCTGTCATGTGCTTTTCTATCACAACAATACACCAACACATCTTGGAAACACATTACTACTGGCAAGCTACCAAAGGGTAAAACTGGAATGATGAAACAAGTCAAATGCCTCCAGCCCCTATGCAAAGCAACCTGATGATATATGAAAGTCATGTAAAAAGTGGTGAAAAGCTTGACATCACTTAGGGTAGCTGGCATTTCCACAATATTTCGAAGAGGTGATATTTCCACTAAGAGCCTTGCATTGAGATCTCTCAAATAAACGCACATTCTCAGTGATCCCTTAGCTTTACAATGTAAAACTTTAGTGGAAAGCTATTCAGAACATTCAATTTTGATAATCCCTTGCTTTCATAACTCTGCAGTTCCTCCTTCAGCTCGACTTTTCATGCCTCTTAATGGACAGCAGGAAATGCATCACTTTTTAATGGAATTCAATGGGTAAAACCCTTAGGTTCTATTACTTGCCTGAGAATACCTGTGAAAAATGTTCAGTTTGTACGCGAACATTTTTCGACCAAACATACTGCCATACAATATTTTCTCAAGAGTACTTGCTCAGGATTATTACGGTCCAATACAATTCCCAAATTTCTTAGACTGAGACATTTCAGAAAACAGAAACAATCCTATGCTACGCATACCATATCTTTTGCAGTACTACTTTTGAGCTTTACTTCAGCATGTATCACATAACATCACATTTATAACGTTTTCCTATTCACTTACACCAATCAAAGTGAAAAACAACTCTGAATCTGCCATCATTCTCACAGGAAACCTCAATTTAACAAAAAGATTTTCTTACTTCAAATGCATTCACATTCATGCCAAAATTGTCTTGCCATAAATTTGTACTGTCTTGTAGCGTTGTAAGTTAGTTAAACTTAGCGCCAGAGCTAGTGGAAACACAGGGGTGTGTCATATCATTGCAAATATGGCGCATCCCTGCATTTTCAGAATGTTGTGCACAGCGTTACCAATTTTCGCGTAATACCGCGCTCCACCATTCTGTTGTTAATATGCTCCAGAGTCTCTCAGCTTTGGCAGAAACTTCTACCCCAAATGTTTCACTCCTGCTAGACATGGACGATTTACATGATTTAGCAACATTTTCCTGCAGGTTACCCATTTGAGTTTTATTATCACGTCTGTAACATTCTTGTCATGGTTTTTTTCTGCACTAGCATTGTCATGTTTTATTTTACGTTGTTCCGTTTTAAACAGTCTCAACTGTTTGCACTTTATGCAGCGAGGATAGTTCCTCCATGTACTTTTTAGGCAACTAGCTATCTATATCCATAGCTTTATCTAAAATCAAATTTGATGTGGACAACAAAACGTCCTTGATCTTTTTGCTGCTTGTTGTTGCCACTAACTGGTCCCTATTCATTTCTTCTTCAAGATTTCTAAACTCACATGAAGATGCTAAAACTCTAAAAACACAAAGAAAACTTTCTGCTGGCTCCTCTCATCACTGGTGCATCCTATAAAAAATATGTTTCCACGTGTGCAATGTATTCATGGCTTGAAGAGTTCTATGTATTTCATGGGCTGCCGGCACACCCACTGCGGGGGTTGCGGCATTCAGAGGCGGGGCCCCTGGGGGTTGCCGGCACACCCACTGCGGGGGTTGCGGCATTCAGAGGCGGGGCCCCTGGGGGTTGCCGGCACACCCACTGCGGGGGTTGCGGCATTCAGAGGCGGGGCCCCTGGGGGTTGCCGGCACACCCACTGCGGGGGTTGTGGCATTCAGAGGCGGGGCCCCTGGGGGTTGCCGGCACATACACTACGCTGTGAGGCGGCCTTGCCCATCCGGGCCCTGCAGAGAGAAAACAGTGCAGCAGTTGGCCCACGATTGAGTAGGTATGTGCCAAGAGTGCCTGGGTGCTCTAAACTGCATTAAAAAGGTTGGTAAAAAGGTTACGGGCTGAATACATCTGTAACTAGGCGCATTTCTAGTGCTGCACGGAGTGGCATGAATGGAATAATGCATAATGGTAGCCTTCGGTCTTGTAATGAAATCCAAGGTTTTAATACCAAATGCTTTATCATCCAATGCATCCCCCATCACCAAGGACAGTTACAGTAGGCAAATGTTTTAAGGTCTTTTATTGATGTAAGGAATCACTAAGTACAAGGATTGCTTGCTTAATTAAAAAAAACAGACACACAGATAAAAAAGCCGTTTTTTAGATTGGCCCAATAATAATGAAGTGATGAAGTGGACTTACTCTTATGTGTGTGTAACATAAGTAAATGTGTGGTTCATGCATAGCTACCTGCGTCAAATCCTTATTTGTTGTGTACCATTAGACACACTGTGCACATTATCTGCAGGATTGTTTATGCAAATGGAGATGTGTGCAGCATCGTAAGACATGCTGACATGACATATAATGTTTTTTGTTTTTGAAATGCTTATGTGTTTCGTTGTTACTATGGCTACGTAATGACTGCCAACAAAATGGTGGTGCACACAAATTGTGTTACATCATTACTTTACACCATTGTGTGTCATTGCTCGTCACGGCTCATCTTCTGATGCTGTTGGTGGAACGCAGATGCGTTCCACATCCATCGTTAATTGTGAAATCCTGCTACCTCAAAATTTTGAAAAAAGGAGGCATTGGCATGCAAGAGCCAGAGAACATAGACCACGCAGATCTAGAACAGCCATTAATCAGGTACCCTGAGTCTGAGGAGTTAGATGTGAACCAGGGGCAAAAGCAACATTAATTGCCCGCACATTAAATGGCCGATGCTAACATGCTCACCCCGCCGGTCAACTCTTCACCACTATTGAGAAGCTCAACCTTGTGCCGGTTTAACTCTTTTTCTTGGGTTAGAACACACAACCGGCAGGGTGAGGCATCAGGAGCAACTAACCCCAAGCCTCGTCAGTTCCACTATTCTATCAGTACCTTCCCGAACAACATTCCATAAAGATTCAGAACTACATGAAACATCAAGATACCAGCACTTTGTTACCAGAATGCTGCTTAAACTGTGGAATGCTGGCACCTTACAACACGCATTATTGATTGCCATAGGGCCACAATCTCATCCTCAGATAATTTACAGCAGGAGGCAGATATGTTTATTGAAGCCCACTATTGGTGTCAGAAACTTAAACCTCTCAGGAAAAAGGCCAGAGAGAGGTCTGGGGTAACTCATATCAGAGTCACATGCATTAACCTGCAGCTCCTGTCCTCCACACCTTTTCTAGTTAACTCCTGACTTTTATCTCTACTCCCTACAGTCATCCACTGCCTCACACATTTCTTTACCTCAGCACCAGCAACAGTGTCACTATGATAACATTACAGGCACTTTATCTCTGGCTGTAGATGCTATAGTGAGTGGTGGACATGTGTGCCTGTAGAGTCTGAAAAGCATGTTTGGGAGTTAGTAGTAGACAGAAAGGTTTGGAATGGGTCAGAGAGAGGAGGGAAAGGAAGGGACAAGGTGGAAGGTTTCTTTTTTACACGCATGTAAAATATATAATAAATGTATACATGTATTACATGTATACAGACATATATACACATTATAGTATCTTATCTCTATACAAGTTAGATAATTAGATGTATAGACATTCAGACACACACACACACACACACGGATAGACAGATAGACAGATAGATATACATTATATTTTACATGGTCAGGCATACACATCTATTTTGTGAATGAATACAGGGACTGATATTTTTTTCACTTTTCTATATATGTGTATATCCTCATAAAGGAAAGCATAAGCTCATACACATATCCACATGCAGTTAGATAACCTCATCTAAATAACTAGACATAAATAATTTGTCATGTTAGAATTTATTTTTTATTTTTCTAAAAAATATATTACCATATCTTATAGAAAACATGAAGACTAATATGCATTGATTCAGGTACCCAACACATAATTATATTTACATAATCTGCTGTATATGTATTATCATACAAAGAGTCATAAACCTCCATATAGAGCAACCCATGTACATATTTGTTATCTACATACTTTGACATGCATATATAAATAAAGCATAAACATACATTTGTAGTCATATAAATGACAGGTATTTTTAATGTACATTTAAATGCGTATTCTTACACAATGCTTAGTCATGCATTGTTGCAACACTCATGATTTAATATAAATAATATGACTTAACATAAGTTACGAAAAAAAATCCTTTTCATTGATCCACGCACTCCTCATGTTTTAGTAGAACTGTCATTTTACATAGAAAACGATATCACTTTGCATTCTCATTATAAACACGGTGTCAGATAAATGGTCCAATATCTGACTGAACCCAGCACTTTACATGGAGGTGACAAATGATTTCAGAGTGTACACAATGTTTAGGCTCAGTGGCAGGACATTTCATCTCTTTCAACACAGAGAGGCAGCAGCTCCCTAGGGGTCCCTCCTTCAGAGACCGAGAGAGCTTGGAGACTGCACCCCCAGATACAGAAAAGCTGGCAGCATTCAGAGAACACTGAGTTCTCCATCCAGGTACCACCCTGCTCAGAATGTTGTCTTTAATTGTTTTAATATTATGTTATTCTACTTTGTTGGTATTTGCAAAGTGCAAATCTGCCACTGGAATGTGGAACCTGATGAAGGCGAAGGGGACCCAAACATACATTTGCATAGATATGGTCATCCAGCCATGGTGCCAGTAGGGTTGGGTTGGGTAGACATTGTGCTTTATTCATCCCTTAACGAGCCAGCCATCAAAAAGGTTCGACAGATTGGGAACTTCCCTTGATTTTTCCAGACACATGCTTTAAGGCTTTCCTGGAAATGTTATCCCTCTATTTTTCACCAAACGTTCTCCCACTGATATGTCAGGAATTGTTCTGGTAATAATAAACAATGCTAGTTTGTCCACTGTGCCAAGACAGGATGGCAGACATGTCAGCTTTATTTCCATAAACAGTTAGTAACAAGTGCCATTGACTTAGGCATCTGCTGTACGGTTTCGGCTGCATGATTAATTCTAAGCCTGCGGCTATGGTGAAGTCGCCCTCAACAACAGTATAATGTCTAGTGTCATTGATATAATGCATTGGAATTTATATAACAATATCAAGTGATAAAATATCGTCCTGCGATAATATTTCATTTAGAATATGGACTTCTCCAACATCATGTAGATAAGCATATATAGGTTAGTACAGCTTTGCTTACTCCATACCTACTTACCCTAACTATATATGTATCAACAAGGTACACAGAGGTGGACTCAAGACTTGGAAATCTAATCTAAGGAAGGAAACCATACCTCTCTATGACCGGGCTTTGTGGTATTCGCAGCTATAATCGGGGCTCAGTGCACCTCTCCGACGGGAAACATTGTTTACAACGCACGTGTTACAATGCGTGTCATTACAACGAATGTTTTACAACGCGAAATCCATTACAACGCATGTCATTACATCGCATAATCCATTACAACGCATTCCCCAAAGTAACGCCCCGGCGGAGTTAGAATAGAAATTGCGTTGTAATGGATTATGTGTTGTAAATACATGCGTTGTAACGACATGTGTTGTAATGGATTTTGCGATGTAAAAAATGTGTTGTAATGACACGCGTTGTAACGCGTGCGTTGTAAAGTGTCATATTCCTCTCCGACCCGGTGTCCATCTCTAAGACCTTGGTGTCCATCTCTAAGACCTTGGTGTCCATCTCTAAGACCTTGGTGTCCATCTCTAAGACCTTGGTGTCCCAGTGCCACATTTTAGGTAATCACCACTGTGCACCAACAACACCCCTCTCCTGCTAGGAGCTCCAGATACAGCATCAGTTTTTTGTGCGGCCATCCTGCCCCGTTTTTGTGTTATTCTCGATTCCTCTGTGTTTTTACTCTCAAGAAACTCAAATTTGTGAGACCTCTGTAGAGGTAGCTCAAAGTTTTCTGTTTGTTCTGAAACACATTATTTAACTCTGCTGAATAGAATACATCAAAGGTTTGCCCCCAACCATAGTCAAGGAGGAAATGGAAGACTGAGTTTGGCAATAAAATGCATATATGTAATACAAATACATGTATTGCTCTGTAGGGCAGCCCTTCGGATGCTGATTTTGAACTTTTGAAACTGCTATGCTTGACATCCCTCATACAATCTTTTAATGGAAGCGCTAAGGAAAATTATAAGTCATCAGCTAATATGATCTGAGCTTGACTGTATAGAAGTACAAAAGAAAACCACTTCTTGCTGACTAGCCCCCTTTCAATATATCTGGTCAGCCATCTGCTCCGCCCCTTTACATCGGTCTGGAGTGAATCCTACTGTAAAACCTCCTTCCCTTTGTTAGCTCCCCTTCAACCCGTTCACTGTCTCTTCTGTACTTATATTACTTGTTTGCATTTACTCTCTAAAAACAGAAGAAAATGGGCCTGATTCACAAAGGTAAGTTACTACTAGTAACTTTACTATCAGTAAAATTACTAGCAGTAAAGTAGTAAAGTTACTACTAATATGTTGACTAGCCAATCAGGGATTTATAAAGCACAACAAATCACCCATGAGGGTCTCAAGGCGCTGGAGTTGGTGACTGCTTCATGGTGATCTATTCATGTAAACAGCCAGGTCTTGAGTACCTTCCTGATTTACTAGTAGTGATATTAGTCAAGTTTTACTACTTTTTGGTATTCACAAAGGTACGTTACTACTTATAGCTTTACTAAGAGTGAACTTACTAATAGTAAAGATACTAGCAGTAAAGCGACTACAAGTAAATAACTTTGTGAATACCAAAATGCAGTAAACTGACACTTAAGTCTAAGTTACCTTGGCTGATCAGGCACATTATCTTTCCTGCGTGGGAAGCGAAAGGGAACCCCCCAAAACTGGCCAGGGAGGAAAGGTGCATAATAACAAGTCCTCCCTGTTTAGGCCATAATCCTCTTTTGCCCAAGTACATTAACAAGCACAATGTTACATAAGGAAATGCTGCAACACATGACAACTAGCCAAAGGATGCCACCCATAACACAAAGCACAGTAGAGGAGCAAAACAAAACATTATAAGCACTACTTTAACTGCAACTATCCAGTGGAGATTTGTACTAGAAAGTAAATAGTTTATCAAGTCTTTTTTTATACCACTTTGCGTCACATTGTGTGACTTTGTGGCAATGCTAAGTCTTGAAATTTCTGCCCAGGACTTTGATCAATATCATAAATTTTAATTCTACTCACCTACTCAGTCCTCTTTATTTTTTACCTTATTCATATCATTATCATACAATATCCTCATGTCCTCGCATAGAAATTATTTGCCTTTTGACCTGTGTCCATATACTAGGTTTAAATGATCTGTTCCACCCACTTTTTTTAATAATCTTTTAAATGTAAAGCGCTGCCTCTCTGCATATAGATATTAGTTTTATGCATAAATACATATGTAACCCCATGCATGTCTTGGCTGCTCTTCCATTTCTGTTGCTGGACACAGACACCCAGCTCCTCGGCAAGGGAGGGCATATATCAAACTGGCTGCAATGCCCTTTAGCAGTCCTATCACTTTTATGGTCTCAGTTGTTTATTTTTTTGCCGGTTTTACCGAGTCCACAGTTTTCTTGTGTTTTTTTGTGTGGGGAATAATATTTTCTTGGCATGCAAAGTAAATGTCATATTTTAGAGAATATGGCCCAAATTGAATAATATTCAGCATCTGTGCACATGCAACACGATATATCGTTTTGGATGCAAAGCATCACAAATTGCAGTGATGATCAGCGATCTGCCTCAAAATATGATTTGCACTCAAAAGTTGATGCATGTGCAAAACAAAATGGCTTTGAATCAGAGGACGCAAACACCCCTCATTCTGTGGGCAAAGTGGGCAGAACAGGGCGGCTGCAATGCAAACACTGATACTTTTTCACACAGAGCCAGATCTATTAAAATAGCATCATCTGGCTTTGAGTGCAACCATCACATCAAATAAACTAAGAGTATACAAAACACTTGCAGGATAAAGCAAGATATTGCTAAGAGGAAAATGGGTAATTACTGACAAATTACATATTTTAAAATGATTAGCCTTGCGTGCAGCAGATTTTGGGTACGATGGAGGTGCCGGCTCTGTTGAAAATGTGGTGAGGGCAGGGATCTGAGAGGGCTTCAGAGTAGGTGCTCTTCATGATCCTGAGGGTGTCGTCAGAGGTGGGGGTAGTCCAGTTGGTCAAGGTCTGCTGGGGGCTGGAACTATTAGGTGCGGTGGTTGTGGGTGGGGTGGGTGAGTTTTATGTTGAGAAGCTGTCGTAGATCTCCTTGATCTTGAAGTGGAAGAAGCTGGTGAGGTTGTCGCAGATGTCTTGAGATGGGGGACGTCTGCTGTCTCTGTGCTGGGTTTAGCAAATTCTTTGACCACGGCGAAGAGTTCTTTGCTGTTGTGTGCATTGGTGTTGATGCGATCCTCAGTGGCTGCTTTCTTTGTTGTTCTGATGAGGCAGTGGTGTGCAGTGACAGCTGATTTGAAGGCTGTTTGGTCTGCCTTGATCTTGCTGCCCCTCCATCTTTTCTTGAGCTGTCGGAAGGTGTGCCTGGACTCTTGGAGGGCGGGGCAGTGTATTGGCGCAGTCGGAGATCCAACGGTGGAGGTTACCTTAGCGCCCATAGATGTCTGTGTCTGTGGTGGGGTCTTGCTGAGGGAGTTGGTGTGATCATCTTCGGTGACCCTGTTCCAGCTTATATGCGGTGGGCTTGGTGGTGTAAGGTGGGTTCTGTGAAGGAGAAGTGGACGCAGTAGTGGTCGGTCGAGTGTCACTTGCGGTGAAGATTGGGTCGAGCGTGTGTCCTGCTGAGTGGTTTGGCCATTTGTTTGAGGCCGATGATGGTGAGGTTCTCTAGTAGAAATGATGTTGTGGTCTACGAGGTTGTCCAGGTGGAAATTGAGGTGGCCGAGGAGAATGTAGTCCATTGAGGCGAAGACATAGTGAATGATGAAGTGGGTTATGACTTCGCTGAAGGGGGGCAGGGTCCGGGAGGTCTGCAGATGTGGGTGCCATGGAGGGTGTCATTCGGGTTGGTCTGGATCAGGAAGTGGAGGTACTCCATGTCGGGTGAGCCAGAGCTAGTTGTGAGGTGGAGGGTGTAGATGATTTTGTAAACATTGGGGATGGAGATTGGGATGTCCAGGGCTGATCTGGAGTTCATCCAGGTTTCTGTGAAGAAGGCGATGTCGGGGGGACGGATTCAAGCAGGTCCCAGATTTCCACAACGTGTCTATTGAGGGAGCAGGTGTTGAGTAGGTTGCATCTGAGGTGGCCGGGTCCGGTTCTTGATGGTCATGCTGTTTGTGGGTCTGTTGAGCGGAGGTTGGCAAAGGTGCAGTTGCAGGTGTGACAGGTGAACTGGCCTTGGGTGTTCTTTGGTGATGTGAGGTGGTAGGCAGAGTGGCGTCCGGTGTTGAAGGAATTGACGGTGCTGGTGTCGAAGAAGTGGTGGTTTGAGGACCAGGGTCTGTGGCGCGGTCCAGGCACAAATGGACGCAGATGGGCTTGCCGGCGGCAAGTTGAGAAAATAAGTTCATTATCCCCATTGTAGTGAAGGGCTCCATAGGCTAAAATTGTAATATAACTATAAATATTGGTAGGAGCCATGTAAAAATATACTTCAAGGTATCTTGCCACTAATAACTTTCTTTTCTGTGAGCCAAATTCCAGCCTTCTAGCAGCCCTCCACAGATGGGCACGCCGTATCCCAGCCTGTGCCAGTGCTGCCTTATGAGGTGTCCTGTCAGAGGACACAAAAGTGTTTAATTGTGGGGGGAGAAAAACAGGCTGCATAGTAAGTTGACAAGAAGGGGATGAGGGGTAGCCAGACTGGTCTTCAATGGGTGAATGTCACTTTAGGGCAGGACATGCCCACACCCACATCCTGCGTTTTTTAGCCACACAGGAGCCCCAGTAATTATATTAGGGAGCTGTTTGGAAAGGGAGTGTTTAGGAAAATTAGCCACACTAGAAGGTTGGGTCCTCTGGAGAGATTTTCTCCATGTTGGATTTGGAGAGAATGGGGCTTTCTGGGACAATTATATGCAACACTTTGGAGGAAGTGGTCATACACCTGGCTGGCACCCTGCTTCCCATTGGTCAGGGGTGCCCCCCTGCTTGATGCCCAGAAACTTTCGAATACATATGGGAGAGCTGCATAGCTCCTCAGATCTGCAAGCCTGAAGAACCAAGAGAAAGAATGACTGCCCTCCTGACTCCCTGGTCTGCACCAAGAGGACTGCACTCACCAAGACTGCACTTGCTGAACACAGTGACTTTGCCTGAGTATGAAAGTCTATGGAGCTGACTCCCTGTAAGCTACAGGTTAACGTAGCCCACCTTGGACTTTTAAGGATTTGGCCAGGTGCATTGTGTGTATTGTAGTCCAGACATCCCAAGGACCATCTAGGAGATTCCATACCCTTGGATTTGTGTTTTGGACACTTTGAAACCTTGAAGGGAACTTCATGAAGAAGTTCCAGAAGTTTGGAGAAACTTTTGGAAAAAGCTCCATAAGGTCACCGACCCAACATTGTGCGTCAAGACGGCTGCCTTCAACTGCGACCCGGCCTACATTTCAGGTGCGTCCCCCTGAAACCCTGGAACTCCAGACTTCCAGGATTTGACCAGGCCCTCACAAAAACTCAAGCAGGCGAACCCACACCAAATCTGGCCTGATGAAGTGGCTTGCTCGAATTAGGAGTAAAAAGTGTGAAGGCAATGCGGGCAGCCTCAAACTTTGACTTTGTACCTGTCAAGCGTGACCAGATGTCCCAAGATGGCGCTATATGTTTTTCAGCACTAGAAAGTTTTTATTTGTTTTTAAATTCATATCTCTGGTTCCCTAAATTGGATTTTTGTTGTTTTGGTGCTTATTTGTTCATAATCATCTAAGCTATTTTTATAAATTGGAGTTGGATTTTTATTGTGTGTTGTGTCTTACTTATTTAATGTATTGGTGTTTTAAATGATTTACACACCTGTCTCCTAAGTGCATGCTCATTGTCAGCTACCAAGGTATGAGCAAGTGAATGATTCCTTGAGACCTTTACTGACCCTTTTATTGGGTTTTTGGCTTCATTACTTGTGGTAAGTCACTACTTATCACTAGTAATATTCCACTTTCTAACACTGATACATATTTCATTGCATAGGTTGTGTCCGGTTCTATACCCTACTGTTACCATCACAATTAACTATTTTCCAACTGTCACCAGATCCTTTAACAATGTTATCAAGGTGCCACACTTTACCATCACTGCATTCTGCAAAACGGTCACCACCTCCATGGGATCAAAACATTTTAATTTTCACATTGGGAAATGTACCTTCTTCTTTCACATGAACCTTCTGCCCAACCTGGATATCAACATCCATGGCGTTTTTTACTGAATCTTATTGCGATTTGTTTTTCATAATGAGATTTGTTTATTTTGTTGCGTATTGTTTCCACAGACCAGTGTTGAACACTTTCCTTTAAAAGCTATACCAGATTGTAATTAGTTCTTGGGTTCCGTCCCTCATAATGATGAAAGGAGTCAAATCAGTGGCCTCATTTTTGGCAATTATAAGCAGACACCATTTTATCAACCTGTGTTTCCCAACCAATGCTGTTTTCTATGGCTAATTGAATCAGGCCCTTAATTTCCCAAATAAATCTTTCAATCAGACCATTTCAATAAGTGCAATAATGTATTTGTTTTGGTGCTCCTACAGGACCCATATTGTCATTTGCCACACACTTCCAAGGGTATATTGGATCCATTCTTTCACTGATTTGGGATATCATAATTTCTAATCACTTGTCAGCCAAAAGGCAGCAAGTGCACTCTCTCAACAGTCGTTCAATTGGCAAGTCTACACCAGGCCATGAAAACAGATTTTTTTTTACAACAAATTTTGTTCTGATGATGTCAAAATAACCTTCTTGTCCTTGGAGGAATAGCTCTTTCTCCTCTCATGAACATGAGATTTTCCAATGTGAATTCTGACCTAACCTCCCAAAAAGGTTTAACCAGTTCGTCCATCAATGCCTTCCATGGTCAGCCCCATCCCACATAAACAATGACCCATTACAAAATATCATCCTTGTCGTATTCGCTACACCATTTCACCCTGCTGATAGCTGGTAAATCACCATCATGCACAAACGCTCCCAGATATTCATTCCATACGTCATCTTCACATAAACATTTCTGCTCCAGGCTTTTTGAATCTTACATGATTATTATGTTTACTTTTGCCAAATACCAATATGTTGTCCTGAATGAACATGATGCCTCTTTCCTTTACAAACAACTTGAACCTCAACAGTCGAAACAATGCAACAGTTGATGCCAAGGCAACCATTTAAACTGAAATCTGGTGTTAAGCAGAGGATAAACCCATCGTAGAAAACCACTTGTCATCCATGACCAAGGTCATCATTTCATTAATTTTAGACAGGGAAACCAATATTATTGCTAAGATGGTGTTGTGCCAGTAAAAATAGGCTCAATTACATCCAAAGATACTAACGTTTTTCAATTCCTTTAATGCTGCATTCTTTAACAATATTGTAACATTCCTGATTTTGTAAACTTGCGGACACATATCCTACTTTAAAACAATTCCTGCTCAAACCCACACAATTTCCCTATTGTCTTTTACATATTTTTTAAAATGTTTGAAACGCTTCATTACCTACTGTAACCCCATTGTCAACCTTCAAAATTTGTTCTTTATGAGTAGGATTTAACTTTGGACCTAATTTACAAATGCTACTTACTCTTTAGAGTACTTGACATATTTGAGTAAGTAGACTACTTTTTGGTTATTTACAAAATATGAGAGTAAATTTACTCCAAAAGTGTAATTTATATTTGGATTTTGTGAGTAGCCAAAAACAAGTAAACTTACTCAAAGATGTAAATTATTCAAAAGTGTATAGCCCCAATGCCCTTTAATTTGATGGAGACGTTAAGTTACACTTTTGGAGTAAATTTACACTCTGATTTTCTGAATAGCCAAAAAGTAAACTTGCTCAAAAATGTAAATTACTCAAAAGTGGAAGATACCCTTGAGAATCAGGCCCTACAGGTGCAAATATGTTTGGCCAGACCATCCAAAGACTGAAGTGCCTTTCTTCCTACATACAAATTCCAATATGTTCCAATATGTTTGCCTGTAATTAATTTTGAACTTCAATCATTTAAAACTAAGCAGATCAATTTGCATACCCTTTTCACTTTTAAGATGAATTTCCATTTCAAATTTGTTGTACGCCTCATCCACATTTATCAGTTCAAACCTCCTCCTTAATAATACTGTAGGGAGACCCAGAATAAGGAAAAAGGTTTAGAATGATACCACCAATGTCATCCAAAACTCTGATTTGTATCTGCGTCCGCCACAGTCTTCCACATTAAAGACAAAATTGCCTCTGAAACTCATAACATTCTCACTCAGACCAGTCCAATCACCCTCTTTCTTTCATTCTCAACCCCCGCACACTTAGGGGCAGATTTACGAGCCTCTGCGCCACCAGTACGTCACTTTTCGTGACGTACTGGTGGCGCAGGGGCTGTCCATATTTACAAGGAGAGGAAAAGCCACCCTGCGTGACTTTTCCTCTCCTTGTAAATACGGCCCCTTCACACGCAGCACTTTGCGGTGAAGGGGCGTTCCATGGGTGTTGCTGTGGGTGTTCCCACGCAACACTCATCGAACAAGACACATCTCCAGAATTACAAGAAATCATAACTCTGGAGATGCGTCTGAAAGCTAGGCCACCCTAGAGGTGGCGTAGCGAGGCGCACCGAGGAGAAATGTTTTAATTTCTCCTCGTTTTTTCCTCTTTCAATGCGTGATGCATTCTGCAGCACGCATTGAAATAGGAAAATGGTTGTAGTGATTGTTTTTGTGCAGGAAGGTTCCCCTTCCTGCACAAAAACAATCTCCCCACGATGCAGGCATCCTTGCACCATGGTGCAAGGGTGCCTGCGCCGGCGCATGGCTGCAGTTTGTGCGCCAGCGCAGGGGGAAGCACAAGGATGCGACATATTCTTGTAAATATGTCGCATCCCTGTGCTTCAAAACTAACGCAGCGCGGCGCAGCAAAATAACTTGCGGTACCCCGCTGCGTTAGTTCAACGTAAATCTGCCCCTTAATATTTTCCACTGATCTTTTGCAAAGTGCCCAACAACACGACATGCACTGCATGTTTGCTTCTCTGCTGTACATGTCGTGCTATTAGCCAAATACTTCTTAATATCACAACAGTAACACCTGCACTGCTCTTTGTATTCTGTTTTTCTTTAACATAATTTGTGTTGGGTCTACACTCTATTGTACATTTACTTTTACTGGTGACCTCACCAACTTTGACATCATGTTATAAGGCACTAGCACATCTCCCAGATATTTCCTCCTTAAGTATGCTGATCAATATATGTTTTAAAGTAGAATCACCATTTACCCATAAGAGTTCCTGAATGACAGGATTACGTGTGCGCATGACCTATTGGTCTCTAATGAAGTAGTCATTCAAGATGCTGAATTTACACTCAACTGCCAAAGTTTGTACCTCAGTAACCTATACATCAATAGACTTGTGGTAATCCTGTTTCTTTTGGGGAAAAATGATCTGATAATGCCAATACTGACTTTGAGTGCAAGATAATGATATATTATGGCCGAATTGAAAACATTAGCACCACCCAAATTAGCTACCTTAGTTAGCTACATCTTTAATCCCTGTGGACCCAGAGAATCTAATACCATCCTCTTCTTCTGCGCGGGAGACATACTGCCTTGTTCATCGATGACACATAAATATTCTTTTCATTTCTTCCACAGCAAGGATGGTTTCACTCCAGCCAGCCAGAAGGCTTGAGGTAGACTGACAGTAAAGTTTTGGTTGCTCATGTTTATACACACAATGGAATTGTCCAGTTTCCACACTTCACTAGTGTATTGAACTAGTTCACTGTCCACTCTGCGCCATTAATGCTACACAGCATTAAATGTCACCCACAATATTCTAGAAATTGCAGTAAGCACGTTTATGTGTTATAGTTAAAAAGTAATCAGAAAAATTCAACTATTCCTTCGTTGCCAATAAACTAACAAGTATATAGACTAGGCAGTTGCCCAACTAATAATTTGCAGAGGGAACACTTATCTCTTGTCGATAGCAGACTGCTTTAAATTCGTTGAAGAAGTGGTGGATACCAAAAGTGTCCACACTGTCCACAAGTATTAAATGCGGACTGGGAAGAATACAAAAAACAAATTCACACTTAATTTTTTTTTAAGATGAATAAATGTATTCTTTTTGGCTTGCCTGATGTGCATCAGACTGTGCACACCACAAGAAAATTCAAACTGGCCATCATGTAAGGTCATGCAGAGTGACCTTACGTGAGTCAATGACGTTCTGGTCTTTGACGTTGTATCACCTGCAGGGGTCGGTGCTTGAAGAGCCAATGCTGTCGGAACACCAGCTCGAGGCAGCTTTCAAATGGTTTCTGAGGTTGCATAATTCATCAACTGTTTCTTTTACAAGCTGCTACCGCTTTTCCTTGAAATGTGTATATCAAAAGCCTATAGAGAGGTATATCCGCCGTATCTTGTCAGCAGTTATAGCATGACATTACAAATGGTGGTTTCCGTTCCAAAATGTATGTTGGGCCAGTGTTATGTAGTACCTTGAAAGTGTAGGTGAAGATTTTGAATACTGGGGCATATTAGCAAGGGCACTATCCCCGCTTTAGCGGCACTTTTTGCCGCTAAAGCGGCGATATTTATATCGCCCTATCAGCAAACTGTCTCTAACAGCAGTTAGCGACAGTTTGCGGGCATTAGCGCCCGTTTTTTTACCGCTTTGCATGTCAGCGATATTTATCGCTAATGACATGCAAAGTGGGCGTTCCCGACGAACAAACCTGGGAAACACTCGCTAACAGGCCTATCGCCTATTAGCAAGGTGGCCATGGCCCCAGTTAGCGACGTGAAAAGTCGCGCTAACCGGGGTCATCGCCATTTATTTAACACCTGCAATTAGCAGCTGTTGGCCATACCTAACATGGGGGGGTGGATTATGCTGATACGACCACAGGGTCGTATCATCAAAGTGTTCTCCCTTCTCCATGCAACATCGCTGGTTTTTCAGCGATGTTGGCCCATTTCCCCCGCTATCGCTGGAATATTCATCGCCATAGCGCTAATCGTTGCTAATACAGCGTTAGCGTGGCAATATATTCCAGCGATAGCCGGCAATAAAAAAAATCACGCTAAGCAGGGTTAGCGATGATTATCGCCTCTTCTTGCTAATATGCCCCTGTGTTCGTTTGTTAATGGGGAGCCAGTGGAGGTCATTAAGTTGTCATGTGAAATGAGTGCAACAAGACAAGCCACTAAGTGCTTAATGGTCTGCAGCCTTCTGTTGAGTTTCCATGCTGATCCCAGCATAGAGAGTGTTCTCGTAGTCCATCTTGCTTGTAACCAGGGTATGTGTGACCGTTTTCTGGGTGCTGATTGTGAGCCATTTGAAAATCTTCCTTATCATCTTGAGGGTATTAAAGCATAAAGCAGTGACAGCATTGACTCGTTGATGATGATCCCATGCTTCTTGGTGTGGGTGGGCGGGTGGGTGTTGGCCCTAGCTCTGTTGGCCACCAGGTGGAGTCCCATGGTGATGTACTCTTCCCAAAGATCATGATTTTGGTCTTGTCAGTGTTCAACTTTAAACAGTTGGGCCCAGATTTACTAAGGGCTTACATTGCTTTTGTGTCATGCAAGGTGACGTAAGGGCAGCGCAAGTCCTTAACTGAGATTTACTATGCCAGGCAGAGTCACCTTGCATGGTGCTGTGTGGCATAGTAAATCCGGAGTAATGCAAGGCAGTGCAAGTTGCTACCTTGTTTTACTCTGCCCTAGGAAGACGTTCCATGGGTAAGGCATGGATGTTCCCACACATCCACCCATGGTTGTTGGTGCAGTCCTAGTTTTGCTTATAGTAGTAAACCTGGGAATGAGTCAAAATGGTACACTTTCCCAGGGATCTTTTTTTCCTCTCTCTACATGTGCTACATTCTGCATCAAATGTAGAAAGAGGGAAAAGCCTCAAAGGATTGTTTTTATGCATGTTTTTTCCTGCACAAAAACAATCTTGCCTGCAACGCAGGCTCCCTTGCACCATGGTGCAAGGGCGACTCCATGGTGCTATGCAGCCACTAGTGCGCCAGCATATTGAGAATATAGGCATACACCATAGCTTAGTAGATGAGGTGGATTCCTGCTCTCTCCATTTGTTGCAGCACAGCAAGTTCTCTTGCTGCATTGTGCTACGTCAGATGTTAGTAAATCTGCCCCTTAGTCTTCATCCAGTGGGCAATTTCACACATGCAGGCATTGAACCTGATCCGTGTACTGGGCATCTTGTCCAGTAATAGAAATGAGGGGAAAGGAATGGGATAAGAGAGAAAACATACACTCAGCACTCAACTACTATGGCTTGTTACTGATACTGAGCACTGATGTTTGCAAGTGAAATTAGTTTCTAAAGGAAATAATAGATGTCTTAATAACCTCCCATCAATGTCCGGCATTTAACTGTAATAGTGAATGGATTTGCTTTAGCTGCATCTTTCTGTAGTCAGCTCTCTTTGCTATGATGTAAAACCTGTTATTCCTGAAACCAAAATGTTGCAAGAGATGAGAACCTTAGGTATGCGTTCAACACTTTTTTCTATTTGTAAGCTAACTATCTCAAACTTCATGATCGTAGAGTCTCTGTAGAAGATGAGTTTGCATCCTGCCTGATGCTTGTGCCACTGCAAAAGTTATCTAAGAGGCATTAATATTTTGTGGACCCTTTCTTAGCTTTAATGGAACTCAGAATTGCTTACGCAGATCATATATCCAGATAATGTGTGAGTGATTTGCTCTGACAGCTCTTCCTATTCTGTCACAGGATCAACCCCAGGTTTAATGCATTAGTCTTTACAGCCTTAGAAATGTTCAAAAATATGTAGTCTAAATTGATCAAATTCATTTTCACAACACAACTAGACATTCACAATAGGTCTCAGTCTTTCCAAATGTCATCCAACAGACTCCAAAGGAAGCAATTAGTCTTTGCAAAAAGAAATTCTAAGTCTGCGCAGCAAGATCCTGGCTGCAGCAACATTGCTTCACGATTGCCTAGCAAGGATGCCCTGAAATATGAGGGAAGTTATACCTTATGTGAGTGTTCAGGGAGTTTTGAGAAATGTAGTTCTTCATTGCCTTCACGTATTGTATTTTGTACATTTGTGAACATAGATGTGAACAGTTTCATTATACTATCACTGTGCCCCCCTATCTAGCTTTCCTGTGCCACAATGCTCTTCTTTGCAGCTTGTGGCTCTAGGTTATATTAGGAGTGTCAGGTTACCCAGTTGTAGGAATTAGATTAGGTAGCACTCAGTCAATTATAAGTTACTGATCTTTTTAGCATGTATTGTGGATCTTAAGGCCATCTTTTAGGGTGGTGATGGAGCAGTTCCAGGGGACACATAGTACGGTATAAATATAGTACAGTAGTAGACTTTAAGTTCTAAATCGCTGCTGGAACAACTGAGGAAAGTAGGGTATGTCTGTAGTGGATCTTTTGCAGAGTTGCATAGGGTCAATAAAGGTGTGAATATGTAGAGGAATCCTACCGGATGTGTGGTTTTATGGGTGATTTAGGCACGAAGGTTCTAGGCAGACCCTAACAAGCCCAAACAAGAAGTTCCCTTAATGTAACACCCATTACCTAGATGTCTGGGTTTAACACCTTGGTAAGAAACGTGAAACTGATCACATGGCTCAGGATGCCCCTTCAGTGACAATGTCAGTCATGTGACCAGACCCAAACCTCCCACCCCCTACCTGCACTGTGAAAGAGAGCAGTGAAGTGGTGCAACAAAGCAGACTGGTAGCCATTCAAGGGTGAGATGGAAGAAAGAAGTAAGTAGGCTAGAGGATAGCTGTTCTCAATACACAAATAAAACCACAATGCTTATGTTAGTCACTATGACTACAAAGTTGCATTTCTCATTACTATGATATCAGACAGTGAATATTACCTTTTTATGGGACTTAAACACTCAAAAAGGTCTTGATAGGAATGCTTGCAATCGGTCTAACAACTGGCAATCGCTCTTTCAGCATTCCAACCCATCACTCTTTTGCTCACTGTACTCCCTAAGATTAGACTGAGCCATATGCAAATTAGTCTTGGTCACGCTCCAACAGGAACAGTCTAGTGAGAACAGTCAATTCAGGTCCTCTCTGAACCAGAGCACAAGCAGCCCGACTGGTTTCTGCTTCATTTCGCTTCTTCAGTCAGGTGTAACTTAGTTCCAGTGGTACATTGCACAAGGGGCCCAAGTCTGGGCATAACCTTGGCCACTTAGGACATTACTTCAAGCACACAAAAGGTGATGGGAGAAATGCTTGCAATTTGTTTAACCACTGGCACCCACTCTGGGTATCATTCCAATCTCTTGTTCTTTTTCCCACCGTGCCACCTCAGATTAGACTGAGCCATATGCAAATCAGTCTTTCTCATGCTCCATCTGGAATAGTCGAGCCCAGACTACCAAGCCAGGTCCTCTCTGGACCAGAACACAAGTAGCCAGAAAAACACCAAATTCTGCTGCACAGTTTACTGCTTTGGTGTCCTTTGGTATCAAAGTTTAGCCCCTTCTCCTATGCACTATTTTGCTAATGGATGCTCGCAATATGGGCCATTCAGATTAAAGTAACTCACTTAACATTCCCGCAAAACCCCTGAACCCCCAGGACCTACTTCCACTCCTGTTTTGGGAGAGTGGCTGACCTCACGTGGTTTTGGCTCAAAGTTCACTGCACGTTGGTGTGTATTCTCCAGCAAGCTAACTGCTGAACTCTGAGACCGTAATAAGAGGCCCTAACATGATGTCATCATCCTTCACTGAGATTAAGATGTAGCTTTGCTTTCTGAAGGTTCAGATATCAGGAACTGGGGCAAAAAAGATCAGTATACAATGCCTACCCATCTCTTCTCCTGGATGCTGGGCACTGTACCCAGATTGAGGTGAGCTAAGCGAAGATTTCTTCTAGGGATGTACCAGTGAAACAGTGCCTTGATTCAATCTGGACTCTACTACTCTACTAGGGCTTTGAACATAATACAATGTTATTATAGGGAGCCAGTGCAGATCAAATAATCCCTTGGACACCGACTGCCGTTTAGGAATGTCCAGGGTAAGTCTCGCCAACACGTTCTGCATTAACTGCAGTTTGTCTTGGGTGCTGTTATTAGTGTCCAAATAAAGCGCACCACAATAGTAAACTCTTGACTTAACCAATGCCAGGGCGACCTTCTTCCATGCCGAGAGGGTGATAAAAGTAAAGATTTTCTTCAGCGTTTTGATAAGCCAGAAACAAGTCGAGCTTGTACGGTTAGCCTGGCAGTTCAGTGAGAACTCACTGTCCAGGATCACCCCTAGATTCTTAGGCTTCTCTATAGGAGCTGGTAAGATGCCGAGTGTGTCCAGCCACCAATTGTTGTTCCAAATGGAGGCTTGAGTTCCAAACAACAACATCTCAGTCTACTATCATTTAGCTTCAGGTAGTTTCTTTCCATCCACCCTGCTGTCATACAATGGTTAAAGTTGGCTGCGGTTGCTCCCGTGTCCTTAGAGATGATCTGAGTGTCATCGGCATACGAGACCGCTTGTAGACCATAGAAGCGGATCATCCTAGCTAGTGGGGAGACAGAGGATAAAAAGCATAGGGCTCAAAGATGAACCCTGGGCCCCCACATGGAACGGAGAATGAGTCTGAGTGGAATTGGTTCACCATAACCCTTTGGGAACTATCCTTGAGGAAGGAGGACAGTAGTTTCAGAGCCCTGTCTGTAATACTCATTTCCTGTAGGCATTTAATAAACAGGGTTGGGATTAATGGTTTCAAAGGCCTCTGACAGATCCAACAGGATCAGAGCAATGCCCTGCCCTTCATCCACAAGCCGCCTAATGCAGTCTGTGGCAGACACCTCTGCTGTTTCAGTTCTGTATTTTTCTGGAACTGTGACACATCCAGTCAACTCAGTTCTCCCACAAATGCCATAATGTGGCTATGAACATGTCAATTTCCTAGCTGAAACTGGAAGGAGAGAGACAGGGCAGCAGTTTTAAAGTTCCTTAGGGTCCAGGTTGGGCTTTTGCGGAGTGGCTTCAATACTGCCTGGCTTTATTAATCATATCTGAAAGTGGGTGCGCTACCACTCCGGCCACCATGTGAAGATTATTAGGTTAAACGGTTTCAAAGGGAGACCCTACCTTGGTGCCAAGATGGTGCCGCCCACAAGTTTTGATGTAAGGAAAGGAAAGCCTGTGAGCCAATTTGAAGTTTTTTCCATATATTTCAAGGATTTAGGAGATTCTGACAGAAGCTCTGTACTTAAAGACAGCAAGTTTTGTCTTTTGATTTTGGCGCTTCAAGCTCTTTATAAATGTTAGAAATTTTAAGTTGAAAGAAGTTGGCTAATTGGTTGTAAAGCTCAGAGAGCCTTCAAATTCTGCGGATGCCGGGGGAGTGGATAACTACTGCAAAATTTTAAAGAGATCTCTTGAGGATTTAGTTGCTTCAATTTTATTGGTTGCAATGACTTGTGAACAGCTTTTTCTTGCAGCTCATAGTTTTTTTCTCCAGGCAAGCTCCTGGCACCAGCAAGCCTGCCTAAGTAACCTCAGTCTGTATATGAACCAGGGGGTCAAAGGCAATTTTCTCATCATCTTGACTTCCCGTAAGGGAGCTACCATATCTGCGTTGTTGGGGCACATCCCCTAGCCCTTGTCTCCTTCCTGTGTCCTATAAGGATGTTGGCATCCATTGCCCCTGCAGACAACCTGCTTTCAGGTGAATGGCTGAACCACTTCAGCGGCCACACACAACCAGGCTGAGAGGTCCTCCGCCCCTTTGTCCATGTCATCCTGAGCAGCAATGGAATTACTGCCTAACTAAAAGATTCTGCTGACTCCCGCTTCCAATCCCTCCTGTGGATTTTACTTTTGGAAAGTGTGTCCCGACCCTGGGCAGGACGCACCATAAGTGAGAAGTAAACTGCCCTATGGTCTGACCAGATGAGGGAAAGTAGAGTCTGAAAAGACACTTGGGAGTAATTAGAAAACATGCTGTCTAGGGTGTGTCCTGCAACATGGGTGGGGATCGTGACCAGCTGTGGCAACCCCAGGCAGGCCAAAGTCTTTTTCAGTGCGACTGAATCTCTATTAGCGCTATCCTTGAGATGAAAATTAAAATCCCCAAAAATGGTAATATTGCTATTTACCATGAAGGGTTCTATGAGATTCAATGTTTCAGTTGGGAAGGAGGTCCTCAGTCCAGTGGTCCTATAGATTAGCATTCTGGAGAAGGAACTGATAGGGGGTATTTAAGCTTAAAATACAAAGCTTCACACAAGCTATTCCCCAAGCTAGACATTGGTACTGAGATTTAAAAACAACCGCAAGACCTCCTCCAGGCCTGCCAACTCTTTCTAATTTGAGAATTGAAAAGTCTGGATGAATCGCATCCACTAGATCAGGGCCTAAGGCCTCACTGCCCGTGATTTCGTAATGAAGACACAGTCCGGGTCATGAACAGCTAGAAAATCTACTCATCCATATGTTTTATTATAGACATTGCATTAATTAGGAACTGTTTACATTTTACCCCCAAATTCCATGCTTCCTTAGGTATCCAAGCTATTTTTATACTATTATCAAGGTTACGAGGTGCGCTAAACGGGCGAGTAGGATGCCTTAAACATACAAGTGTTGCACATGCAGGGTTTTAGATCATACATATCAGCAAAGCCAAAATGAGCACAGAAGCAGGCTTACTCTCCCACTGTAGCTTCAGTAGTTGTTCTCTGGGATATACAGTGAGTGGGGCATATCCAAAACAGCAGGACCATGGCTCTGGGTGCCGGGCACAGTGCGGATGCAGACGGGCACAGACGGACTCGCCTTAGGCCCATGTCCGCGCACACATGCCCCTTAAGTAGTGTCACTATTTCAAATAACTAAAACGCTAAATTTCAAAATGTCCCCCACTCTTAACCATGAAGAGGGCAGCATCTACCTTATCCTACGCTCAATCGGTTGCAAATGGACTATGGTGGACCAGGGAGAAGGAATTTAATATTATAAATTAAAAGGGTTGCCGCAACTCAGGAGAATGCTTTGAAACAAACATCAATTAAGACATACTTCAGCGCTCGGCCATCACTGAGCTAGTATAGGTGCTGTAAACAGTACAGCTCAGAAGCATGAAGAGGCAAATACTATGGGCCTCATTTTCAAGAAAGTGCCGCAGAGCACTGCTGCAAGCACTTTGGTTACACCACTTACAAAGCACAGGGATGCGTCATATCTACAAGGATATGACAGATCTCTTTGCTCTCCCCTGCTCTGGTGCACAATTTGCTGACATGCGCCGACACCAGCACCCTTGCACGATGGTGCAAGGATGCCTACCTGATGGGGATGATTGTTCATGTGCAGGAAGATGTCTCTTCCTGCACATAAACAATCTGAAATGGCGTTTTTTTAAAGTTCCATGTGTGCTTCATTAGCACACATAGAACTTGCAAAACATCATTTTTTTAATGATTGTTTATGTGCAGGAAGGGGCACCTTCCTGCACATAAACAATCACCAGGGGTGATTTCCTCGTTCTATGTGTGCTGCAGAATGCAGCACTCATAGACAGAGGAATAAAATGAGGAGAAATTAATACATTTCTCTCTGTTGCTACTCCCTACGCCTCCTGGGGAGGCGTAGGCATTCAGACGCATTTCCAGGTTTACCATTTCTCGTATAACTGGAAATGTGTCAGGTTCCACAGGTGTTGAGTGGTAACACCCACAGCAACATCCATGGAATGCCCTTTCACACAAAGTGCTGGTTGTAAAGGGGCCGTATTTACAAAGACCTTGTAAATATGCAGCAGCAAAATGTGCCACTGGTGTGTCACAAAAAGTGACTCACCGGCAGCGTAAGGGGCTTGTAAATAAGCCCCCCCATGTGCTTCCTAATACGTGCTGCAGACAGAGTAGTTTAAGCCAAAAGAGGTGTGTGGACCCCTCCTGAGCTTGTACACATCATGATGTTTCTCTACCACCTCAGCTGCTTTTTCATAAAGAAGCACTGTTTACAGACTCCAAACATCCTGTACCTGATAGTGTGCACATACATTCCTTTTCAGGCTCCTCCCCTTTTTACTAGGCAGAGCAGGGCTAAGCACAGATCTAATGGCATTAATACGTTTAGCAGGAAAGTGTTTTTTTGGTGCCTTAAGCAAAGAATAGGGCAGTTTGACAGTGGTGTGCAATAAACAAGCACCCCTCAATGTTCATCTCTTGTCCAAAGTTGAAAATCTTAATTCAGACTTTTTTTGCCATTTGTTTAAAGAATCCAGCAGCAGACAAATGTGCTAAATGCCCATCATTAACAGACCTGATGCAATCAAATCTAAGGGGGTCATTATGATGGCGGAAAGACCGCCACCGCCGGCCCGGCGGTGGCGGTCCTTCCACCATCACCAAGCGTATTACCCACCGCCAAACTAGGATGGTGGTGGGTATCGCGGTGGACGCAAAGTCCGTACGCCGCTTAACCGCCAAAGGCAATCGCACCGATTGCCTGGCGGATGGTGCAGGACCCCTAAAATGGTGGCGGTGCCTAGCAGGCACCATCCACCAAATTAGGATGTGGGTATAGGAAAGGCGGCGGTGATGCTGCCATGGAAAGGCTGGCGGGGATTGGGTTTGAGGGCCGTTGCGGGCCCCCCTTGTTTGGGGAGGGGGTGCCGCTGCACTGGGGGGTACCCATGGTACCCCCCTGCATTTCCATGCACCAAGTGGGAGGCACCGCGTGGTGCCTGCCACGTAGTGCAGGGAAATGCAGTGCAGGCACTTTTAACATTGGTTACGGTGCTGCAGCCAGCAGCACTGCCCGCAATGTTAAAAGCCCTGGAAGCGCCAGCCAGTATGGTGGGCGCATCCTAATCGCAGTGGCGGGACCCCCGAATTTTTGGCGGGCGGTCCAAGTCACCGCTACGATGGCGGGCGGACCTAGTCCGCCCGCCATCGTAATCAGCTCCTAAATTTGGTGTTAACGATTCGCCATTCATGCCCATCCTTGACATGGAGAGCGGCTGTCCTCAAGGTAAGAGGAGTTTGAGTGCTGGGAAATGATACAGGAATGGAGGGGAGAGAAATAATAAAAAGTTACTAGAAAGAAAAATTTTAAGTAAAAGTTATAAGGGAGGGAGTGAGAAGCAGGAACATAGTAAAGAACTGACAATAGGAATGAACGAGTGAGGGAATGAAATGAAAAAGCAAAATACTTTATTTATAAGCATTGGGAAAAACACCTTCCCCATTATTTTTTAAGGTGAAAAAAAGCAAACGCTGATCACCACTGATATTTACAATTTTCACACAAAAAGGAATACACTGAAAAAACTCCACTGGAATACACAACCAATCGAAACTATAAATTAAGAAAGCCTTCATATAGAATTACAGACGCCATTGACAACATTTGTTATTGATCCTCTCATGTGCAGGAAAAGAAGAGTCAAGCACAACATGGCCTTACGTTCCTCTGTAATATCTCTCTCACCTCTACTCCGCGGCCATACTCGTAGGGCAGGTGATGTGCTGGCAGCATCTTTACTGCTGTCCAAATCCAACAGTGTTTACCCAGCACAAATGATACACAGTGCATTTTGGCACAAGTAGTCTAACAAAAGGTGTTGTGTTTGCGTTCAGAATGCTGAGGCTGCCTCAAGCAGCAATGGGCGTGCTTTGTATGCCTGTTAGCATGGCTTAAGCATTTTTGAGATTAGGCCTGGGAAAACCTAGATGGGTCATTCTGAATGGCGTTTGTTAGGTTTTAGTTTTTTTTTTCTTGATTCACCCATATTTGGGGGGATTCTAGGTTACAGAAATTATCATACATTTTAGTGATTTAGGTTAAGTATGGATCAGCCCGTAAAGAAGAGGGTGAAGGTGGTTCCCCCAAAGAAATAGAAACTCGGATATGGGGATCCAGTAAGGGTATAATAAGGAATTGAAGAAGCACAGTGCCAAAAGGAGAAAGATGACAGCAAAAAGGTGGAGAGGGGGAGACAGACCATAGAGATACAGCACTGAAACTGGACCAGTGCTGAAAAAGTGGGAAACATAATAAGTAGCTAGACAACCAAATAGCTCGGCTGGTGCATAAGTGGCTGTCAGACTAACAGCTCACAGTATGATATGGCCGGTGCAGACGCATTTGGGGTGAATGAATTCTTAGATGGGGCTCAGGTAGTTTGGCACCACCACCCACTCACTGCATAAAAGCAAATGTTGAGATTTAATACCCATCACAATCTGTTCACTTTTACAAAGTGCATATTTATTACATTGTTAATGGGATCTCCCACTCACTAATGCATATAAACCTTGAACAGAGGTTAGATGGGCCCTGAGATTCAATGTAAGAATTACTTATCTACAGCCTTGTTGATAGCAGCAGGGGAGTCAAACTCTCTCTAACATTACGTATCGTTGAGGATATAATTTTGAAAATCAGTATAATAAAGAGCCTCATGCTGAGCTAACAAAGTGCCTTATGCTGAGCTAACAAAGGTTCTCACGCTGAGCCTGTGCAACAAGTTAAAAAGCCCCTTCAAGTTATATAAGGTTCAGATGAATCTCTCGTCATTCACCTAGCACATATGACATTATCAAAATGGGAGAGGCCAGCCTATCATGGAAGTTCTTAGCTTATGAACCCTGAGTTGTTTTAAGTCAATATCTCTGCAGAGCAAACTGTGATCTCTTGACAATCCACTCCCAGTTACTAAATGTTCTGTGCCCTCCATTTAAAACCTACCTCCTTGCAAATTCTGGAGGTGGAGTAAGTGAGTGGGAAAAGTTCCTATTAACCCAATTAATGGCAATAAAGTTTGAAGCCCTACATGTCAACGAATAATATCCCCGCTAAGCAAATGCATCACGGACAGGCCGGTCCAGGACAGAATATACCCCGGGCATCAAAATAAAAGTGGCCCCCATTAGTGAATACGAAAGCTGAAACAAGAGCAAATTTGAAAATTGGGGCAGTTTTGAACTTGTAAAGACACACTATGTAATTGTTTTGCAAGGTGTGGTGGAATGTATGCATTTGACCTTGCTGCAGGAAATGTTTGTTTCATTATCAGGGAAACCAACAGTAAAACTGGCCCAGCAGACATTACAACAGACTCACAACAGCACAAAAAATGGTCCACACACTGATCTGGAAAACCAGCACTTCAGCACTGCCTGAATGCCCTACGGACAATCCAACTCTGATCAAGGACAGCAATAATCTAAATCTAAAGTGCGACCACACCCTATCACAGTGGTATTTGACTCTCTGAGAGGAGAAAGCCAGCTCCAATATGGCAGGTCCTGAAATGAAAGTCAATCCTACCCTACAGCAGGCACAAATCAGACATGCATCAAATCAGAATTGAAAAACACTGGCCCGGCACAGTTTGAGTGCCAAATGCATAAGTTATTGAATGTGTATTTGTAAAGCGCGCACTAACACTCATGAGGGTATCCTGGCGCTGAGCTGGTGTGTACGCCTTGCCTTGCCTATAGTAGGTTGGTTACTTGAAAGGCCAGGTCTTCAGCTTTTTGTTTAATTCAAGAAGAGAGGAGGAGGCTCTGATGTGAAGTGGGAGTCAATTCCATGCTTCAAAAGTGATGTAATCATCGCTCCGGGACTTCAGGAAAGGACTCCAGACCTGGCTGTTCAAATGAACAGATCACCACAAGGCAGTTAGCAACTCCAGCACCTCAAGACCCTCATGGATGATTTGCCACACTTTATAAATCCCTGATTGATATTAAATGAATTCCCTTCACCCTGATCTGGCTCCGTGCATGCGTGGGATGTGTACGAGTAGGATTCCTGTGCACAGGAGGTGTCTGGGTGGTTGGTGGAAGGAGATGCAATAGTTCTGTTAGATGAGAACATAGTCACAGATTGGAAAGAGGAGGCTACAGCTGCTGCTCTGCATTTGAGCCTCCCTCTGTTAGACAGCAGCAAAAATTTGCAGGCGCCATTTCCACCTTGGATGAATTGACAAAAATGTTGGACTCTGGGAGAGGCGTAAAAAACTGTGCCTGTAGCCCTCCTCCGAGAGCTTAAAAAATTGTCGATGCGACTAACCGATGTGGTGGACTGTAAAACTTTGCTATTTATTACTTTTAGGTCTGTCAACTCTTTTTTCTGTGCGGAGTTCTCCACCCTGACGGTGTAGTCTCTGCAGTCCTAAACTTACCATTAACTTATAGTGAATAGCAAAAATGGTGCACAGACATAATATCGAGTTGGAAATATCGGGTAGCAGTAATTTCGAGTCCAAAATCTCAGACTACAAAAATATCGACAGTCAGAATATCGTTGTCAAGAATATCAAGTTGAAGGTAAGTAATATCGTTTTATAAAATATCGAAGTAATTAATATCGTTAGCAAAAATATCGTTGTTAAAAATATCGTTCTTTGATTTAGTGTTATGTATTTTAGTGTGTATTTTACATGTATGTGTTCTATTTTTTTGTGTAAGTATTGCATTTGTTTTTTAATATATGTGTTACATTTTTAGAAGTTATTAATTTTTTTTAAACTAAATTTTGCGTTTTAGTTCCGTAGCGGGTTGTGGGTTTATAGGGGAATAGGGTGGGAAGTAATTTAATTATAATCAATTTAATTATAATTTTTAGAAATTATTAATTTATTTTAATTAAATTTTGCATTTTTGTTCCGTAGCGGGTTGTGGGTTTATAGGGGATTAGGGTGGGAAGTAATTTAATTAATTAATAAATAATTTTGATTAATATTTATGTATTTAATATTTTATATTGTTAATTGTGGTAATTAAATCATTATTAATTAGTTATTATTTGGTTGTTAACTATTAATAATTAATTGGTAAATATGTTAATTGTGTTATTTTTTTAGGAGCAGGTTGTGGGTTTAAAGGGGAATAGGATGGGAAGTAATTTAATTATAATTAATTAATTAATATTTTCAATTAATTAATATCTATGGGGCCCATTACGATGGCGGGCGGAAGCACAACCGCCGTGCTGGCGGATGCAAAAAGCACCAGTTACCGCCGGCACGCAGCAGTCCACACGCCCGCCCAATTACGATGCGAAAAGCAGGCCAAACACCGCCGGCAAGCCAGCAACACCGTCCGCCATCAAAGTGCGCCCGTTCACGTAGCGGCGCAGCACAACTGACACACACCGTCCGACGAAACACGTCCCGCCCGGCGCATAAATTACGATGCCGCAAACAAACGGCTCCCACGGCTAAGAGACACCGCACGTGAAAGAGAGGCGGTAACACGGACGCAGAGCACGGACAACGAAGAAGCGGCACCCCGAGCATGAATCCAGCACTGCAGGCCCTTCCCATGCTTCTGCTGATGCACCACCAAGGACGCAACGTACCGCGGAGACGCAGGTAGGCACACACACAACAAGTGCACGCAAACAGCGCACACAGTGCAAGGGCGGAAAAAGCGGACAACCCCCACCCCCGCGTGTACACTACACATCCACCATTGCATCCACATATGACACACAGGCCAAATCGTAACATCGCGGAACACATGTGTACACACCACCTGGGACCAGGAACCAACCACCCCGTCACGGCCCCAAAGCGGCGATGACGCCGCCACACATGCGCACAACGCAGAGGCCAACCGCAGCACCATGCATGCGTCGCACACAGACACAGGGACACAACCAAGCAGCACACACATCAGCCCCACCCCGAACGCACATGACACGTGACAGGCCTGCCACAGACATGTCCCCAACGCCCAATTCACGGACAACACCCAACGCCACACAACCGACGCACACATGTCAGTGAAGTCACGCAACAGCAGGACACACCCCAGTGTAACAAACATGGCGTAGCACACAGCGGCGGCAACACCAACTAGGAGAAGCAGGGCCCCTTCGGGAAGAGGAACGCCAGTACCACACTGAAAAACCCATACCACCCTGCACATATGAACAAGACATATAAAACGGAACACCAAAGAGCCCGGGGACCGACAACAGGTGGCCCAAGAATAACATTCACACACAAGGCCCAACGCAGAGCGGAAAGGCAGCCTGCCGCCCACACAAGGGAGAGCAGACAGCACTGAATGACCTTCCATTCCAACACCGAAACCACAGCCCTACGACAGAAGCCGGTGAATACAGCCATTGTCCAAGAATAGACCAACACAGGCATGCTGAGGAGACCGACCACAGGGCAGATAGCGCATATCACAGAAGCACACAACGGACGGGGAAGAAAGAAGAAAACACTCCCCCATGTCGGCCACATGCAAGTTAATTGGAAGGAGTCACACAGCACTGACCTTGAACTGTCTGAGAAGCATGTGGGAAGAGGGCCCGTGTCCTCCAAACAAGCCAACAGAACACAAGTCCTGTCTCCCTACGACTACACAGAGCTCACAGCAACCCCGGAGCGTGCACATTGCAGACTGCACACACAGCCGGAGCACGCCACCTCAACGAACCGCTGCGAAATGGCAACAGCAACACACCTACCCAACTACGCCGAACAGCTCAAGCTGTACAAAACCAACCTGTGCCATACATTGGGATGCGATCTCCTGTCCCTGCTGAACGTAAGTTACCGACTGACTTACCGCATCACATTGTTCAGCTGCGTCATGCCCGTCTTCTACTGTCGGAGGTGTCCCTACCAGCATCCCGTCGAGATATGCCTCTCCAACCCGGCATGTCTGAAGGCGGACCTGCTACCACTCCTCCTCCCTCTGGACGCACACGACAGGGCCTGCTCTGCCTATGGGGGCATGGCGTATGTGGCCAACATCGCACCCGCACTGAAATGGGACCACTGTGCCTCCACACGACGGATCATCGATAACAGCTACATCGAATGTCACCCAGCATGCCCCATCATGGTCCTCCAAGGGACAACTTACGAACAACACCTTGACAGCCACCATCCGCTACATTGGCTGGCAAACATGTACACCACCAATGACATGGAAGCCCTGCTGGACGGCATCGCATACCTGACAACCTGTAAATACGTCGGACCACAACGCAGGTTCCCCGAGTGACCTATGATGTCCAACCCCGCACCCATGCTTAGCTTCCGCACGGACTGGCCAGTCACCACCACAACAGCCATACCAAACGACCGGCAACTGTAACCACACCATCAACGACATCGCCATGACATCGGATATGACCGGGACATGCACACTGTTCCCCATCACATCCAGGAACACCGCATGCATCGTGGGAGGCAGTGGCATGGGCTCTGTGTATCGCACCCACATGGACGGAACTGCACGAACAACCAGGACACGACATGGATCCAGCGCCCATGGACACACACACCGCTCAGTGGACATGAATAGGTCGCCTGGAGTCTGTGGGTGCTGCACCCCTCCCACCCCCGCCCCGGGAATCCCATACCAGGACCTTTGCATGGACGACAAGTGCATACAACAACAACACGACCCCAGTGACTGTGACATGTCCAGTAACCACCACAGTGCAACAACAAGTGGCACGCCGCTGCATGCTACGCAAGCACATGCCCTGATGTCATCTCACATGCACGCGTGCATGAGGAACAACCGCAGCAAACCTGTCACATGGAACTGAGATGGACTGTGCCCATGATGCCAAGCGGTCTGGTAGGCTACATGTATACCGTCTGTGTCAAAGTCCGCAGCTCCGCAGCTATACGTAAATGTACATTAGCACAGCCTTGGCCAAGCAGATGTCACTCTGAAGCCCACATCCCACATGCAACAGCCAATCACATGTAACCCCACACCCTATCCCATTTGCTAACATGCTCAGTATATCCTCAACATGTATTCCGCTGCCAGTAGTGTCCACTATACTGCATCACAGAGGACAGAAGACTCAATATAATGTTTGAAACCAAAACTGTCTCCGCTGACTCATTTCACAAGTACGAATGAGAGAGGATGAGAGTATGTGAAGTACACGGCAGTCGTGACATGACCATGTAGTCCACTGGTATTGGATGTCAACGCAAATGAGTAGCACAACTGTGGAAGACACACATGTGTCGTGTGAAGTCGTATGGACGCAGTGCTCAGGTGGGTGGGTGTGACGGGTAGATGCGCACATGCCAAGTTGGAGCATGACGTGTTGGGAGGGGTCATGAACAGTACACCACCGCTTCCCTGGGCATTGTGAGAGGACACCTGTCGGGGGGGGAGTGAACACGTGTGTGCACAGCAGCCGGGCACACGTACAAAGCGGTACCAGGCGCACCTCAGCCCACCCTCTGTGGACAAGCTGGATCCTGTTGTGTGCCCGCCATGCCCCTTGACAAGGCACACACAGCCCCAGTCGACCAGGTGTAACCCCAACATAGTCAATCCGCACAGGCGATACAGGGCACGGGATGGCAGTGGAGCATGGTGTGTGAGAGGTCTCCTCGCGCTCCTCCTGGTCATATCACGCAGGCAATAGAACCTCAACGTCTAGCATGGCACAAGTCAAATGGAAGTGTAGGGGGACGCACCACAGCACGAGCAGCACTGACGTCACGGGAGGTGGCTCGCACCATCCCATCCATTGCCCATTATACCAACCACGCCACATGCCATTGCGACTAAGTGCAAGCGCGTGCGCCACCACCCCCGAGCCCTCCCCAGAGAGGCCAAAGAGTGAATGTGTGGGCCATCAGTCACAGACGGATGCGGCATGGCCGCAAGGGCAGCCACAGCCACTGGGTGTCGCAGGTGGCGGATCCGGAAGGCGAAGACTGTGATGCATAGTCCATGCAGGCCGGGTCTCCATTTGGGGCACCACGCAGGTGGACGGCGTCCCGCCACACATCATACCCTGAGACAGCCCACTCGTGCAACTGGACCCACACATACACTCCTTGCCCTCTCTGGTGCGAGCTTGGGGCTGCCTGTGCAAGCGCTAGCCTCGCAGGTGAGCATGCATATTGGGGGGCGAGGGGTGGACATGAGGGCTGGGGCGAAGATGACTGTATCACTGTCAGTTAGTACAAGGGATGACCCAGATGTGGAAAGGAAGAGACGTGTCCCGTGTGTACTGCAACTAGTCGCCAATCCAACTACCCCCATGTCCGGAATGTAAGCCCGCACCTAGGCCCGCCCATCCGCCACATCGAACATACCACCAGCACGACAACCTTCCCATTCGAAACACTGACTGGGGGTGGCGACCAGTGAACAATCATGTGTAGCCTACCCACGCGTACATGTGGGCCCTCCATGATCCATGTCACCTGCGGCAAAGACATGACATGCGCAATGAGGGAAGTGAGGAGAGCTGTCCGCCCCACGCACAGAAGGTGCATCAGCTCCACAGACCCAGCAGCGAGTCCAGCAGGGGTCACATGTGCAGGGGCAGCTGTGCCTGGTGTGAAGGCACATGCATATAGACAGCACATCGACCAATGTGTAGTCTGCCCACATCCACAGTCCATCATCATGCGGACATAGGAATTGAACACAGGGCAACACATCTTAGTTGGTGCACCCACCGTGACCAACAATGCGCAATCATCGACGTACCCGCCCTGTGCATGGCCCCCACCCAACGGAGGCACATCCAGTGCCACCATCCCACACACACAAGCCTTCCACGGAACATGCTGTGTCCAATGGTCAGTACAGAGTCAGCGCCCATCTGGTGGATCCTGAACAGGAGACACATGCACACACATGCCAGCTCCCACTATGTACGTCTGCCACCTGGCACGTGCAATGTAACCTCTCACCTGTGACGTGTGACTGCAAGCACACAGCCGTCTTGGCATGGGGCTGTCAATGTGGACACCTGTCAATGTTTCGGGAGGTGTGATCCGTACAGTGCTGTACATAGGGTGCAGTGCCGACACCTACTACTGTCTCATATCCCCTCGTGCCACAGGTCCCACTTGTTTTGGCCGCTCAGCCTGTGCCCACATCGTCGTCGTCGTGTGCCATACTCATCCAGCCTCGGAAGCAGTTCCATGCTCAGCAGACACTCATGTTGCCGTGGCGTTGCCGCTTGACGAATATGCAGTCAGTCCCCATCAGCACGCCCCGCAAGTCATTGGGGCCTAGATCCCCATGTGCATGCACATGGCAGTGGTATGTCTCACTAGCCATTGCCATTGTTGGGAGACCTGTGTAAGTGTATTGTGGCCGTGCCGTCCCAGCTTGACAGCTGGGCTGTGGCTCATGTGCTTGCTCAGTCATGTCAGTGATGTGTATGCGAAATTGCCATGTGTTGTGTTGCTTTGACATGTGTCCTCTGCAATTTCCCTAGGCGGAGACCGAACATTGACCGCCCATACCAATTGCTGGTGGACATGGACGATACAGAGGTTATTAGGAAGTTTCGGCTGGACAGGCCAACCCTGCATCGACTGTGTGCCATGTTAGAACCCCATCTCCGTCCCCGCAGGGTGTATCCGACTGCTGTCACCCCCACGGCTAAGGTGATGGCCGCCATGCATTTCTTCGCCACTGGGTCATTCCAGCACACAGTGGGCAGTGGAGGAGGGATGTCCCAGCCCATGTTCAGCAAGGTGCTGAGGGATGTACTGGCAGCCATGATGCTGTACCGAAACAGGTACATCCGCTTCCCCAGGGCTCGTGAATTGGCGGCAGTGAAGGGTGCATTCTATGCCCTTGGCAGAATCCCACACGTCGTTGGAGCCATTGACTGCACACATGTTGGCCTTGTTCCACCACAGGCCACTGAGCACCTGTACCGCAACAGGAAGCACACGCACTCCCTGAATGTGCAAGTGGTGTGCCTTGCGGACATGGTGATCACCCACGTGTGTGCAAAGTTCCCAGGCTCGGCCCATGACGCACACATAATGCGCAACAGCATCTTGCCACGACTGATGGCCAATCTGCAACAGGATCGTGGCTGTATTGTCGGTGAGTATGTGGAGTGGTGTAGCGTGCTGGTTGTGCGATGCTGTCCCCTGTCCAGTTGGAATAGCAATGGTTCTCTGTGTCCCTCACACCCAGGTGACTCTGCGTACCCGAATGGGGCATGGCTGCTCAGTCCATTGAGGAATACTCGCACCCCAGCAGACGATCGATACAATGAGGCACATGGGAGGACCAGACGTGTGGTCGAGCGTACCTTTGGCCTCCTCAAGTCCAGGTTCAGGTGCCTGGACCGCACCGGGGTGCACTGGCGTACTCCCCACAGAAGGTGTGCCAGATAGTGGTGGCGTGCTGCATGCTGCACAATCTGGCCATTCGGAAGCAGATCCCCCTCATTGTGGATGACGGAGATCAACCAGGGCCCCAGCCCGCAGACCAGGACAGCTCGAGTGAGGAGGACAGCGGAGAGGAGGAAGCTGGGAATGTGCGTCAGCAGCTCATCGCCCGCTACTTCACTTGACGGTGAGTGTCCATGTACGACGGCTGATGTGGCTGTATCTGTGCAGGTGTGTGTGTGCTGTGTCAGGGTGGCCGTTTGTTCACTACGTGCTGTGTGTCAACGCTCCATGGCCAGGGTAGTATGCCACTGTTGGTGACTGTGGCATTGTGCCCTATTGCTCTGTGCGATGTGTGTACATTGCCTGTAGTTGTTGACATGTACTGTGTGATGGGTGTGTGACACACTCATTGAATGTGCTCCTGTTCTGTCTCCCACCCCTAGGTCCCTACAGGCCCTCCGGATTCCATTGCCATGCCACGCATCAGGTGCCTTTCCGCCCAAGGTGGCCGTTGTATTCCGTACAAATAAAACACAGGGCACAAACAGCAGTTAGTGAAAAAGGTGCATTTATTACAAACTGTGACATGTGATTGTGTGTAAGGTGATGACAAAAGTGGTGCGTGCAGTGACAATGAGCTGTCGGTCATGGCTGCGTGATGCTCAGGGTGTACCCACTGGTTCTATGTCCATAGTCCAACACACACATGCCATCCAGATGGCTGTGTGGAGTGGGATCGTAGTCCAAGTCAATGCAGTGGCTGGTCAAGGAAGGCTGGCGGAAGGCTGGCTGGCTGCCTCATTTGCGACTGGAGCGTGCGAAGTCCTCCCGGGAGATCTGTTTCCTCTTCGGACGGCCCCTTCCACGTTTGCGAGGGGGTGCCTGCTTGCGACATGCTGGTGGTTGAGGTGTGCTCACTGGCTGTGGACGCAGGGGAACTGGACACTGCTGCTCGACCCTGCGCCCCGGCAGGTGGTGGCGGAGGGGAGCTGCTATCCCTGGCCGTGTCCTCACCGCCACCACCAGCTGGCCCATGAGGTCCACGAGTTGACCTATACGGGCGTCCATGGACCTCAGCACCCCCAGCACCTCCCGCGTGTCTGAAGCAGACCTGACCCATTGTTCTTGGGCCTCCTCATAGGCCCCAAGGACTCTGGCCATTTGAGGCAGGGCATGGCTCCCAGGGGAGGCTGGCGTTTCCCTGACCCTGCTCCTCCTACCAGTCCTGCTGCCACCGGCCTGCCCACTAGCCACATTGCTCACCACGGTCCTCGCTGTGGCTCCCAGGGTGGATCCAGTCGGCCGGGCCACCACCTGCGCTGGGGCTGGTGCCAGCGAAGACGTGGTGGTGGTGGCGGCGGTGGTGGTCGGTGCGGCGATGGTGGCGGTTGCGGCAGTGGTAGTGGCCGCAATGACCGTGGGTGTGGCCGCAATGACCGTGGGTGTGGCCGCAACGACAGTGGCAGCAGGGGGCTGGGACTGTTCAGCAGCCCTGGATGATGGGTTGGTGGGTAGGAGGGGTCCTGGGGAGCGGCTGGGCCCTGCCACACCAGATGGGCCTGCTTGGTGGTCCGTGTCCGAAGAGGAGGTGAGATCCTCCACATCCGTGTGTCCTCGTTGGGGGCTTGTGGGCTGGCTGTGCTGGCTGCTGTCTCCATCCCCAGCATCCGGCAGTTCGTCACCTGTGGAGAGAATGAGATTTGTTATTGTGTTGCACCTGGCAAAGTATGTATTTGTCGTCTGACATTGGCAGTTCGTGCAATCTCGTACATGGGTTTCCCGGAGGCGTGTGTGTGGCTGTGGCATTTGTAGTTGTGTGTGCTTGGCAATGGGACTGTGTGCTGTGCACATGTGGCATGGGACGGATTGGCCATGCCGATGGGTGTGTTGCTGTGCCCCTACTCATTGTGACTCTGGTGTATGCGGGCTCCTGGCCCATCCTGGGTCTGGTTTGTACTTTGCTTTTGGGGTTCAAATGGAACGCTTAGGAACGCATATGGCAACATGGGGGCCATGCCCCAGATTCGCATTTGGGAGGGAATATGCTTTTGGGGTTCAAATGGAACGCTTAGGAACGCATATGGCAACATGGGGGCCATGCCCCAGATTCGCATTTGGGAGGGAATATGCTTTTGGGGTTCAAATGGAACGCTTAGGAACGCATATGGCAACATGGGGGCCATGCCCCAGATTCGCATTTGGGAGGGAATATGCTTTTGGGGTTCAAATGGAACGCTTAGGAACGCATATGGCAACATGGGGGCCATGCCCCAGATTCGCATTTGGGAGGGAATATGCTTTTGGGGTACATGCTGTGAGCCATGGGTGCTGAACGTGACATGTGTTGTGGCAGCATGACAGTGCATGGTTTGAGGTGTGTGCATGCTTGACATGGCCTGCATATTTGCTGTCTGTTGTGATTACTGGACATGGCATTGGACGCATCGTTATGAGTGAGTGATGGTTGTGTGTGAAAGCCAACGTATTGCAGTTGTCCCATCTCCTTGGTGTGCGTGCTGCCCTGTGCCATGTGCATCACTGCAGTGCTCGTGGGGGGTGTGGCCCATGTTGTGTGTTGTTGCTCACAGTGTGACGTGCGCTTCATTGACTTCTGGCACATGGTTGGTCATGGGCATGTATCTTAGCGTGACTGCTGTATGTGTGGCAGCTGTGCGGATGACATGCCTTTCATGAGACTGGGGCTGACGGATGGGATGGATGGTATGTTGTATGTGCATGGTGTGTCTGTGTGTTTGATGGGTTCAGTGGTGTTCGTGTGCATTTCTGTAGTTCCGCTCTGTTGCGTCTTGTGTTGTTTGTCTTACATAGGCGTAGTTGTGGGGTGTGTGGTTGACAGGCAGTAGGGGCTACATGGACAGGACTTCAATGGTGTTTCGGTTGTGTGTGATGAGTTGCACAGTGGCTGCCGTGTGGTACTATTTTCAGTGTGGCTTGTGTATGCAGACGTGGCTCCTTGGGTGTTGCTATGTCTGTGATGGGTCATGTGGGGTGTGAGTCTGTTGTTCATGTCCGTGTGCACATTGTTCACTTGTTCGTGACGGTGGGCGGTGCTGCGTTTTCGTCTGCTACGTGACATGTCCCATGTGTTGGTCGTGTTATGGTCCTCATGCCTCCAGTAATCCAGCCCTGTCCAGTTTCCCACCTGCAGGTTGTTCGTGCGTGCACTGTACTGGATGCCACATGGCTCTAAGCGGGGGTGCTCCATGTTGCAGGTCTGTGGGGGTGGGGGGTGTTGTGGGTCGTGGGGTGGCTGGACACCCACTGACACCGATTGCTGTGGACCGTGATGTCTGCCTTTCGGCTGTTGTTGTGCACTGCGGTGGCTGACACGTGGCTGTGGGGTGTGGGGGATGCTCCTCCTTGCTGTGCTGTGGGACTAGGGGCCTGGTGTGTGTTGTACTTGTGCTGTCCACCGTCCCACCCACTGCACTTTGTGTTCCTGCCACTTACCTGTTACTTGTCGGTTTCTGCAGCTGTGGCGGACACATGGGTGTGGTGGGTGCTCGTTGTGGCGCTTCTGGCATATTTGGGGACCTGTTGGTGGTTACGTGGCTAGCTGAATGTACACATGTCCCCACGCATCTTACAGTTGTTCTGTTTGGGCTGTGTGTGGTGGTGTCTGTTGCATGTGTGTGTCGTGTATTGTGTGCTGAACATGGGGGTGTTTGTCCCTGGGAGCTGTGGCATGGTGGTAGTGCATGTGAGTACATAGCGGTGTGCTGGTATACATTAGTTTGTACTTACCAGCCTCCACTCCCCCTGCTAATCCGGCGAGGATCTCGGGATGTATGATGACTCGCACCTTCTCCTCCCACGCTTTGAAGGTCTTGAAGAGCGCGGGATTCCCTCCGCCAGTGACGGCAGCCAGCTCTCTGTTTTTGCCCTCCTTCTTCTTGACCAGGCTCTTGACGTCATTCCACCGTTTGTTAATTTCGACTCTGTTCCTGGGCAGGGTCCCGACTGCATTGACCTGGTCTACGATCCGGTTCCACATTCTGTTTCTGGTGGCTAGTGGTGTGTGTTGGACCATGTTCCCATAGATTTGTGGGTGCACCTTGATGATCTCGTCGACCATGACCGTCAGCTCAATGGGCGTGAACTTGGGCATTCTTTGTGGTGCCATGGTGTTTGTGGTGCTGGTGCGGTGTGTGTTGTGTAATGTGCAGGGGGTTTGTGGTGCCGGTGTTTGGTGGTGGTGGTGGTGGTGGTGGTGGTTGTGATGTGTGCGTTTCTGTGGTGTGCTGCTGTCCTTGCTGTGTCACTGTGTCCTCTCCTCTCCTCTCTGGTTTGCAATGTAGCAAGGGGTTGTGGTCTGTGGGAGTGCTGCTTTTGTACTCACCTATGTGGGTGTGTCCTCATGGTCTGTTGTTTTCAGGTGTGTTGTGTCTGGGGTTCTGGCCTTTGTATTTTTTGTTTGTCCGGGGGTGTTTTCGGGATATGTACTGTGCTTGTGTATTTGTGCGTGCCTTGCTGTGTGGACTTGTTGGCCATGTTGTGTGCTATTGGTTTTGTGTGCGGATGGTTTCTGTGCAGGTACGTGGGCGCCATGGCTTCTGCCGTGTCGATTCTCATCGGCGTTGTTTGCGCTGGCGGGCGGTATATTTGTGGTTTTTCCGCGCTCATGTCGGTGCGATCGTAATTTCACGTGCGGTGTGTCGGCCGTGAGGGCGGGCGGTTTTGTGTTGTCGTGCGTGTTTCCGTCCGTGGCGGGCGGTTTGTCTCCGACTCGGACGTTGGCGGGCGGTATTTTGTGTGCTTTTTCCGCCGATGGCGGTATTCGGTTTGTGTAATCGTAATGGCGTGGTCGGTGTTCAGGCGGTGTGTGCGGGCGGATTTTTGCCGCTTCCATGCCTGGCGGTATTTTTTGCGCCGGGTATCGTAATGTGCCCCTATATTTTTAACAACAATATTTTTAACAACAATATTTTTAACAACAATATTTTTAACAACAATATTTTTGTACTTACCATTATGTAGATAGGACTTCGATATTGTGGACAACGATATTTTTGTGTCAATATATTTATACCTCGACATTTTTGATGTCGATATTCTGTCAGTGATCCAGCAAAAATATGGTAAACTTGCACAAATGTGTGAGTTTGCCTTTGTGAATTGGCCCAGAGTCATTTTCTGTGCATACTCTCTTGGGCTTCTGTAGGGTTGATGTAAATGTGTCATGTTATAGTTACCTAAATTTTGGCCTTAAATCATTTTTATAGAAATGATTTCTTTCCAGCAGTAGACATCAAGCAGGTTTAATTGCTCTGAGAGAAAGTGCTTCCAGAGGTATCTCTTCCATTTGTACAGATAGAGGTTGTCGTTTGACCCTTTCATGGCTACTCACGTAACTTTCACTAGCCACGCTGAGTAATAAAACAACTCGGCAGTGGATTAAGTTTTTTTCTGAGATTGCATATGTCTTTAACTCTTAGGGCCTGATTCTGATGCGGTTAGGAAATCTTCCCGATCGAATCGGTTTGTAAATGGTTTCCGACCAACTGAGATCGGGAGAGTCCGACCGACTGAGTATGATGCATCCAGATGCTTCCAGATACGATTTGGTTGGACTCCCATTGACTTCTATGGGAGCCTATGTTCCTAACCGCATCGTAATCTGGCCCTCGGTCGGGAAGACACGTTCCCGATCCGATTTGGAAGGAGCAAATGCCATTAGAAGGCATTCCTAACCGCATCGTAATCGGGCCCTAGGTGGGAATACTTTCCTAACCGCATCGGAATCGGGCCCTTAATGTGGAATTACAATTTCTGCACATAATGGTTAGGGCAGCTCTAGCCCCACACATTTTACCAATAGCAGAGTGTGCCAACGAGGATCTCTTTAACACAGAATGAGAAGGAGCAAGAAGGCCATTGCCACCACCAACACTCTTGTGACATAACATTGCAACAAAGTAGGATATGCATAACCTTTTGCCTTGGTTCTTAGAAGATGTGATATTTAAGTATTTCTCTTGTGCATTCTTGTGTTCACCCATAGACTCAAATTGTAACACTTTTATGCTGAACTGAGAATTTAGGGGCTCATTATGATGGCGGGCGGACTTGGTCTGCCCGCCACCATAGCGGTGTTTGGGACAGCCCACCAGACATGTGGCGGTCCCACCACTGCTATTAGGATACGCCCGCCATACTGGCGGGTGCATCCTGGGCCTTTATCATTGCGGGCGGTGCTGCAGCAATGATAAAGGTGCATGCACTGCATTTCCCTGCACCACGTGGCAGACACCACGCGATGCCTGCCACTTGGTGCATGGAACTGCAGGGGGGTACCATGGGTAGCCCCACAGTGCACCACCCCCACACAGAGGGGGCCCTCAACGGGCCCCCAAAGCCAGTCTTTGCCTGTCTTTTTGCGGCAGGATATCTGCCGCAAAAAGACAGGCGGAAAGGGAAACCGTAATCCCTACGGCGGTGCCTGCACGCACCACCGCAATGTTGCCCTGGTTCCGGGTTCCACAAGGTGGCCGGAAAAGGACTGCCTTGCGGAACCATAGCGGACAGACTTTCCGTCCGCCGAGGAACCATTGTGATTCCCACCGCCATCCTAATTTGGCGGTGGGAATTTTCTGTATGATGGCGGAAGGACCGCCACCGCCGGCCTGGTGGTGGCGGTCCTTCCGCCATCATAATGAGCCCCTAAGTTGGGATATGTACATGTATTCAATATGGCTCTAACAGCAAACTACAGCATTGCAGTTTTTATGACAGCAGATGCAGATTTGACAGATGACTCAACAGTCATTCTTTGAATAACCATCATCTAACACAGCAACTGCCATATTGTCATTAGCAAATGCAAAATGATCTTGGCATGATGTTAACACCAATTCACTGTTTATTTTTCCCGGAAGCATGAATGGAATGATTCAGAGTGAACTTGCATAAACAAGTTGCTGTATCTCTTTGTTAGACATCCTATTGACACCACTACATGTGGGCAATTCTGACATGCAACCGATTTTCCAGTGGCTGGACTAAGAACTAATGCTTCCTACCTCTTGTCGACCTTATGATAGCCACTGCAACTATGAGGAGGCAAAGGTATGGTAGAAGGTATTTGTTCAGAATCAGTTCTTCACAGAGTGAAACCGTTAATCCCTCAACACCAATTAACCGTCCTCAACATTCTATAATTTAACTGTGTGTGGGCCTCAGGCACACATACACAAAAAGAAGGAAGGACAGGGGCTTGTGAAGGGAAAGATAACAAGGAATAAAAGAAGGTACGTATTGACATGCAAATAACTCAGCATATTATGTCTTCTCCCTCTTATCAATGACTCATTCCAGTACTAAGGGGCCCATTAGGATGGCAGGTGGACTTTGGTCCGCCCGCCATCCTCGCGGTGCTGGGACCAGCTGCCAGACGTGCGGCGGTCCCGCTCCGCTAATTAGGATGCGACCGCCACCCTGGCGTTCGCATTCCGCATTTCCAACATTGCGGCGGGTGCTGCTGTAAGCAGCACCCGCCGCAATGGTGAAAAGGCATGTTGTGCATTGCCATGCACAACGTGGCAGGCACAGCGTGGTGCCTGCCACCTTGTGCATGGCTATCTAGGGGGGTACCATAGGTACCCCCCAAGTGCAGCCCCCCGGGGACCCGCAACGGGCCCAAAGTGAATCCCAGCCAGCCTTTCCATGGCAGCATCGCCACCATGGAAAGGCCTTGATTCACACCCATCCTAATATGGATGGCGGTGCCTGCTAGGCACCGCCACCATATTGAGGCCCAATTCCGCCCGGATCGGCAATCGGAACGATTGCCGACCGGCAGAAAAGCGGCGGATGCACTTTGCGTCCGCCGCGGTACCCCCCTGACATTATAATATGGCGGGGGTAAATCGGGTGGAGATGGCGGGCGGATCGCCACCACCTGGATGGCGATCCGCCCGCCATCCTAATCACCCCCTTAGTCTTTAAATAGAAAAGAAGGACAGTTTTACTTCTGGCACCAACAATATCAGTAAGATTGGTTCTTTCACTGGGCAAGAAAACATTGATGGCATTTTTATCACTTGTTTTCAAACCATCAACTCCACTGTGCATATCACTTTTGTACTGTCTACAACTTCAGGCATTCCAGCATGAGCAAACATTGATCCGCCCGAGGATTCAGTGGGTTTCATGATAACAACACTTGACCCATTCCATCACTGACCATTGTCTAACAAGATTGTTGCACCTATAGTTTTGTCAACCAACCTGCATTCACTGTATTTGTTCATATTGATTTTCTTTATGGAGAATCTTACTCTTACTAGGTCACTAATTTGACTGACCTCCTCTAAACAGCATTCCTAGCATCCTAGTAGCTACGCATATAGCTGTGCCATTTTAAAACCATATTCTGCACTTGAACATCTTTCTCCACCTGAGTCTTTCTTTCCCACTTTTTCCATGCCAAAGGCCAGCAAGGTTCCAATGGTGTTATGGCCATTCTACCACTGAGTAATGCAAATAGGGTTCTGCCTGAGGTGTCATGAGGGGTGGTGTGGCAGGAACTCAATCTTAATCTAAGGGCAGCCTCGATCTGAATATATGACTTTAATGCAATTTGGATGGTTTCTTTGATTTGACAATTTGGTCGTTCGACCTGGCCATTGCACTGGACATGGTATCGGGAGGATTTTATGTGTTTATCATGGTCCATCGAGGGCTATAACTTGACAGCGCTTGAGCCGCACACGCACACACACACACACACACGCACACACACACACACACACACACAGTAGGACTGAGGCTGGTAACAGGCAAGGGAACGAAAAACATAATGGCATACAATTAACTCAGTATATTACATCGCCTACACTTCTCCAACATCAATACTGCACCCTCTACCATTTATACTTCTGCAGAATCCTCTGTAACCGAAAAAGGCAACTAGATCCTAGGAGATCCATTTGTACTGAATGGTTTCTTCCACCTTGATTGACTTGTGATTCTGATCTCAATTACGTTTTTTGTTCCAAAAGCATTCCCAGAAGCACACTGGAAAAGATTCCATAGATGCTGGTTTCTAGGCTTTTTTTGGGCAATGTCATGTGACAATTCTCTTGGCTCCCATTTCCTTGGTACTGAATTCTACATAGCATAGAATTTTACGTAGGAAAAATGAAGCCTTCTATGCAAAAGCACCCTTTTGTTCCCCAAGGGGAACCATTTTTACCCACAGAGAAAGCCTTTGCCCTACACACTACTCTGTCTTCTTTAATTTCTTTCTCCTCCATCTCAGACCTGTGGGATTCCTTATCCTATATGTAACCTTTTCTTTCTCTGTATGCATATCTCGACCCCTGACTGTTTTTCTAATTCATAACTTTACGTTTTTTTCTTTCCATTTCTCTTACACACACTGTAAGAAATATGCCTGAGTGGGCCCCAGGTAAATAGGAAGTTATTGGGCTGAAGTTGTGTCAATTGTGGTATTTCACCACAGTTTGAGAGTCCGTACTATAGACCCTCAGACTGATGACAAAGTACCCATCTTAGCACTTCATACTCAGGATAGGGATTTGGAGCACACCAGGGCTGGCTCAGGGCGATTGCAGGGGCTAAAAACTCAGAACTCAGCAATAAACAAAATAACATTCAATACATTTTTGAAAAGGCAGTGCTTTTACTTTACTTTAATGCACACACACATCTAAATACTATGCATAAAATTACCAATATTTACAAGATTTCAAGTGGAATTACAATTTAGAATCCATCGTAAATAGGCCTAGCAGAGTAGCTAGTGTGCAAATCATGTAACTTAAAAGAAATACCACAGTGACTAACCTCACAAATCCTTTCTGTTTCTCTTATCTGTGACAACTTGTGCACCAGCAATCCTTACCTCGAAAAAAGTAACATCCCTATGTAAGCCTAATACCAATGGCTTTTTCAGGTTAGACCTCAATCACTGTACCATGGGCTGCAGCCAGTGTGAATATATGTCGCATTTGAAATCATAAGCCTATTATCTTTAACATTCAGTTTTCACCAGATATAAATCAAGCGTATTTCCTTTGACATTAGCTTTTCACAATAAACAAGAAGCTCTGTCACTTTTGAGGTAAACATTTCCTTCACAGGTAGCCTATGAGCCATATCTGACCCCACAACACCAGGCATCACATGTCCACTGGGGCTCTACAAATTATCATTTTAATGAATGGGTTGCAACAACTGCCCATCTGCTTCTGGGCCCTTGCACTCTTTTTGCTGTCAGACTCACTAAAGCTTTATGTGGGTTCTCACAAGACTCGAAGCTACACAAAATACAGCTCCAATTTGCTTAATATTTTAAAGGCCCACTTGAGCATTTGTCATGTGATTGCATGCACAAAGTTAAGTACATTTGAGTCTTAGGGGCATATTAGCAAGGAGCCTATCGCCGCTTTAGCGGGACTTTTACCCGCTAAAGCGGCAATTTTTTTATCGCCCTATTAGCAAGCTGTCGCTAACAGGTGTTAGCGACAGCTTCCAGGCGATAGCGAGCGGTTTGGGTGCCGCTTTGCATGTCAGCGATATTTATCGCTAATGACATGCAAAGTAGGCGTTCCCAACCTAAAAGCGACTGAAAGCAGTCGCTAAAATCGTTATCGCCTATTAGCAAGAGCGGCGAGGCGATAAAAAAACGCGCGCTAACCGCGATTAGCGCACGTTTTTTACACCTGGTAGAAACCTGACTTAGCAATAATAGTCTATGGGAGGTGGATTCTACAGCTAAGTCCCCACCTGCCTATTAGCGAGATTTCCCTTAGCGATAGGATTTTTATCGCTGGGAATCTCACGTTAAAGATGGGAATCGCCGCTATCGCTGGATTTTTCATCGCCGTGGAGATAATGGTTGCTAATACTGCGTTATCTCCGCGATGAAATCCAGCGACAGGAGGCGATAAAAAAATATCGCAACTCCTTGCTAATATGCCCCTTAGTTTTAAAAAAAAATTCTACTTGCACATGGGGGAATGTTGCTGTTCCTCTGTCTCCTGCTCTTCTGCCTCTCGGGAGTAGGCATCCTGAGGGGAGCGTGATCTATGCTCCTGAAGCCAGAGAGCCCTATTCTCATAAGGCCACAATGGAAAGGCCCAGATACTCCCCTGAGGTAAATGGCAAAATTCTCCAGTTCCCCATTTCATATGATGGGGGTCATACCTAATAATAAATGTGCTTGCACCAAGATTCCCTAAGGCGGTCGCACCACGAGCAGGCTCCCCTGAGAATATAGTGTGATCAATTCTGATGCACCTGAAGCATGGCTCAAACTACTGTGTACAAGCTGTCCTTTCTAAACAGGATACTCTGATCCCCACTGGACCATTTATAATGGATTTAGCTGCATTTTTATCCTGGTTGGGGGGCTCAACAACAGGAATATGCACCAGGACTATGCTCCAGGGGCTTTTTGACCCCCACAATATGCTTAAGGATTTTCGGTCATCTTCCATGGCATATTGCAATCCCACCCTCAATTGGTCGCAATAGAGAATCGTGGAGATGGTGTGACCAGTCCTGCTGAAAATCCACAAAGTCCAGAGTACAGCTAGGAGTCTCCAGATTTCTGACAGATGTTCAGGCTTCTTCTCAGCTTTCTTAGCCTCTAGCATGACTTAAAAAGTAAGGTGGAGTTTCCTATGTTTGGTGGAACAGCCACCCAACCAAGTGGCACAATGTCATCCCTTCACCACTTAGGGGGCTATTAGGATGGCAGGCGGACTTTAGTCCGCCCGCCACCCTAGTGGTGCTGGGACCGGCCGCCAGACGTGCGGCGGTCCCGCACCGCCGATTAGGATGCGACTGCCACCTTGGTCGCATTCCGCAATTTTGACATTGCGGCGGGTGCTGCTGTAAGCAGCACCCACCGCAATGCCAAATTACCATGTTGTGCATTGCCACCCTGTGCATGGCAATGTAAGGAAGTACCATAGGTACCCCCCAAGTGCACCCTCCCACCCCCTGGAGGCCTGCAACGGGCCCCCAAATCGATTCCCCACCAGTCTTTCCATGGCGGCCTCGCCTCCATGAAAAGGCCTTAAAAACCATACATCCTAATATGGATGGCGGTGCCTGCTAGGCACCCCCACCATATTAGGCTCCAGCTCCACCCGGCCGGCAATCGGAACGATTGCCGACTGGCGGAAAAGCGGCGGATGCACTTCGCGTCCGCCGCCGTACCCCCGCCATTATAATATGGCAGGGGTAAATCGGGTGTAGATGGCGTGCGGATCTCCACCGCCTGGCTGGCAATGGCGATGCACCCGCCATCCTAATCACCCCCTTAGTGTCACTCTCAGGTACCTACTACTAACTTTCTTACTATGGGCTACCTTCACGGATGGTCAGGGGTCTTTGCTCTGCCTGCTGGTGCAACAGAGCAATTATCTCCCAACTACGTAACTTAAAGCACCAATCTCATTGTGTGCTGACCCAGACATATGGCAAATTATAAAATGTAATAAGGAATCTCAAAATTTCAAAACTGACCTCATATTTGGATTCCAACCCCAAATTTACATACAAAGGGCCATATGTATCAACATGTGGAATAGTGATTACCTAATTTTCTACAAATCACAATTAGGTAATCTCTATTCCAAATGTATGAAACTCATAGAGTTTCATTTAGCGATTCCTAAGGGGTGCAAATCCACCTACCTCATTAATATTAATGAGGTAGTCACAATTTGCGACCCACTAGGAATCGCTAAAATCAGGGGATGGTGGCCTGCTAGGGTCAGCCGACCACCATTGTCCGTGATTGTTTTTCAACAAAGCAATCTTTTTTTTTTTTTAAAAGGCAGCCCGTTATTCTTAAAGGAAAACAGGTTGCATTTAAAAGACAAACATGAAGTGTTTCTTTTAATATTTTTTGAGCAGGCAGTGGTCCGTGGGACCACTGCCCTTGGGGGCCCTTTCCTATTTGCAAATGGGTTACCACCAACTTGAAGTTGATGGTAAAATGCAAATGTTTTGCGACCACATTCACGGTTACAAAACATTCATACATACCCTTCGATTCGGTATTTGGAAGGACTCCCAAACACGCCCTTCCACATACTGAATCGCAAACCCTTTTTGCAATTCAATAACAGGTTACCTATTCGCAAAATAGGGTTTGATACACGGGAAAAGCATTTTTTGCATTTGCAAACGGGTCGATTCTGCAAATCAGCCTATTTGCGAATGCAAAATAGGATACATACATGTGGCCTAAAGCACCTACTCTGATTTTTGGAGATACAGTAATAATACAGTTAACACTTTTTTTTACAATACACCCAAATGAAACAGTGCAGTCTATCTTGGTCTCCAATCAAATCATAGTAATTTAGTTTGGGTCTCATCTTCCACTCTGCTTCCTTTATGCAGATACCAGACTTAAGCAGACAAAAGATTCCATTTGTAGTCTAATAATGTGTGTATAGAAGCAACTTTCTCATACCCTCTTGCCCCAGCTCCACAGCAGATCTTATTTTAAAAGGTGAGCACTGGAGGTTACAGCTGAAAAACATTTTCTAAACAGCATTATATTAGGTGACAATCCATTAGGGGTCCTTTGGTGACATTAAAGGTCCAAAAACCGGAAGTCCAAAAGCTAAAACAAACTTGAGGGTGTCATGGTGTACAATCTGACTTCCCACACTCAAATTTCCCAGTTTAAGTTAAGGGCTCACGTAACCCTTATACATACCTCTAACCAAGCCAGTTTTTTCAATTTGTTTTAGCCAAAGAACTTTAGAAATGAGATAAAGGCATGGCAGTCACCCACCGATACTACACCGGGTTTAAGTACGTTTTAGGCTTACGATCTGGGTGAGTCTGGTCTGGAGGCAGTATTTTGCATTCCTTAAAAAGATTCATCCAATGGCGTCAGTTAGAGGTAGCCAGAGGTAACATATGCAAACATTGGCTTGTCGTTTGGTACCCATGTTTTGTCCTTGCACTGCCTTTACTACCCTTTTTCTCAGGGGCAATGAAGGTTTTAACAGCAGCAACAGGAAGTAGACAAGGCTCTAAAAAGACCGCCTATTTTCTGTTGCTTTATCCTTCTGCCTTACCTCAGCAACAAACTAGAAGCTAATGAGGGTCAATGAGTAGCAGAAAGTATCAACCTATTGATGCCATTGTGGGGATCAAAGTGTATGTGATGTCATTTCTGCTACCCCAAACATTCTGACACATTCACATCTATTAACTGATGCATGTCTGCAATAATGAAAGTCACATACATTTTCACTTGTTCCACCTTCTGAAATATTGATTTCTGTTTCATGGAAGGTCTCATCACTGTTGCACTTGGTGATTGTTAGACACCCCACGGGGCTCTCTGGGTCAGTGCATGTGAAGCACTGCAAAGAAGAATATTCTGAAAAAAGTAAAGAGACATACACAGTATGAGACATCTGCATGTATGCAAGTTTACCTCTTACACCTTGACTGGAAATATGTTAGAAATAGGTTTGGGGGGGAATTGTATTAGTGGAAGTGTGAAATGAGTTGAACCTTCCAATGTATCCATGCCATTAGGCAGTGAAGGGAAATCAAGTGATTCCACACTGCAGGAAATGCTGTATATAGGTACACATTGCTTTCTTCAACACCAAAGTTGTTGGTTTCAACAAATCTAATGGCTTCCCTGCAACCAACGTCAGCCTGAACCGTACCTTCATTCTGTCTGTTACAGTGTGCTCAATCATATTTGGTGCAAATTCAAGTAAAGCAGAAGGGGATTCAGCCAATCTGAAGTCTGGAAGCAGGGCTGGAGGAATGTCTCATCACTTAAGATGTGGTGAGTTTGGGGGAAGCAATACCCTAGACTCGCTCACACTGAGTCCATCTTAGGAAAATAAAGTCTGGAAGTACTTGCAGAGTGTGGGGCAGTCTGGAATGAGACTTGGCTTACTTGGAGAGAGACTTGGCTGACTTTGAGAATACACTAGGCAACAGTGCATCTACAACTAGCTACATTTTCCTGCAATGAACTCTCATATAGTTTGGAGACATGTTCGCCATCCTTGATATCTAGGTATATATTCATTGTGGCAAATTGTCCTTTTGCATGCAATTGCGATATTACAGCCAGAACTTTGCTAAGAGGATGTAGAATTTCTTTGAATAGAAGAACAAGTTACTTATCTTCGGTAACTCCTTTTCTGGTAGAGACTCCATCTTACCACATATTCCTCATTTTGTGTATTTCTCCCAGGAGATTTCTATAGCAATTCATTTGTGTATCACTACATGGTGTTGTGAGGTTCCATGCCAGATGCATTCCTGCCCAAAATGGAAAGTCTGGCCACTATATCTGAAAAACCTTCGTGCATTGACTTCAGTTTCTTTCTTATCTCTGACTGTTCAGTCTGCTGTGAAGACCATAGAAACCAAAATATGGCAATGTGAAGATTGCTAGCTTAGCTTTGTGGTAAATTAGAATCTGTACTAGAAAAGACATTACTGAAGGGACGTAACTTGTTCTTCTGATAGAGACTTATAACCACAGATTCCCCACCTTGTGAATAGATACCAAGGCAGTACCTTGCAAAGTGGTGGGTCTGTGGAATGACTCATACCTGGAAATGCTGTAGGACAGATTGGGGAGGTTCCCACCAAACCTGGCTTGGCTTCCAATAGTGCTTTGTGAATATGCGAGGAACATCCACGTTGCAGCCTGGTAACTGTCCAAGACTGGCATACCACGTGCCATTGCAGTGGTAGCAGCCTTTGCTCTGTGGAGTGAGTGCGCAAGCCTCCTGTAAACTGTCTCTCAGCTAGCCCATAGCAGAGCTTAATGTATATAACACATTTATGGAGAGATAATTATCTTTTGCACTGCTTTCCCCCTTTTAGCACCATAGAAACCAAGAAGCAGTTCATCGTTCAGATGGTGGTCTCTAGTCATAATAATGTAAAAAAAACTGAGGGACCTTTTTTGATCCAGCACATGAATCCATTCTTCTTCCTTGAATGAATTAGGAGGGCCATAGAAAGCTGGCAAGGTAATGTATTGACTATTATGGAAGGATGTAACTACCTTAAGCAGGAATTTTGCTGTCATCCAGAGGACACAAGACCGAATGTACCACCTAGCATGGTCCACCAGAAGGATGCAGGAAGCCAAGAAGACTCAGAGTCACCCTCACTGCAAAGGGTGAAACATCAGAACCATAGCCCGAATCTCCTGGATTCATTGTGGTTAAGGGAAGGCACAGGAAATCACTGCGTCCCAGATTGCTCCATAAAGGGGGGGGGGCATTGGGAATGAGTTAGGTGTGACTTTGACACGTTGATGGAACAGTCCAATGATATCCTCAGGTCAGCTGTTGTCTGAAGGTGGTTGTCAACCATTTCAGTTGAGCCCATTTTCAGTAGCCAGTCATCAAGGCACAGGAAGGCTGGTATTCCCAACCTGCGCAGAATAGTTGCAACCCACACTTTTGTGAACCTATGAGGTCTGCTGGTAAGGCCAAAAACAAGCAGAGTGAACTGAAAATTTTCTTGTCCTATCTGAAACCGCACATAGCTTTTGTGGGAATGCAGGACCTGGCTGTGATAATAAGCATCCTGCAAATCCAATGCCACTATCCAGCGTCGTTGGTCCAGAACAGACAGAACTTGGGCCAATATGAGAAGTTTGAACTTGTGCTTCTGGAGAAATAAGTTCAAAGGGCAGAGATTAAAGATGGGCAGCCAGTCCAGATCTCTGATGCCAGCGCAATTACCATTGCCCCCTTGGCCAAGAGAACTCGAAATGCTACTCAGAGTATGGACAAGTGGTACTCTTGGAGGTGCTGCAATGCGGGTGACATAGCTGGAGGATGCGATAGGAAAGGTAGGGGGTGACCATGTTTTACAATCTGAAGTACCCATTGGTCAGATGTGAAGCTCCTTCACCCGATGAGGAGGTAGTAGGTGATGTGGCCTTCCACTGGGAGATTGTGTGCTACAGAGGACAAGTTAAATCGGTTTTGCGGCAGCCATGGAATGGGGTGCTGGGGTTTGGGTAGCGTGTTGCCCCTAGTGACCTGGGAGCTGTTAGCTTTCTCCCTGGCCTCTACCTCAAAAGGACTGAGAGGCCTGTTGTTGCTGAGATATGTTCTGACATTGCCGCTCCTGGTATCCCCTAACGAGGACTCAAAAGGGGCGAGTGTGTTTGGGGAACTGCTGAACAGAAGGAGCTAGGCCTAGAGAGCAAACAGTGACTTTGCTCTCTTTTTAAATAGTTCTAAGGCTGTACAACAAACCTGGAGTCATCGAAGGGCATTTCCATTAGAGAACGATGGATGTCAATCAATCAATCAATCAAGCATTTGTATAGCGCGCTACTCACCCGGAGGGTCTCAAGGCGCTAGGGGGAGGGGGGTCCGCTACTGTTCGAACAGCCAGGTCTTGAGTTGCTTCCTGAAGGAGAGGTGGTCTTGGGTCAGGCGGAGGTGGATGGGTAGGGAGTTCCACGTCTTGGCAGCCAGGTAGGAGAAGGATCTTCCTCCCGTTGTGGCTCTTCGGATGCGGGGGACGGCGGCGAGGGCGTGGTTGGTCGATCGTAGCTGGCGGGTGGGAGTGTAGAAGGTCAGACGGTCATTGAGGTATCTGGGGCCTTGGTTGTGGAGAGCTTTGTGTGCGTGGGTGAGGAGTCGGAACGTGATTCTCTTGCTGACGGGGAGCCAGTGCAGGTCTCTCAGGTGTCCGGCGATGTGGCTGTGTCGGGGGATGTCCAGGATGAGTCGAGCTGAGGCGTTCTGGATGCGTTGGAGTCTTTTCTGAAGTTTGGCTGTGGTTCCGGCGTAGAGGGAGTTGCCGTAGTCCAGTCGGCTGGTGACGAGGGCCTGGGTGACCGTCTTCCTGGTTTCGGTGGGGATCCAAAGAAAACGAAGAAAGACGAGGAGACGGCGTTGACTTGTCTGGTCATTGAGAGGGAGGATTCCAGGATGAAGCCCAGGTTGCGTGCGTGGTCCGTTGGTTTGGGTGCGTTGCCCAGGGCAGGGGGCCACCAGGAGTCGTCCCAGGCGGAGGGTGATGATCCTAGGATGAGGACTTCCGTCTTATCTGAGTTCAGTTTCAGGCGGCTGTTCCTCATCCACTCGGCTACGTCCTTCATCCCTTCATGTAGGTTGGTTTTGGCGGTTGTGGGGTCGTTGGTGAGGGAGAGGATCAGCTGGGTGTCGTCGGCGTAGGAGATGATGTTGAGGTTGTGTTGGCGTGCGATGGCTGCGAGGGGGCTCATGTAGACGTTGAAGAGGGTGGGGCTGAGTGATGATCCTTGTGGTACGCCGCAGATGACTTCGGTGGCCTCGGAACTGAACGGGGGAGGCGGACTCTCTGGGTTCTTCCGGCGAGGAAGGAGATGATCCACTCCAGTGCCTTCTCTTGGATTCCGACGTTGTTCAAGCGTTGCACTAGGGTGCGGTGGCAGACTGTGTCGAACGCTGCGGAGAGGTCCAGGAGGATGAGGGCCGCTGTTTCCCCGTTGTCGAGCAGGGCTCGGATGTCGTCGGTGGCTGCGATGAGGGCGGTCTCGGTGCTGTGGTTGGCCCGGAAGCCGGACTGTGAGTGGTCGAGGGATCCATTCGTCTCGATGAAGGCGGCCAGTTGTCTGTTGACGGTCTTCTCGATGACTTTGGCAGGAAAAGGAAGGAGCGAGATGGGGCGGTAGTTTTTGAGGTCGGTGGGGTCCGCTGACGGTTTCTTCAGTAGGGCGCAGAGTTCGGCGTGCTTCCAGCTCTCTGGGAAGGTGGCGGTGTCGAAGGAGGTGTTGATGATGTCCCGGAGGTGGGGTGCGATGACGGCGTCGGCCTTGTTGAAGATGTGGTGAGGGCAGGGGTCGGTTGGTGATCCGGAGTGGATGGAGTTCATCGTGCGGATAGTGTCTTCGGTGTTGATCGGGGTCCAGGCTCGGAGGGTGGAGGTGGGGGACGTTGGAACGGTTGTAGGGTACGTCGGCTGTGTGCTGAAACTGTTGTGTATGTCTGCGATCTTGCTGTGGAAGAACGAGGCAAGCGAGTTGCAGAGGTCTTGCGAGGGGGTGATGTCGTTGTTTCCGGCGCTGGGGTTCGAGAGCTCTTTGACGATGATGAAGAGTTCCTTGCTGTTGTGGGCGTTGTTGTCCAGTCGTTCCTTGAATGCGGTTTTCTTGGTGGTGTGGATCAGCTGGTGGTGTTTTCGGGTGGCGTGTTTGAGGGTGGTCATGTTGTCTGCAGTCGGGTCTCTGCGCCATGCTTTCTCGAGGGCCCGGCAGTTCTTCTTGGATTTCTTGAGTTCGTCGGTGAACCAGGGTGCTTTCTTGTTGCCGGGTCTGATTGGGGGGTCTTCAATGGGGCGAGGATGTCAGCGCAGTTGGTGATCCATCTTGTGAGGTTGCTGGCGGCTTGGTTGGGGTTCGTTGAGCTGGCGGGAGGGTTCTGGCTCAGGGATGTGGTGAGTTGGTCGGTGGTGATCTTGTTCCAGCTTCTGCGCGGGAGCTGTTGCGGGTGGTGGTGCGTGGTGGTCCTGCTGAAGCTGAAGTGGACGCAGCTGTGGTCTGTCCAGTGGAGTCCGGTGGTGTGGCTGAAGGAGATGTCCTTGCTGGAGGAGAAGACGGGGTCAAGCGTGTGGCCGGCGTGGTGTGTGGGGGTGGTCACCAGTTGCTTGAGTCCGAGGTTGGCGAGGTTGTCCAGCAGGGTGGTGGTGTTGCGATCGTTGTTGTTCTCTAGGTGGAAGTTGAGGTCCCCAAGGAGGATGTAGTCGGCCGAGAGGAGGGCGTGCGGGCTGATGAGGTCGGCGATGTCTTCGCTGAATTGTGTGCGTGGTCCTGGGGGTCTGTAAATGAGGGTGCCTCTGAGGGTGGTCTTGGGGTCGGTGTGTATCTGGAAGTGCAGGTGTTCGCCGGCTGTGAAGGTGTCGTCGGAGTTGGTCGTAATGCGGATGGTGTTCTTGTGGACGATGGCGATGCCTCCTCCGGTCTGGTTGGCGCGGTCCTTTCGGGTGATCTTGTATCCGTCCGGGATGGCGATGGCGATGTCGGGCGCTGAGGAGGCGTTCATCCATGTTTCCGTGAGGAAAGCGACGTCTGGTGATGTGGAGTCGAGCAGGTTCCAAAGTTCCACGGCGTGTCTGTGGACGGAGCGGGTGTTGAGCAGGATGCACTTCAGGTGGTTGCTGCTGGTGCTCGGCGTGGCGGGTGCGGTGCAGGTCCGGAGGCAGGAGAACTTGCAAGATTGGCAGGCGAAGGGTCCGTGGGTGCGTCCTGGGGTGGCACGGTGGCAGCCGGGATTCGGCCGGTGTTGAGTGCGTTGAGGGTGGCGGTGTCGTAGGTCCGGTGGGTGGGTTGGCTGCTGCGGGGGCCAGGGGTTCTGGCGCTGGGCGCGGTCCAGTCGCGGACGGGCGCAGACGGGCTTGCCTTAGGCGCGCCTTCGGCGCGCCAGCTGCGCGGCCGCCCAGCGGCCGCCATTTATGGGGAGGTGGGAGGGAGGAGCAGCTGGGAGGCGGGAGGCAGGGGCAGCGAATGGGCAGTCAGGGGCGGGGCCGCAGGGACGCAGCGGCGGGAATGGCGAGAGGCAACGGGGGTACAGAAGGAAAAAAGGGGCGAGAAAACAGACAAATGCGGGCACAGTACAAAAGGGGCAACGGGGGTACAGAAGGAAAAAAAGGGGCGAGAAAACAGACAAATGCGGGCACAGTACAAATGGGGCAACGGAGGTACAGAAGGAAAAAAGGGGCGAGAAAACAGACAAATGCGGGCACAGTACAAATGGGGCAACGGGGTACAGAAGGAAAAAAAGGGGCGAGAAAACAGACAAATGCGGGCACAGTACAAATGGGGCAACGGGGGTACAGAAGGAAAAAAGGGGCGAGAAAACAGACAAATGCGGGCACAGGACAAATGGGGCAACGGGGGTACAGAAGGAAAAAAGGGCGAGAAAACAGACAAATGCGGGCACAGTACAAATGGGGCAACGGGGGTACAGAAGGAAAAAAGGGGCGAGAAAACAGACAAATGCGGGCACAGTACAAATGGGGCAACGGGGGTACAGAAGGAAAAAAAGGGGCGAGAAAACAGACAAATGCGGGCACAGTACAAATGGGGCAACGGGGGTACAGAAGGAAAAAAAGGGGCGAGAAAACAGACAAATGCGGGCACAGTACAAATGGGGCAACGGGGGTACAGAAGGAAAAAGGGAAGGGCGTTCTTACCAGCAGCAGCGGGCGGACAACACAGGCGGAGCTGTGTGGCGGGGGAGCGACCTACCTGGCAAGGTCAAGGGTCGCTCTCCTCACCGCGCAGCGGCCGCCATTTATGGGGAGGTGGGAGGGAGGAGCAGCTGGGAGGCGGGAGGCAGGGGCAGCGAATGGGCAGTCAGGGGCGGGCCGCAGGGACGCAGCGGCGGGAATGGCGAGAGGCAACGGGGGTACAGAAGGAAAAAAGGGGCGAGAAAACAGACAAATGCGGGCACAGTACAAAAGGGGCAACGGGGTACAGAAGGAAAAAAAGGGCGAGAAAACAGACAAATGCGGGCACAGTACAAAAGGGGCAACGGGGTACAGAAGGAAAAAAGGGGCGAGAAAACAGACAAATGCGGGCACAGTACAAATGGGGCAACGGGGGTACAGAAGGAAAAAAGGGGCGAGAAAACAGACAAATGCGGGCACAGTACAAATGGGGCAACGGGGGTACAGAAGGAAAAAAAGGGCGAGAAAACAGACAAATGCGGGCACAGTACAAATGGGGCAACGGGGGTACAGAAGGAAAAAAAGGGGCGAGAAAACAGACAAATGCGGGCACAGTACAAATGGGGCAACGGGGGTACAGAAGGAAAAAAAGGGGCGAGAAAACAGACAAATGCGGGCACAGTACAAATGGGGCAACGGGGATACAGAAGGAAAAAAGGGGCGAGAAAACAGACAAATGCGGGCACAGTACAAATGGGGCAACGGGGGTACAGAAGGAAAAAGGGAAGGGCGTTCTTACCAGCAGCAGCGGGCGGACAACACAGGCGGAGCTGTGTGGCGGGGGGAGCGACCTACCTGGCAAGGTCAAGGGTCAGAAGATAAACGTGTGGAGCGAATTCAGGCATGGCAGTGCCACAGCACCACTCTGGTCCCAACTGCCCTACCCAGGCAGTCGTTCCAGGCCAGCTGGAGTCCAGTGTCTTTGTTATTCCATTCTGCTCTTCATGTTCCTACGACTGGCCCTCATATGCTTATGTATGTGTCCATTGGTGGAGGTGGTGAGAGACAGAAGAGTGCATCACTCCTGCTGGGTTCAGAGTACAAGTTGGTCCTTTCTGACATGTGATTGGTCAGATGGGTTAAAGCTCTTGCTTTCAGTCAATCTGTTTGATGCTGAAGAAATTAAGGAGATGGGCCCTATTGCCTTTCTGGGCTGTTGTTATGGTTGACTAAGCCTATTGGGTATGTTGCACTGGGTGGAGGACACCAGTACTTTTTTGCACGAAAAATTATTCTGCCACACATCGATTGGCAGAATTTGGCGTTAGAAGAGTAAAACAGAGTAACCAAAAGTTTGTCAATTCCATCGGTGGAGTAGAATATTTCACCCACTTCTACCCTAGATCCAATAAAAATAGCAGTCCTTTCATAGCAGTGCTTAGTCTTCACTACCTGTGTCCTGATGATGGTTCTTAAGGATTTTCAGTGGCACTCATTGCAAATTGGGTGACTTTGGCCTTTGTCCATTCATATTGCTTGACCTATCAGCAGCACCTGACACTGCATTGGTATTTATATAGGGTAAACCTGACTAGGAAGCTGTTAATATTGGAAAATATTATATCAATGCACTTCATGATATATGTACGTATAATAACAAACTTGTATCACCATTGTTGAATTCACCCAATATCATCTCCCTCTCAACCCCAAGTCAGAAGTACGTGTTCAGGCAAGCCCTGCGACCTAAGCCTGATGCATCTGATGGACAGATCACAGGTGGGGGTGACACGTAACCCTTAGGCAAATGCACGAACAAGAAAACTCAGATCGATTCCACAGATAGGCAGCAACACCACAAGGGCCTTAGGAGATTGGCCCCAATAAAACACATTTAGCTGATGGGCGCGCATTCCCAAAACAACATAAAGTCAGATGCCACACTAACTTAGGAACACTCAGCCAATCAGAACAGAGCATGCACACTAGATGCAGTGAACACACATTCACCATGCCAGACATCTGGACAGGTACCCACTGGCCCCACATTGTAATCATGCAAAGTTGAGACCCACCTGCGCTTCTGATCAAATGACCAGATTTATGACCACGTGACTAGACGCAGAATTCTGTCTCCATAGGAATGTACAAATTACTTTATGGCACTTCATGTAATGTATGAAATGACAGCCAAAACCAATGTGCTTTGAGAGACTCTCCAGGCCTGACTCTGTCGTCTGTGCTCCCTTTAATTAAACCACCTGTTCCTGTATTGCCAAACACCTCTTGTCTTTTATGTTTTCAAGGTAAATTCACATTGGAGCAACATCTTGCTGAGCATGATAGGAGAGATTGGTTCTTCGAGCCTGACTGCAGATGAAGGAACAGGACCCTTCCTGCACTTATTCATATCTGTGTAGCAAGAACGGTGAGCAGACTCTCTAATTTATTGGAAGTTCTGCTGAATCCATGCGACGGAGGTCCATTCTGGAGTCGCTGTCAGTGGGTTAAAGACTACATCTGATCCTTAGACCCAGCATTTTGCAAATGGCATACTAGAAAGAGGCATCAAAACTTAACCTAAACACCCTGCCACTAACAGAAACCTGACATATTGCCTATTTTTCGTGTCAAAGTATTTGCAGGGTGGCCTCAGAAGCGATCCCACAGAGTCACCTTTTTTTGATAGTCAGCACGCGAAGAAAGATGATGGCTGTTTAGTCGCTTGGACCGCTGGTCATGACACAGATGGTATGCATGTCTCTGGGTGTGATACAGAGGCCACTTGGACTGCTGGACATGACACAGATGATGCACTTATCTTTGGGTATGATACAGGGACCACTTGGACCGCTGTGCGAGACACAGATTGTACACTTGATCCCTGGGTGTGATACAGAAATGGGGCATCACCGCTTGGACCTCTGGGCATGGCACAGTTGGTACGCATACGCTCTGGGTGAGATATAGAGCTAGCATCTCAATCTTGATTTTTTAGTCTAAAGGAGCTTTCTTAGTGCTATTGGTTTCTTAATACTGGTAGTATCTGAAAGAAGTTAGAGGTGTTATTTGGTTGGACCACTGGGCATGACCCCTTGGTCTGACATATGGTGTCATTCAAACATTAGGGAAAAATTTAGACCTTGGAGAGTAAGGTACAACTGTGCTGTGCTGAGGAGGGCCTGTAGCTGTTGAGTCGTTCCTTCTTCTCTACATACATTGTGGCTTTCTTTGGGCCCCATGTCGGTACTCACAGACTATCGGCATCACTTAATTCCGTGTACCCCGCAGAGCTTTCCCTCGTCATTGAGCGGCATGCGCTAGGAGCGGGCTAAGGGTTTTGGAACAAGGTCATAATTTTTTTCCTCCATCATTCTATCTTCTATTTTCATTGTGGCTTTCAATTGATATTGTGGTGTTGATAAAATTATTGAAACTTTGTTTTGTGTTAAATGTTATGTCCAGTTATCAATTTTATGTGTGTATGCCAAAAGTACAGTTCATAACGTTTTGATTTAACCAATGCACTTTCTCGCAGGTTGTTATTTTTCATATGTGTATTTTTATGTATTGTGAAAGTTTGCTTTATGTGCCCTTGTCCTAAGCTGCGATACAAAAGGGGATGATGGACGGAACGTTTGAGCCAATCAAACACTCACCCCCAGTCAACTGATCTGGGTTTAATCCATCATCATTCTTTAGCTCACTCCACCACCCCAGTTCCGTCCATCATCCCCTTTTGTATCGCTTTGTTCGCCCTAAGTTGGCGGGGGTATGCCCAGACGTGGGTCCCTTGCTCACTTTGCCACTGGATTCAAGCAAGCCTGGCTGATGACGGCTGGAATGCCAGAAACCGGTCCTAGGATGCTTGTTTCCGGTCCAGGGAAGACATGGCTTGGCAGTTCGGGCTGGACTGTTCCCATGAGGCACAGGGTCAGACTGATTTGCATATGACCATGTCTGAACTGGGGTGGTGGAGTGAGCTAAAGAATGATGATGGATTAAACCCAGATCAGTTGACTGGGGGTGAGTGTTTGATTGGCTCAAGCGTTCCGTCCATCATCCCCTTTTGTATCGCTTTGTTCGCCCTAAGTTGGCGGGGGTATGCCCAGACGTGGGTCCCTTGCTCACTTTGCCACTGGATTCAAGCAAGCCTGGCTGATGACGGCTGGAATGCCAGAAACCGGTCCTAGGATGCTTGTTTCCGGTCCAGGGAAGACATGGCTTGGCAGTTCGGGCTGGACTGTTCCCATGAGGCACAGGGTCAGACTGATTTGCATATGGCCATGTCTGAACTGGGGTGGTGGAGTGAGCTAAAGAATGATGATGGATTAAACCCAGATCAGTTGACTGGGGGTGAGTGTTTGATTGGCTCAAGCGTTCCGTCCATCATCCCCTTTTGATCGGCTTGTCCTAAGCTGAGCTCAAAGTTATTGCCAGTATAATCCTATATACCAATTTTCCCCAAGATCAGTATAGGCTTGTTACGTTAGAAGTCTACTAGCCCTTAAAAAGTTTCCAACCCATCATGGTGTTGCCGTTAAACCACATGCAAACTAGGTTCTCCAAGCAGGCTAAGAAGCTAGCTAAATTCTGCTGTGATTGGCATGCACACACTAAGAAAAATGTGTTTCCCTGGCCAGAGAGGTGAATCTTTGACACCAACATAATAGAACACACATGGATACACATTTGGACCAAGTACATAGGGCAAATGAGGGCTAGAAGAGAGGCACTGTTAGAACTGTGGGCTGTCTTCGAGGTGGCCCTGACCTACAATTCTGCCCCAGACACTGCAAGCAAGGCGCCCGCACCTCCACCACCATACACAGACATAGAGGGGCTCTCTCTAATGCTGGCAATCCCTGCTGTTTCTGCACTGGGTTACACCAATCCACCCATTGGGGGTCTGTAGGGCCCCCCACTGGACAGCGAGCTACTAGATCTAGGGCAGGTAGGTTGCCAGATCACCAAACTCAGGTGATACCGACCTCATCACACTACTGCGCTAGCATTTCCCTGAACGCAACCCTCCTGTCTCCAGCATTTAGCCTACAAAACATACACTCCACAAGCAGCCAGGAACTTCATTGCGGGTCTGAAAAGCAACACGACTATCGATAGCGAGGAAGGGGACACCAGTACCCCTGTGTCCAACATCGATGGTCGGGCTGCAGGAATAGTCATGCCTGAAACGGACAAGCCACTCAAAGGTACATACCCACTACTGTCCACCCCAGGGTGCCCTGATGAGGACCCCGTGGTCACAATGCTGATAAAGGCAACACCTCACCATTTCCTATTATACACAGGGCCAACAAGGTTGTGCCTACAGGAGAGGGTACTCACCCCCTATCAAAGAGCACTGCAACCATATAAGGGGTCTCAGGCAAGATGACAGGGAACCCCATCACAGAATCCCTCGAGCTGGAGTAGGGGGGATAAAGAGTGAGGGAACAACCGTCATATTTTCCCTCTTCCACAACTAAGATCTTGGGTTGGAACCTAATCACCAAACTGAAAATTTCAATCCAGTTTGCTGAGAACGGGGCTATAGCCTGCTCCTCCTCTAAAGTTCCCACCACACGGCAAAAACCAGCAATACACCGCCAAGCTATGTGCATGCTAGCCAGGGTGGCCCCAGTCCGGGGGTGGTCCTGGAGTATACAGGAAAACTCAGGTTATGTGAAATAGACCAGTGGTGGGAATGCTGCACATACCGACTCTTAGTGGAAACTGCAAGAAGGACAAAAACATTGTTAGCCAGTAAGGTACACAAAGAGCAAAAGATCCAGGACATCAACTTGTGCATGCTTGCAAAGTCTCCACCCCCTACCTGCTCCCAAATGCGGAGCCCAATGAGTGACCATTGGAGGGAACTCGGCACACCAAGCAAATGATACACCATCCCAAGAAAGTGACCTGCCAGCCACATGGGAAAAGTACCAGAGCTGGAGGGGGGCTGGCCACCACGTGCATCCCACATGCAAAAGCCCACTAGAAAGGGCCAAAACGAGGAGCAAGCCTGAAAAAAATGCTGCTAAGCCGGACCCCCACAAACTAAGAAAAACCACCCCCATAAGGGTCATCTTGGCCACAAGCGTGCAAATGGCACTGGTATTGAAAGGAACTCCTCCGCGGAACCCCAGAGGGCTCCAACCCAGTTGGAGCAGTATGGGTCAGGAAGGCTGATGGAAGCCACGCCCTAGAGAATGTTTCTACTGCTCAGGATGGGCCGCCTGACCGACCATTGCCTCCTGAACCCAAGCGCCCAGCACATTTGTCCACAAGGAAATCAGTCAGCGAGCACACTACTGCAACAAGCACCAGGTGGATGGCCAAATACATGGCAACTGCAGCAGGCAGGGAACCCAGCCCAGCAGGCACCGGGGTCACAATAGCGGCAGGGAGGGGTGACTGTCTGGGGAGGCAATGCCTTCACACAGGCGCCCATTCCAAATACACAGTAAGTAAAACCAGAACCCGAATATGACCCATCCACTTCACATGAACACTAGGAAACTCACCACAGCAATAAAGACTAGTGACACAGCACAGCAGGGTGGCATTACTGTCTGGGGAGGCAATGCCTTCAGGCAGGTACCCAATCCAAATATGCAGTAAAAAACCCAGAAACCTAAAATGACTCATCCACTTCACACCAACACCAGAAAACTCACTACAGCAATAAAGACTAGTGACACAGCATTAAGAGAAAACTCAAGACTTAACTTGCTTTCAGGAAAAACTCAGGGCTGCCATTTAATCGGTCAATTGGGAATCCACAGGTTAATTCTGCCCTTTGGGTGCCCACAGGGGCCTAGGACCCACTCTGCTGCTAGTCCCCCAGGGGGGGTTTGGTTGGCCACACCACAGGGACAGTCTGACAAGGGGGCAGGGCGGCCCGACCAGCCCATAAAAGCAGGCACCCAGGCCCTTTCAGCTAAGTCACTAGATCGAGCCCTAGATCGAAAAGACCCCATTCCTCAGCATTTTTATGCCTCCTGCTAGTGGAGTTCCAAAACGAAGAGATGCTCCGGTGCTGGAAGCCATGTTTTCTGTGCACTTGGGATGATTGTGTCATCCATAAAACTTGGTAGTCCACGCACAAGTAAGCAACCCTTTAGCACAATCAGCAAGGAGATTCATGAGGGCAATGAGCCATCTCAGTTAATTCCTGGCAGCACGACAAATCTCAGTAGCGCACCTGACTCCTGTCGTAAGCAAGATATTTCACCTCCTTCTCTTCCCTAAGGTTCCCAACATCCTAAGACTGCTTGTGGATTCATGTCCCTCCAAAACAACGAAAGTAACGTGTCACTGGGTAAGAAGACCCTGAGTCCTGCCAAGGGCAGCAGAACCAAAGCATCCTGTATCGGAGGGAGAGAGAGAGGCACCGGGTGGGAAAGGGGTTCTATAGATGACCATCGCAGCCCCCACACTGAGTGCACAGATACACACATCACTGCACCTAGCTTATCGAAGCAAATAACACAGCGCCTTTAGAACATCGTCCAATGCAGCAACTGGCCTGATCCCAGTCATTGTCATATCCAAACCAAACAGGAACTGCGGAGCCTCAGTACAACCAAATGCCCCATGAGACCTTGGGAAGGCCCCCAAAACTCAAGCTTCCAGAAAAGGAGTGTGGTTAAGTCACCCAACTCCATTAGGGGCACGTTTCACTTACCCACAATACCTAAAATGGCAACACCCCCCCCACCTTCCTTTCATGTCACATTGTGCATGTTCAGGTCAAAAGGTACCATCCGCATTGATAAAGCTGCACACACACCCACACATGAGGGAAAGTAGGGAATTAGAGAGCCAACAACACTCATATAATGATAGCTAGGTAAAAAGAGGCATCCACAACCATGAAGACCACCCCACTAAAACACTCACCTCCGGCATAGAGAGAGGGGAGGACCAAATGACCCACAAATAAAATTCAGGCCACCCATGTCCAAAACTCACTGATTCCTAAAAATAACACCCAATCTGGGGTTCCCCCTGCAGTACCCTACCAAAGATTGCGCAAAGTGGACACACTGAAAAGCCCCAAAAAATGCAGGCATAGGAATTTCCAAAACAAAGTAACAACAAATGTCCCTCTCCTTCTAACAAGCTAATGTTCAACCCACAGCTCTTATCCAACAAGTCTGCAGTTAAGCCGCAAGTGCACAAGCATTCCTGGGGCCCACAATTTATACAGCAGCAACCTCCGGAGTCCTAACGAGGCCGAGGGTTCAAGCCAAAAAAGACCACAGACTATTTTTACGGACATTTTTAACAAAGTGACTCTTTACAGTGTGCCAAGCAAAGACACCACCGGTAGCCAGAAAGCTGTAGACAATCCTTTCGGATGCCATCCCAAGAACTGCAATGTTACAAAAGTAACATAATATTGCATCTTTGTGCATCATCTGCTTAGCATGGGTGTGTCCGCATCCATCCGTAGCAAGAAATCTGCCTAGTCACATGGAGCCTACCTCGAAATTTACACAGTGCTTGCACCTCAAGTACACAGGTACCAACACATGACCACTGCAGGTGCCCAGATGTTGGCTAAGTCATGCTATGTCTGCTCCCTGATAGCCCATGCCGTGGGTGCAGAAAGGCTTTACATATCCTGAGAAAATAGCCCCCGAGAAAGCAAAATGTCTCAACCACCTGTACCTATGTAGGATTAGGGCCAAGATGCAACCCAGTAGAATAGAAACCCATAGAGTAGTGGTAAACCTCACTTGACATGAAAACAACCCCACATAGGTACACCTTTTAACTGAGGTTAGCCACATTCAAACTGAGCTAGACAGGATGCGCAGGCAGGGCACCATAGGGAAAGTGTCAGGGACTGTCCGGGACTATGTCAGGAACACAGTCAGGGACTTGGGCAAGGACTGGGAACTGGGAAGAAAACATACACAGAAAGAGTAGTACAGCGCTGCCCAGGATCACACAGGAAGTCAGAGGAGAAAAAAGGATCCGAAGGGGAAGCCTGTACAAGTGAACAAGATGGGTGAGACTCAGAAAGGACAGGCACTCATGAGGCGGCTCAGCATTCAGATTCACTACACCCAGGACAGATGTGCAATACTCTTATATATAAAACAATATTAACAATAAAGGGGATGTGGGGTAAAGCACTTGGGAGCTCCACATGGTAAGACTGAAGCTCAGTAAGTTCGTCACCCACAATTGCTGTTACAGATACTGACTGAAAATACCCACATATAGGATATGTATGCAAAGGCAGGGTCTGTGGAGCTTATACCTATGGTGATGTTAGAACAGTAACTCAAAGACAATACTCACAGTGAACAAGAAACACCACCTAGGTAGTCAGCTATGCCCACGGATCCTGGCGATCAAACAGGAACACGCGAGGCAGTAACAGCAAAGGGGTAGAACTAAACCCAAGCACAATAGACAAGGAGCTAGCGAGGAGGAGTGCTTAACAGGAAAGGAAGGAAATCACAGGGCACACTTGGCAGAAAGCAGGTAACAAACAAACAAGGTAACAGAAGCAAGACTGCAGAATAGAAAGACAGCAAACTAGAACTGGAACCAAGGAAATGGGAAGAAAGGTAGGGACTGGAAAAGGATATACAGAAGGGGAGACTACATGGGTATACTAGAATAGTGCAGGTTCAGGAATCAAGAAAACAAAGTAGCATAGAAGGCAGTGCTGGGGCAGGAACAAGAATTGAGCTAAGGCTCAGGAGTGAAGGTAGCACTGCAGGCAGTGCTGGTTCAGGAACAGGGAATAGCTACAGCTCAGGAAACAAGGATTCAAGAGAGCACTGCAAGCAGTGCAAATCAGGAACAAGAAATAGCTGAAGCCCAGGAACAGGAACAAAGAATAACTATAGCTCAGGAACCCAGGAAACAAGGTAGCATTGCAGGCAGTGCTAATTCAGGCACAAGGAATAGCTACAGCTCAGGAACTCAGGAAACAAGGTAGAACTGCAGGCAGTGCTGGTTCAGGAACAGGGAATAGCTACAGCTCAGGAAACAAGGAGTCAAGAGAGCACTGCAAGCAGTGCAAATCAGGAACAAGAAATAGCTGAAGCCCAGGAACAGGAACAAAGAATAACTATAGCTCAGGAACTCAGGAAACATGGTAGCACTGCAGGCAGTGCTAATTCAGGCACAAGGAATAGCTATAGCTCAGGAATCAAGGATCAATGATTAACTATAGCTAAGGAATCAAGGAATATCAAAACCTCAGGAAACAAGGATCGGTCTCACCGGAAAACAGCTACAATGACCAACACTGGGCTGTAGGAAGCTGGGGCTTAAAAGAGCTCACAGTATTCATGTGCATCAGGTGTGAGCAGGCTAGCAGCAGCCCGCCACAGGTGAGCTGAATTCCTCCACCCATCCTTGGCCTGCAGGGGTGGAGACAAAGCAGTGAGCAGGGGATTATAGGTAATGGAGTTTCCAGCATGAGCAGACTGGCTTCCACAAAACCCGGCATGGATTGGGAATGGATGTCAATTCCTAAATGATGTCCAAATGCCTGGAAATCAGGATATGCATACAGGTGAGTGTCTGGAAGGGATCACTGACATAATATCGACAACAAAAATATCGAATATACAAAATATCGGCGTCATAATATCGACTACAATAATATCTACTACCAATACTTATTTATAACAATACAAAAATATCGAGTACACAATATCGTATATAAAAAATATCGTACACCACAATATCGAAATGCAAAATATCGTTACATTAAATATCGTTTAAATTTTAATAACATACAATATAACAAAAATATCGAATACCAAAATATAGACATCAATATTATCGACTTTTTATAAAATCGAATATAGAAAAACTGCTCAATTAAATATATCTTTAGCACCAAATATAAATTCACATTATAAAACAATATAAAATACTTAAACAACATAATAAAATAATTTGCAAACACATCAATATATAAAACAAAATATTTTCTCTAAACAAACAATTACAATAATAAAATATAAACTGTAAAATATATAATGCTTGCATCATTTCACATTAAAAACAATGTTTAAAATATTTTAAAAAAACAAAACGAAAAAATATTTACTTTCTACTAACAGTTTCTTAATTAGCATTTCCCTTATATGGAAACAAACAGCCAAAACAATAAAAACAATTAACTTCAACCAATAAAGGGGCTCATTACGATGGCGGGCGGAAGCACAACCGCCGTGCTGGCGGATGCAAAAACCACCAGTTACCGCCGGCACGCAGCAGTCCACACGCCCGCCCAATTACGATGCGAAAAGCAGGCCAAACACCGCCGGCAAGCCAGCAACACCGTCCGCCATCAAAGTGCGCCCGTTCACGTAGCGGCGCAGCACAACTGACACACACCGTCCGACGAAACACGTCCCGCCCGGCGCATAAATTACGATGCCGCAAACAAACGGCTCCCACGGCCAAGAGACACCGCACGTGAAAGAGAGGCGGTAACACGGACGCAGAGCACGGACAACGAAGAAGCGGCACCCCGGGCATTAATCCAGCACTGCAGGCCCTTCCCATGCTTCTGCTGATGCACCACCAAGGACGCAACGTACCGCGGAGACGCAGGTAGGCACACACACAACAAGTGCACGCAAACAGCGCACACAGTGCAAGGGCGGAAAAAGCGGACAACCCCCACCAGCGCGTGTACACTACACATCCACCATTGCATCCACATATGACACACAGGCCAAATCCTAACATCGCGGAACACATGTGTACACACCACCTGGGACTAGGAACCAACCACCCCGTCACGGCCACAAAGCGCCGATGACGCCGCCACACATGCGCACAACGCAGAGGCCAACCGCAGCGCCATGCATGCGTCGCACACAGACACAGGGACACAACCAAGCAGCACACACATCAGCCCCACCCCGAACGCACATGACACGTGACAGGCCGGCCACAGACATGTCCCCAACGCCCAATTCACGGACAACACCCAACGCCACACAACCGACGCACACATGTCAGTGAAGTCACGCAACAGCAGGACACACCCCAGTGTAACAAACATGGCGAAGCACACAGCGGCGGCAACACCAACTAGGAGAAGCAGGGCCCCTTCGGGAAGAGGAACGCCAGTACCACACTGAAAAACCCATACCACCCTGCACATATGAACAAGACACATGAAACGGAACACCAAAGAGCCCGGGGACCGACAACAGGTGGTCCAAGAATAACATCCACACACAAGGCCCAATGCAGAGCGGAAAGGCAGGCTGCCGCCCACACAAGGGAGAGCAGACAGCACTGAATGACCTTCCATTCCAACTCCGAAACCACAGCCCTACGACAGAAGCCGGTGAATACAGCCATTGTCCAAGAATAGACCAACACAGGCATGCCGAGGAGACCGACCACAGGGCAGATAGCGCATATCACAGAAGCACACAACGGACGGGGAAGAAAGAAGAAAACACTCCCCCATGTCGGCCACATGCAAGTTAATTGGAAGGAGTCACACAGCACTGACCTTGAACTGTCTGAGAAGCATGTGGGAAGAGAGCCCGTGTCCTCCAAACAAGCCAACAGAACACAAGTCCTGTCTCCCCACGACTACACAGAGTTCACAGCAACCCCGGAGCGTGCACATTGCAGACTGCACACACAGCCGGAGCACGCCACCTCAACAAACCGCTGCGAAATGGCAACCGCAACACACCTACCCAACTACGCCGAACAGCTCAAGCTGTACAAAACCAACACGATACATACATTGGGATGCGATCTCCTGTCCCTGCTGAACGTAAGTTACCGACTGACTTACCGCATCACATTGTTCAGCTGCGTCATGCCCGTCTTCTACTGTCGGAGGTGTCCCTACCAGCATCCCGTCGAGATATGCCTCTCCAACCCGGCATGTCTGAAGGCGGACCTGCTACCACTACTCCTCCCTCTGGACGCACACGACAGGGCCTGCTCTGCCTATGGGGGCATGGCGTATGTGGCCAACATCGCACGCGCACTGAAATGGGACCACTGTGCCTCCACACGACGGATCATCGAGAACAGCTACATCGAATGTCACCCAGCATGCCCCATCATGGTCCTCCAAGGGACAACTTACGAACAACACCTTGACAGCCACCATCCGCTTCATTGGCTGGCAAACATGTACACCACCAATGACATGGAAGCCCTGCTGGACGGCATCGCATACCTGACAACCTGTAAATACGTCGGACCACAACGCAGGTTCCCCGAGTGACCTATGAAGTCCAACCCCGCACCCATGCTCAGCTTCCGCACGGACTGGCCAGTCACCACCACAACAGCCATACCAAACGACCGGCAACTGTGACCACACCATCAACGACATCGCCATGACATCGGATATGACTGGGACATGCACACTGTTCCCCATCACATCCAGGAACACCGCATGCATCGTGGGAGGCAGTGGCATGGGCTCTGTGTATCGCACCCACATGGACGGAACTGCACGAACAACCAGGACACGACATGGATCCAGCGCCCATGGACACACACACCGCTCAGTGGACATGAATAGGTCGCCTGGAGTCTGTGGGTGCTGCACCCTCCCACCCCCGCCCCGGGAATCCCATACCAGGACCTTTGCATGGACGACAAGTGCATACAACAACAACACGACCCCAGTGACTGTGACATGTCCAGTAACCACCACAGTGCAACAACAAGTGGCACGCCGCTGCATGCACGCAAGCACATGCCCTGATGTCATCTCACATGCACGCGTGCATGAGGAACAACCGCAGCAAACCTGTCACATGGAACTGAGATGGACTGTGCCCATGATGCCGAGCGGTCTGGTAGGCTACATGTATACCGTCTGTGTCAAAGTCCGCAGCTCCGCAGCTATACGTAAATGTACATTAGCACAGCCTTGGCCAAGCAGATGTTACCCCACACCCTATCCCATTTGTGATCATGCTCAGTATATCCTCAACATGTATTCCGCTGCCAGTAGTGTCCACTATACTGCATCACAGAGGACAGAAGACTCAATATAATGTTTGAAACCAAAACTGTCTCCGCTGACTCATTTCACAAGTACGAATGAGAGAGGATGAGAGTATGTGAAGTACACGGCAGTCGTGACATGACCATGTAGTCCACTGGTATTGGATGTCAACGCAAATGAGTAGCACTACTGTGGAAGACACACATGTGTCGTGTGAAGTCGTATGGACGCAGTGCTCAGGTGGGTGGGTGCGACGGGTAGATGCGCAAATGCCAAGTTGGAGCACGCCGTGTTGGGAGGGGTCATGAACAGTACACCACCGCTTCCCTGGGCATTGTGAGAGGACACCTGTCGGGGGGAGTGAACACGTGTGTGCACAGCAGCCGGGCACACGTACAAAGCGGTACCAGGCGCACCTCAGCCCACCCTCTGTGGACAAGCTGGATCCTGTTGTGCGCCCGCCATGCCCCTTGACAAGGCACACACAGCCCCAGTCGACCAGGTGTAACCCCAACATAGTCAATCCGCACAGGCGATACAGGGCACGGGATGGCAGTGGAGCATGGTGTGTGAGAGGTCTCCTCGCGCTCCTCCTGGTCATATCACGCAGGCAATAGAACCTCAACGTCTAGCATGGCACAAGTCAGATGGAAGTGTAGGGGGACGCACCACAGCACGAGCAGCACTGACGTCACGGGAGGTGGCTCGCACCATCCCATCCATTGCCCATCATACCAACCACGCCACATGCCATTGCGACTAAGTGCAAGCGCGTGCGCCACCACCCCTGAGCCCTCCCCAGAGAGGCCAAAGAGTGAATGTGTGGGCCATCAGCCACAGACGGACGCGGCCTGGC